>CM076579.1:621585642-622185642 GCA_034641835.2 Pinus albicaulis
CGCTATAGCGACATCTATAGAATACTGTCGCAATACCGACGTTTAAAATCAGTCGCAATTGCGACGTTTGAAGGAAGACGTCGCAATTGCGACACCATGGCCCAAAGCGTCGCTAAACTACTACATTTGGCGGAAATTCCGACGCTTTTGACCAAATGTCGGAAATTTTCCCAAATTTTTTCCATCCGGCCCGTAACCGTCGCTATACCGACGTATATAGAAACCTGGCGCAATACCGACACCTAAACCCTGTCGCAATTTTTTTCAATCTCACCCGAAGCCGTCGCTATACCGACGATTAGAGAGATTAGTCGTAATACCGACACTTAGACAAAGTGTCGCAGTGGAGACGTCTGAAGGAAGACGTCGCTATGGCGACCCTATTCTCCACGGGGTTGCTATTGCGACAGATGCGTCCAAACGTCGCAATTGTAACACAATGTCTAAGTTGCAATTGCGACGTTTGGAGGCATCCGGCGCAATAGCGACGCTTTGTGTATGTGTTGTGAGGAATAATTATATAGTTCAACTTAATGGTTCATTATATAATCATGTGATCATCACCAATGATATATCTTAAAAAGCCACTGAAAAGCCATGTGTACAAAATCGATGTATACTCTAGAGAGTGGTTCTCATATCACTATGTAAATTGTTGTATGCTACTTCAACAAAATTATAAGATAAACTGTAATACACATCATATATGCACCATAACAATTGGTAGAGGGTAAAACCCACCTTCCACACCTTTGTACTCGATCCAATTTTCTCTGTCAACTCTTCTAGCTGTGGGAGTTTCCTTCAAGGATCATAATACCCCCAAGGCCTGTTATCACCCTAGTAATTCTCAGGTTGTGGGATAGGGATTTTTTTAGTTAAGAACACCAAGGGTAACCAAGAACCACTTTGGGAATTCAAGATCTAGCCTTCTTGAACTCTAGAGAGGGATCTCTCCGTATGATTTAGCTTTGTTTTAGTAACATATATTAGGCTAGCTATGATTGTGTATTTGGGTTTGATTTTAAAAGATTGGTGGGAATAAAGAGATTTCAAGGTTAACGAGAAGGATCTACCAGAATATTGGGAAATGGAATCAACTCTCTAGGCAAGCAAAACTAAGAAATAAGGCTCAGAGATGCAAATGTGCTAAGGGCAAGATAGGTGACCTTCTAAGGCTATGTATAGGCTTGATTTGATGGAGTGGATGGAATCTGAGCAAAAGGGCACTCAAGAATCCTTAAGATACAGATAAGAAGATTGAAGAAGGGGATCTAACTGGGAACCGTAGAACTGCCCATAAGGTTTTACGAACAGGCTATTACTGGCCTACCATCTTTAAGGATGCCAAAAAATTCGTGCAGGCCTGTGATAGCTGCCAAAGGGCAGGACGCCCTGGGTAGTATGATGAAATGCCTTTGAACCCTCAACTAGTGATTGAACCATTTGAACGCTGGGCACTTGATTTTTTTGGCCCTATTAGTCCTCCCTCAAACCAAAAAACATACATCCTAGTTGCAACCAAATATGTCACTAAGTGGGTCGAAGCAGAGGCAGTTTCAAAAGCTACAGAGGACTCTGTAGTACAGTTTCTTTTCCAAATCTTTGTGCGCTATGGTCTCCCAAGGGACATAATCACAGATGGAGGGCCACAATTTGTAGGTAATAAATTAGCTGAAACATTGCAAAACTACCACATTTAGCACAATATTACAACTCCATATCACCCACAGGCCAATGGCCAAGTAGAGAGCACGAACAAAGTAGAAAACATTAAAATGCCAAGTAGAGAGCACGAACTATAGTTGTCTTGAGAAATTTTATTCACACTGAATACTTTGAATTGTTAAGTATTTATACAAAAAAATGTTTACAAAATATCTCAGGAATTGAGATGATGTTTTAATCAAAAATAGGAAAGAATTTCCTATTTTTTATCCATTAAATTCACAGCAAATCTGTGAATTCTTGCCACTTTTCTGCAGAGGGGATCTTCATAGTCTTCAATTTTCTGTAACTTTCATCTGCCTCTGTATACTTGGCAAAGTTAGGCTTTATAGTGAACATATGCCTGATCTCATTATCTAAAAAGAACAGATTTTCAAAATACTGAAGAAGTATTCTGCCTGTTGGTGATCCTTGAGGCAGTTGTAGTCTGGCTTGCTCTTTTGCATGATTTATGATTTTTAGATCATACTCTTTCTGAGGCATTAACTTGTCATTCAATGCGTGAATATCAGGCAAACCTGCTTCTGACAATGTTTTGTATTTGGCTAAAAATCTTGAGATGGATAAATTCATGTCTTTACACCGGTCCTCTAGATTACTCATTATGTTTCTTTTGTTCGGGACCTTTTTGATTTGAAGAATGGTTTTTGTTCTATCAACAATTTTCAATTCTTCCAACTCTTCCCTGGTTTTACTGTTTAAAAAATCTATGAGTTGGATTGCTTGGGCTGGTTTTTTGTCAATTTCCCTCTTAGTCTTGTCAATCTCTGCACTAGCAACTTGAAGTAACTCCCTTTGTTCATAAATTATCCGAATTGAAGGCCATTGAGAATGAATGCCATCAATAATTTTGGTCCATAAATGAATTTTTATAAAGGCCACTTGATCTGTAAGATTTACTTGTGCTTGCAGAATCTTTACCTGTTCTTGTAGTCGATCAACCCTTTGCTCATGTCCTCTAGAAGTAATCAAGGCATCATTTTTGGATTTTTCCAAATTTTTAATAGTGCCTCTCAAACTAAGAATCTCTTTATCTTGGTCTTGTGGCGTGGTCCTCTGTGAGGATGAAGAAGAAGAGGCAGAGATTAGAGAAGTAATTGGCACTGCAGTTGGTAGTACTCCGTTCGGTGCCAAGTGTTCTACCAAAGTAGATGGTATAGCAGTGTTTACAGTGGGGATCACTGTAGGAATGACCATTGGTTGTGCTTTTCTTAGTTCTTCATTCTCTTTCATTAGAGCTTCCATTTGACTTTCCATTGTTCTTATCTGACCTGACATTTGATGTACAAGCTCCTTTAAATCATCATTCTCTATTTTTTGCTGTAGAATTTCTTTTGCTTGAGAGTTTTCACTCTGAGGCAACTTCAACTGTTTTCTAAGAGCAGCTATATCCTCATTTTTCTGTTTAATTAAGACTTTTGCCCCGTCAATGTTGGCTGGGTCACCCCCTGCTTCAATCACTATATCTTCTAGTGCTTTTATTCTTAAATAATTAGCATACAGTGAGGCTTTGTCCAACCTCATTTGATTTTGGAGGTTGAGCACTGTTTTCTCAAGCCTAATTGATTTCATAGTTTTACTGACAATTTTGGAATATAGCATTTCAATATTGCTCCTATGAAATTCAATTTGATCTAATTCATGAATGACATCTGCATCCAGTTCAAGATCTGTTTTGGAATAATCTGCCACTGATTTTGGCTCAGCCACTATAGGCTTCAAGAATGACATTACCAATTTATTGGATGAATAATCAAATGCTGAAAGAAGCCTGTCTTTGTTTCCAGGCTTTTCCTTAAGAAATCTAGAATGAGCTTGATTCTTGAGCTCTTCATTCTTCTCTTTAATCTGTCTGAATCTGATCTGAATCTCTGACTCTGTATTGTCAGTTTCATGAGAAGAAGGAGGCAAATCGACAGTAGCCTGGTTTTCCTTCATGACTGTATCTTTTTGTTGTGTTCCAATTTTTACATTTTGAAACTCTTCTAATGTTTGAGTGACTATTGTTGTTGCTTCATCATTTATATCAATATTTATAGCCTTATCCTTTTCTTCTTCTGTTGACTTGCTTCTTTTACTATAAGGAGTTCTGAATTTTATGTCCTCAATAGTCTCAGCTATGAAACTATCTCCTTCTCTGTCTCTTTTATGTACATTATAAATATCTTTGCTTGTAGAAGCCACATGTACTGTCTGTTCAATCTGTTTGCCTTTGCCACTGTCTACCTGTATTACCTGTACTGCCTGTGAATCATCATCAGATAGGGTGTTTGGCTCCCATTCAATTTTATTTACATATCTTTGAATATGGGGCTTAGGATCATGCAAGTAAACAGGCAACTTACATTTTACCCTTATTGCACTCAAAATACCTTGTGGGTCATACTTCCATGTAAAACTACATGGGAACTTATACTCTTTAAGTTTGGCATTTATCTCATTGGCAGCTTCTCTGTTATTCACAATGAATGGCCCAATTTGATTTTTCAGCTTAAATTGGGTATTTTTCTTGAAAGCTATGAAGTGGATTTCATCTACATTCAATAGTTGTCTCAGATATTCTAAAGCAAATATTCTTGTAGTTACAAATTTGGGTAACTTATATGGGGCCAGGGATGAGCCATACACTCTGATTTCTATATGATTTTGATATAAATACCAATCTCCAATTTTGTAGCTCTCTGATAACTGCAGAATTCTTCTTGTCTCATCATTGATCCTAGGGATCTGTTGTTTTTCCAAGAGATACATAGCAGGGGCTATAAATGAGTCATTGAAATCTGTAAAACTATACTCTTTGTTTCATTTCCTTAGAATAGATGACCAAAATACTACTGATAGAACTTTTCCTTCTGCATCCACTTTCTGACATTCAATTGGAAACTTATCTGTTTGATAATATAGGAAGAGGTGTAGTAGATAAGAGGAGTATCTGAAAACTCCTTCTTCTGATAATTTGGATAACTGATAATGCATATTATCAGCAATACATCTAGCAAAATTAAACTGAATGGATGGTGATTGACCAGGGTTTAGAGTTGACAGAAAACCTAGGATAGCCACATCAGTGAATTCATCACTGGCGTATCCTAGTATGAAGGAGAGCATTGAGACAATCTGTCTAGTTTCATCTGGGAAATCAACGGTGTCGAAAGGAGGATCTAACTGAGGAATATCAACTTGATTTGGACAAAAAGTCTGGTATATTTTGAATCTAGCATTGAAATCCAAGTCAAGATATAGTTGGGTTAAATCTTCTCTTGTTAGGGAAACAGAATTGGGGTCATGATTCATTTGCAGCATGGAATTTATCGACTCTTCAGTGATGTAAAACGGGGTTTCTTTTTCTTTGTTTACAATACATCTTTTTTCTGGCATATAATAGGCTTCACATAATCTGATAAAGTCAGGAACAGAATGAGTGAGAGGGACAATATATCTAGGCAGATTGGATTCCCAAATTGGAATATCTTTGTCACCCTTTTCCACTGATTTGCCATAACACCAATTATAGACATCAAGTGGGTTAAGTTCTACATTAGGGTCTAGTATTAGATAGTCCAGATCAACTAAAGGGCTCTTCTCTGGAGAAATGACTGGAGGCTGGACTGGTCTGACCACTTCTGTAGAATCAGCCGTGAGTGCAGGAGTTGGTTTGTCGATTTTGAAGGACATAAGCTAAGGAATCTTTGCAGAAGACTTCTTTTCAGATTTTGGGCCTCCATTCTTGGGGATTACCTGTTTCTTGGTCATTTTTAATAATGAACGAAGCAAGCTTAAACGGTTTGCTAAGTTCCTTTACGAGAAACAGGGGTTTCTTGGCGAATTTCTACTGAAAATGGGGTTTCTAAGCAGGGTTTTTAGGAAATGCAAGGAATTTAAAGCTCAGGACGTGTATTTAAAATCGATTTCAACAGCAAAACGGACCAGGGTATGGAAAAAAATGCGAGAAATGGCAATTAGGGATTCCAGGGAAATTTTGACAGAGTTTTCCATGAAAAATGGACACTTTTTTGCAGTAACTTTGGTAATTATTTGAAATCGACAGGAATTTTGAAATCTCAGAGGGCAACTTCGAATAAAAGTACCTGGAGAACCAGCGGAATTCGGTTGAAGACGTTGCGGAGGTGCTCAGTCTTCAATTTTTTGAAAATGGCTTCGCAGAGGACAATGTAGTACTTTGTAATGGAAATTCAGGGCAATGGGCGTCGAAAAATGGTACTGGTAGGTTGAAAATGGCTCTGCAAAGTTTCTCAGGGTTCAAACGGCGTGATTTTGAGGAAAACGGTTCTGTAATGTTTTTACAGGTTTAAAGCGAAAAGGTGAAAATTTGAATGCAAATAATAATTTTAATGTTATCGTTCGATGGTATAACCATAGTTAAATGACATTAAACTCGGGTTAAACGGGTGAGGTTTAGGGAATACCGCCATTGGTATTCGTGAGGGTAAATGGTGGTAAGCGGAAACTAGATTTTCGAACGCGATACAACATGGTGGCGACACGTAAGCGCGAGTGGTTTGGAAAAACCACCCATTTCGCGCGGCTTTGCCAAAACATCAAACAATTACTTTATGAGCGCGGAAATGTATTAGCGCCGTCGGATCTGGATTCAACGAGCGAACGGCCACAATGAAAAGGAAAGGTGCGGGGAAAATCGGTTAGTTATCGAGTTCAGTGCGATACTATTGCAAAAGTGTCACAAGACCGACGAAAATGGAAATCGTTCAAAACGTCAGTAAGAGCGACGCTTACCGAAAAGGTGAAAGGTAAGTTATCGGGTTCACTTTGGGTCATTGATCTTGGGAAACCGTCGCTATACCGAACTTTAGAGAAATGTGTCGCAATAACGACACTTAGGAAAAGTGTCGCAATTCCGACACTATGCCCCAAAGCGTCGTTAGACAGCTTCCTCCAAACCTCGCTATTATATGTTTTACGAAGATATGGTAAGTAACTCTCTCTTGTTCTTCGTAGAAATAATTATATATAATTTTTATTTTTATTTTCAAAATAGATTAAAAAAATTGTATGAGAAAAATTATTAATTCATCAATATGTGTGTGTTGTGAGGAATAATTTCATAGTTCAAATTAATGGTTCATTATATAATCATGTGAGCATCACCAATGATATATCTTAAAAAGCAACTGAAAAGCCATGTGTACAAAATCGATGTATACTCTAGAGAGTGGTTCTCATATCACTATGTAAATTGTTGTATGCTATTTCAGCAAAATTATAAGATAAACTGTAATACACATCATATATGCACCATAACAATTGCCATACAACTAATTTGTTTTAGGATACATGTGGCATTCTAGGGGTAAATTCTATATGATGTGTATATCAATCTATTAGGTGTTGATAAGTTTTGAGTATCTAAGAAATGATAAGGAATATCCATACATCATGATCTTGTAATGTGATTATAAATTGTCTATAATTTCCATAAAATGTATAAATGATTTGTTTAAAAAAAAACAACACAATCAAACCCTAAACAATGCTCATGATGTGGAATGTCATTGGCGAAACCAAAATGATGGTCACATGTCCCATTTCAACCCTAAACAATGCTCATGATGTGGAATGTCATTGGCGAAACCAAAATGATGGTCACATGTCCCATTTCTATGCTAATGGTGATCATATATATGTTGTAGCGACACTTGATGAGTAATTAAATAAATCTAAGAGTGTGACTCATTGTGCCATATTTGGAAAGCTAATTAATGATGCTTTAAGTAATTAGGACTTAATGAGATATCATCTTCACATCTTCACTGAAATATATTGGTAATTATAGTCACTATATGGACCGCACATGCATGCTAGAAAAATTGAAATATAAGCTATAATACACATCTTATATCTGCCATAACAATTGTCATACAACTTATGGAAAGCTAATTAATGATGCTTTAAGTAATTAGGACTTAATGAGAGATCATCTTCACATCTTCACTGAAATATATTGGTAATTGTAGTCACTCTATGGACCGCACATGCATGCTAGAAAAATTGAAATATAAGCTATAATACACATCTTATATCTGCCATAACAATTGTCATACAACTTATGGAAAGCTAATTAATGATGCTTTAAGTAATTAGGACTTAATGAGATGATCTTCACTGAAATATATTGGTAATTGTAGTCACTATATGGACCGCACATGCATGCTAGAAAAATTGAAATATAAGCTATAATACACATCTTATATCTGCCATAACAATTGTCATACAACTTATGGAAAGCTAATTAATGATGCTTTAAGTAATTAGGACTTAATGAGAGATCATCTTCACATCTTCACTGAAATATATTAGTAATTGTAGTCACTATATGGACCGCACATGCATGCTAGAAAAATTGAAATATAAGCTATAATACACATCTTATATCTGCCATAACAATTGTCATACAACTTATGGAAAGCTAATTAATGATGCTTTAAGTAATTAGGACTTAATGATAGATCATCTTCACATCCAAATTTAAAATATATTGTGGTGTAGTCCTTTATATGGAGTACATACATGCATGCTAGAAAAATTGAAATATAAGCTATAATACACATCTTATATTTGCCATAACAATTGTCATACAACTTATGGAAAGCTAATTAATGATGCTTTAAATGATTAGGACTTAATAGAGGAGATCATCTTATATACCAACTGAAATATGTTGGTAATTGCTTAATCCTTTATATGGACCGCTTTTATGCATCTTCAGAAAAATTGAAATATAAGCTATAATACACATCTTATATCTGCCATAACAATTGTCATACAACTTATTGCGTCACATTTTTGATGACGTCAGCGAATTTTTTTGGCACCTGAAATTGAAATTTCCGGATTTGAAATCTCACTGAGGCGGATTTAATAGAAATTTCGCATCACACTCAGCCGTCCACACGAGTGCCCAAAATCGGACGCGAAAATTTCATAAAGCAGATTGAATAGAAATTTCGCGTCACATTTTTGATGACGTCAGCAAATTTTTTTGGCACCCGAAATTGATTGAAGAAGAATTTAATTTTTGGTTGACGTCCGCTGGTCAAAGTTATTTAATGTTTGTTTTAAAAATGTCGTGCGTACAGGTCCATATATATATATGTTTTACATATATACATCATATGCACAATTCAAAGCAGTGAGTTGTAAATGCACAGATAGAGTGAAATTTTAGAGTGTGAGTTAGAGTGAAATTTTAGAGTGTGTGAGTTGTAAATGCACAGATAGAGTGAAATTTTAGAGTGTGAGTTAGAGTGAAATTTTAGAGTGTGAGTTTTGTGTTGAACTGTGTTTTGAAGCAGTCAAAGTTTTTTTATTCCCCGAGTCAGAGGAGATTTTGTAACCAAAGTTTTGAAGTTTAATGAAATAGTTTTTACAACCAAAGAATTTTTTTTTTATATTTTCTGTTCTGGAATTTTAAATATTCCAACACTATGATCTACTAAAAATTACTTCAAAAATCAAGTAAACCTTCCAATATAAAGAAAAAAACATGAACGAGCTTTCCCTAAATTGCAATAAATTTATGTTTATTATTAATATTTCATAATCTGTCTTATAAAAATTGCATAATCGGACTAAGAACAAATCCTCGGTGCATTTTTTATTGTTGTTGTGATTAAAAAAATGAGCCAAAGAATGCTAAGGCACTCAGAGAAATCAATCTATGTATTATTTCTCACAAAACATGTTGAGTAGTGGGGACTAAGCCCTAGATTTTTTTCTGTTCTCAATCTCTCTATTAATTATGTCTATGTAGTTATAAGAATAACAAGCCAAAGAAATCTGAGGCTTCCAGAGAAATTAGTCTCTGTGTGCAGAAATTGATGATTACTGTTGAATAAATGTTATACCATTTGAAATTGCTGAGCGAAATTAATCAGGCCATGATGTACCATTTGTCAGTATCTATTTTCTCATGTATGAAAGTTTTTTTTTCTAAGTAAAAGTAATTATATTAACAAAAGGAGTACAGTACAGCGGGCCGAAGCCTGATCATTGCCGAGTGCTGTGGCATTTGAAACAAAAAACCATAGTTTGAAGACTGCCCTACAAGAGGGAAACCAGTCTGAAACAGTTCATTTGAAAAATCCCGCGCAGGGGAACCAGAGAATTGTAGTACTGGAGACCATATCGAAGCAAAAAAAACAGATGCATTTTCAGAAACAGCAGGAAACACATGAACAGGCCCGTGAGAATGGGCAGAAATAGAGCAAAAAACCAGAGTGAAGAGGAGGAACTATTCATCAGGATCAGGTTCGTAGACAACTCTACACCAGAATTCATCTGGTTCCCCGTCAGAATTATACAGGTCAGCAACAGAATGGATCACCTTCCCGCGAGGAGGAGGAGTAATCTGCGCCTCGCAAGCTTGCACTGCGTCCTGCCTCTCAGTAGGTTGACCCACCGCTTCCTTGTTCGCCTGGTCCTGCGTGGCCTTGCCCATCTGACCCTGCACGTTCGCACTATCAGGTTGCTTCAGCCCAACAAACTGCGCCGAATCCTGAGCCGCCGAGAGGCTGCATTCCGCCGGGCGAGAACTGGGAACAATTTCCTGAGGCTCTTCACGAAAGACGACCGTAATTGAGGCAGTCACCCTGGGTTGATTGAGAGTGCTGTTTAAGGAAAAATGCGCGGTGTGGGTTTGAGCAGGAGGAGCGGAAGGAGTGGGGGAAGCAAGGCGACGGCCCGAGCGGAGAAGGAGCCCTCTAGGTTGACTGTCAGAGTGGGAGATAGACGCAGAGGAGGTGCCAGAGGTGGAGGGAGAGCGTCAAATTTGGCGCCTCGTGGGTCCTCTTCGGCAGCGCATTCTATGCCTGAGGCGCGGCATAGTCGCACTCGAGACAGCAGGGCAGGGAGGCAAAAGATGGACAGAAGACTGAGGCGAGAGGGGCAACAGGGCGATAGAAGCAAGCTTGCAGGAACCAGCGTGGCAGAAGTGGAGATTTTCTCCAAAATCCAAACAAAAATTGAGACAGCCCCTCTTACCAGTTATAGTGCGAACATTAGAAAGCCCTGCTCCTGGAGCGCACCACAGATTCACAGGTGGGGGAATTCTGTTCAGACCAGAGGGACGTTCCATAATAACAACCCAGTCTACCTTGGAACTGTGAACCGACTGCAATAAACCACCATAAATATGAACTGGAGGCTAAGTAATGTCGCGGCATGCGAATGTGTATCGAGGAGCGGGACTACGGTTTATTCGAGCGAGTAAATGGCATTAAACGCCGATCAGTCGACATTAAGAACTGAATGACAGCACTCTTGCGGGTGGGCCAGTGGCTTCCCCTCCCCCATCCCATGACGTTAAACACCACCAACTTCACCCGATTTTTTCATGGCCATTGGACAATGATTTACTATGGTTTTCCTACTAAATTCCAATGGATGATTATTCAAAAATATTGAGAATTAGTTTAGTCTCAAGGAATAGCCAAGAGTCTTACTGGATAATTATAGATTACCTCTCCAATGGATGATTGTACATTTTTCATGTACTTTTTCACGTGAATTTCAGTTGATGCTAGATCTTACATTAATAACTATACTTGCATGAATATCCATGCTTTTATAATTCCCGAATATGGTGAATGTTGATGTATGGCCTTGGCCCATT
Organism: Pinus albicaulis; assembly: GCA_034641835.2. Lineage (NCBI taxonomy): Eukaryota > Viridiplantae > Streptophyta > Pinopsida > Pinales > Pinaceae > Pinus > Pinus albicaulis. The sequence continues at coordinate 621,597,020 of CM076579.1, forward strand.
GATATTACAATTAACTCACTATTCATATTCAATTTTATCCAGTGCAGCCCAATAAAATAAGGAAAACAGAAAATTCAAATGCGGGCTACATAAAAATGATTTTTAAAAAACTACATTAATGTCTGATATCACGCGCGCATTCGCCCTCAGCTCTTGCAGAACAGCATTTGCTCTCAGCATTCGCCCTCAGCATTCGCCCTCAGCTCTTGCAGAGCAGCATTCGCCCTCAGTTCTTGCAAAATGGTAAGTTCTTACTGCAGGCCCTTCCTCCTGTAGTAGGGTTGACCCTATTTGGGGTTTTTTGGAGAATACAAAGGTTGTGATTGATTACGGGGCACTGCCTATATTTGTGGAACTTCTTGCCTCTGGGAATGATAATGTTCGAGAACAGGTAGCACGTTCATTTTAGAGGCATAAAATTATTCTTCCCAACTATCTTTATACATCTGTAATTTTGGAATTTGAGTTAAAAAACTACTACCCAACTTTGAGTTCAACTGGTGTTCGTGTAAGGCTGTTTGGGAAACTTTGAGTTCAACTGGTGTTCGTGTAAGGCTGTTTGGGCTTTGGGAAATATTGCTGGAGACTCTGCAACATTTAGGGATCTTGCCCTCAGTCATGGAGCTCCGAGGCAGGTGCTTGCCCAGTTGAATGATACTGCCAAAATTTCAATGATACGAAATTGTACATGGGCTCTGTCAAATTTTTGCCGTGGTAAACCCCAACCACTATTCGAACAGGTAAGCAGAACACATTTTCTGCCTCTTCTTCTTAGTTCGCAGATACTGTGGATTTTTTTTTATAGATCTTGGTGATTGGTAGATTTGGACGTAATATGGACCTAGGCGCTTGTTCATTACAATGTCTCCGTCATCAGGTTTTAGAAAATGCTCAGAAATTTGGGTTTCACAAGGGGATTACCCTTGCTTGCAATTATCGATTATCAATCACATTCAAAAAACGTCTTTCGTAGCATTGCTGAGCTCTTTGTAGGTGAATTTCCGAGGCAATTTCACAATATCTGAACTAAATTTGTCTGTCCTTTTCAATACTCTGTGCTTGTAACAGAACCAGACAAACAATCTAGTGGCCAATGCAACAACTGTTGGAATTTTACAAATTCCAGAACAGAATTGGAGAATAAAACTCCCCTTATTAACACAGAGAAAAAAAATTTAAAATTTCATTCACAGACAGAGTTTCAACTCAGAAAAATTTATATTCCATGTATAAAAAAACTGCTGTTACAATTCTTCCTTAGCTGATCCGGAATATGTGCATAAGCCACACATCCGAAAACCTTCATATGTGTGACACTTTGGTGCCACTCCATGCCTCTTCCAGCACTTTGTTCATAACAGCTTTTGTAGGGCACCTGTTCAAAATATACGCTGCACAATGTACAGCTTCAGCCCAATAATCATTAGGCAAATGCTTTGCCTTAAGCATACTCCTCGCCATGTCCATTATGGTTCGGTTCTTCCTTTCGGCTACTCCATTTTTCTGTGGAGTATATCTAGTTGTAAACTTCTTTTGAATACCATTTTCTCTACAAAACCGTAGAAAATCTTTAGATATATACTCACCTCCTCTATCAGTCCTTAAGACTTTGATATGCAGCCCACTCTGATTCTCAACAAGTGCTTTGAAATTGCAAAATTTTTCAAACACTTCACTTTTCTTTTTCAAAAAGTAAACCCAAGTTTTCTTGTAAAATCATCTATGAATGTTAAGATATAGTGGCTGCTAGCAAGCGATGGAGTTTGCATCAGTCCACATACATCTGAGTGGACAAGTTCTAAGGGTGCTTTTGCCCTTATGCTTTTCCCGGAAGGAAAAATTTCTGTGTTGTTTCCCAAGAATACAACCTTCACAAAGGCTGTCCGGTTTCTCTATCAATGGTAAACCACTTACCATCCCTTTTCTGTTCAACAGATTAAGACCTCCAAAGTTGAGATGACCAAATCTCAAGTGCCATAACCAATTATCATCTTTTGGTTCGCTTTGGAATGTCTCTTGTACTACTGTTGCTTTCTCTTCACCATTCATCAGATCTGCTCTCATTCTGAGAGGGAACATCCTGTTCCTTGTCATCTTCACTTCAGCAATACACTGTTTGCTGGGTGGTTTATCCATGATGGTACAAACATCATTATCAAAGAAAACATTATATCCCTTATGGACAAGTTGTCCAACACTTAAGAGGTTACACTTCATTCCTGGAACATAATAAACATCTGCTATGGTTTTCTTTGCACCTAATCTTGTTAAAACATTTACATCTCCTTTTCCCATAACAGAAACTTTGCTATCAGTTCCTAGTGTGACTTGTGACTGCACACTTTCATCTAACATAGAAAAAATTGCTAAGTTTCATGTCATATGGTTACTACAACCGGAGTCTAGAAACCATAAGTCTTCACTCTTTTCTTCAGCCATATTACAAGCTAAAAACAAATTACTTTGACTGCTATTTTCTTTTGTGAAATTGGCACTAGTTTCACTTCTCATATCATTCTGCTTCTTCTTTCTACATTCATTAGCATAATGACCATATTTTTTACAATGGTAACATTGGACATTGGATTTGTCATACCTTTGTCCTTGTGCATCCTGTTGACCATTCTGTTGGCTGCTGCCTTGGCCTTGATGCTGATTTGGATTGTTGCCCCTTCCTTGAGCATTTGCTGGACTGTTCCTTCCACCTCTGTTTTGGCTTCTGCCTCTTCCTCTCTTGTTTCCTCTGCCTTGCCCTCTTCCTCTTATGAAAGACATCTGGGTCTTAAAGGCTTGCTCAAGAGATGAGTTTTCACTCCTACCCAGTCTCTGTTCATGGGTCATCAGTGATGCATGTAGTTCATCCACTGAAAACTTTGTGAGATCCCTAGTCTCCTCTATGGTGGTGACAATCACATAGAATCTTGAGGGTAAACTTCTCAAGAGTTTTTCCACAATCCTTTTATCTTCAAGAGTCTCTCCATGAGATCTTATTTGTGTGACCATTCCAATCACATGAGTGAAGAATGAGTCAATGTTATCTGACTCCTTCATACAGAGAGTCTCAAAGTCTTTCCTCAACAACTGAAGTTTTGTTGTCTTCACTTTCTCCATACCCTGATAAGCTGTCTTCACTTTCTCCATACCCTGATAAGTTGTCTTGAGAGTTTCCCATGCTTCACTGGATTTCTTGGCTGCTGCTATCCTTGGAAACACACTCTCATGCACAGCTTGATATAAGAAGAAAAGAGCCTTGGCATCTTTCTTCCTATTGCTCTTCAGAATCTCTCTTTCTGCCTGAGTTAAAAGAAGAAACTCCACTTCATTTGCTGGCTCTTCAAGCCATCCTCAACTAATTCCCATAAGTCTTGGGAGACAAATAATGCCTTCATAGTTATTGACCAGTAGTCATATTTTTTCCCATTAAACATTGGGAGATGGATATTTCCCATACCCATACCTGTGCTGGCTCCAGCCATTCTGCACTCTTAACTATGATAAAAACACTTGACTGTGTGTTTAAAACTAACCAATTGTACTGCAACAATAACACAAAACTATATAGAGAAATACCTTAAATCCTTTATGGCTGAGTCTTCACACTGCTGGAGAAGCTGCTGCAACAAAGAATTCGTTTCCTTCAGCTTATTTGACCTTCAAATAGCCTGGATTGGCTCTGATACCATGTTGGAATTTTGCTGAATTCCAAAATAATAAAACTACCTTGCTTAACACAGAGAAAACATTTAAAATTTCATTCAACAGTGACAGAGTTTCACATAAAAAAAAATTCTATTAAAAAAAAACTGCTGTTACAGATTCTTCCTCAAAAGAGGGATTACAAAACAAAATCTGACTGCTGCAAACACAGTTCAGAAATATCACTCTATCATTCACTGTTGTTACAAAATATTTCACACTGCTGTGTAAAACATAAAACACTCTGTTTTTCTGTCTCTGTTTGAAAAAAATACTCTGCTGTGTGTAATAATTAAAAAAAATTACAGCTCTCTGCCTCTGTATATTAACAAAATATCCCAGATTCAATTAATGCCATTAAATGACATTCAACCACAAAATTCACCGCTTGGAAAAACATTAATGGTCTCCATTAACTTCTGTCAGCACCGCTTACAATTGGCATTGATGGCAAATTGAATTTGTGGCACCGCTGTTCTTTCTTCCTTTCCGCACTGCTGTGCAATGAAACTGTTGTCTTTTTAAAAAAAAATTTACACTGTAAAATAAAAATTACAGCCACGGCCCTCTTTTTTGTTTTGGCTTTCGGGCCTTTAAACTTTCCAGAACATTTCATTTAAAAATAAAACATATTAGATTAAAAATCTTTCGGGAAATCACATGAAAATATTATGATTTTATTTTTGGTAATTTATTTATTTGTTTACTTATTTTTATTTATTTATTTATTTTATTTTATATAATATTTAATTCAATTATTTAATTAGTTATTTGTTTCTTTTATGTATTTGTCAGTATTTTATTTATTAGTTTACTTATTGATTATTTTATTTATTTATTCTTTTATATTTATTATTTTATTTTATATTTAATTTAATTAATTATTTATTTATTTTTATCCTAATTGAACGTTATTGTTTTATAGATTAATTTCGTTTATGAGGACTTTGAATTTTATTGGATTTATGTTTTTATTTTATTTTTATCTATTTATTTATTTATATTTTGGGGTCATTTTAGTTTTTGGTTTTGGTTTTATATTATTTTTAGTTTTGACTAGTATTTTTAGGGGTGGGTTTGTTATGTTTTCTGTTTTTATTTCTATTTTTATTTTTGACTAGTTAATTTTGATTTTAACCGTCCTTGGATTTGACCGTTGCTTCTCTCCTCATGGTATAAATAGGTGTGTCTGATCAGCCATTCTTCATTATCATGATGATGAACTACAGTTGGTAGTTCGAAACGCGTTTTTGGTCCTAAAATTCTCATGTGATTTCCCGAAAGATTTTTAATCTAATATGTTATGGATCACAGAAGCTTGCACTCTTAAAAATAAAACATTATTTATATATATTATAAATATTAAAAATATTTATAATATATATTATTATTAGTAAAAAAAATTTACCGAAGGTCTTTTAAAAACTTTATGAACCTTTACGGATTTCAAAAAGTAAATAAAACTCCTTTTGAAAAAAGCTTTTCGTGTTCCAAAATCGAACACTGACGTAGGCCCAATGTGTGACGTGAAATTCAAATTAAATCCACCCTGTAAAATTTCGGGTCCGGATTTTGCTTGCTGACGTAAGCTTCAAAATCAACGCGATTTCATGTGTTTTCTCCACGGAAATTCCTGTAGCGTTGCTGCAGTTGAATTTAAAATTCAACAACAACAACAACAACACCTCCTGTTGCAATGCCTGCAATTCACCCTCTCTGCACGCATGAATGACTATGGCACCCTCTTTTGTGAACAGGTACTGGAGCTGAAGGTACTGGTTTCCATTAAGATCGTGGAATTCAACATCCAAAATAGTATCAAATTCCACTGCAATAGTATTCCCCAGCGAGGGCAACAGTTCATTGAGACCTATTGGACTCATCACCCCCAAATAGCCTCCAGGGCTACCCAGAGTGTGATCATCTAGAGCAATAACAAATGCTCATCCATCCCCAATTGAAACAAGAACAAGACCCACATTGGTTACAGAAAAAGAGAAACACGTTTTGAAAGAAGAAGAAACTTTTGTATTAGGGTCCAGAAATCTAACTGGTCTATTGTACAATGCCCTACTTGCACTTCAAATTGGTACTCCCAACTCCATGCTAAGGCTCACTGTGCCATTCTTCAGATGAGCATCTTAACCTAAAGTTTGATTCCAAAAAACCCAAGTCCCTTGTTCTATGCCCAAGACCTCTGTTACAACGAGTAGAGTTCTAAGCGAAATACTTCACAATAGGAAGCAAAAGAAACATCGCAAAATTGCTCCACTTTAGACTGATAATTTTCTGTGCGAAAATTCAATTGCGGACAGTAAAAACATAATATCAAACATAACCAATCAACAATGGAATTTGAACATGAGGATTTATAACCACAGAAAACCCTCTCCAGGTTAAAAGAATTCCAGAATGGATTTAAGATTCTACTAATGAGCACTTACAACACCATAGCAATTACTGTCACAATGAAATCTGCTGGAAGCAAAGCCCTTGTACAGTTTCTACATTTCCACAGTGGAAGCAAGAATCTTTCTATCTCTCATGATCTAGTTCTGTGGTCAAATCCTTTGCTATGGCTGTCTTGTTCTGCTAAACGTGGATCTGTCTTAGCTTTGGCTCTGGTTCTCATTTAGGATCGTGGCTATCTGATCTTGTTGTGGCTTTGACTATACAAACTTGTTCAATAGGAAAATGTTGACTCTCCTATATATAGGAGCTTCAATGGGTGCTCTCAAACACTTTTTTGGGCAGCTTTGTTTTGTCTCTGATTCAAGGCAGAACTATGTTGGCCTTGGTTTTTTAGTCCTTGGAACTGAGTTCTCTCATATTTGCCATCCTATCCCCAGTTTGCTACCAAGAAAGACATAACTTCACGATATCAAAATTGACTATTTTTGGCCATTTATCTTTAGTAATGGTACAGCCTTAATTTGGTGCATTCGTACGGTATCTGAAGAGCACTCTCAAACTGTTATTCAGTATTTTAGCATAACTACTACATTTAACTGCCATGCTCTAATATTTATATCAACCATAAGCATTCTTAAGGTAGTTCCACGTTTGTGAAGCAGAAGGAATGCTTCTGACAACTTCTTATCATAGTGGTACAATTCTGTCCGCAGTTTATCTTTTATAAACCTCCAATTTTCCAAAAGTAGTAGAGACTACAGTTTGCATCTGAAATTTTGGACAAATATGTTTAGTATTCTACAGAAAATGCATTAAGAATAAAAAAAGCCCACAATTTGTAAAAAGCCCACAATTTTGTAAAAAGCCCACATTTTGTAAAAAACTCACAATTTGTAAAATGCCCACTTTTATTTTCTTTTTGCTTATATATTGAGCTCCCATTGAGTTCAACAAGTCTTGGGTTTTCTACACCATTGAGAGAGATTTATTGTTTTCTTTATAGGATAATTTTCATCAATGGAAGAAAACATTGGAGCTAGAAAAACAATTCAAAAGGGTGAAAGGGGTGATGGCAGAGTTTATTGCCCTTGTAAAAAATGTTGTATGAGAAATAATGTTAGAGTTTTAATAGCAACAGCAACAGTGCATTGTAGGAAATATGGGCACATTGATGGTGGATCTAATGACTATCGTCCCATGGTAATTAATTATCTATCTTCATTTTGATTATATCGTAAAATTTTATATTATTTTAAATTTTTAATATTTTTTATATGCGCACTAATGTTTAATTATTAATGTTTGTAATTTTCATAAAGGCACAGTTTCCCCCCAACGTTTTGCAGATGATCAACCAGCTTCCACAGCAAAATAGTAGTAGATTAGATGATGTTGCACCAGTACAAGAGAATATTGCAGCAAATATTAGTATTGGAAATGATGTTGTACAAGGTGAAGAACATGAAGCGAATGATGAAAGTAATTTTAATGATCCCATGGAGGTAGATCACGATGACAGTAATGAGACAGTTCACATTAATGATGGGACAAATCAAATGCTCCAAGACTTGTATGGTGAGTCAGATGATGATGGTGGAGATAACAGTGATGGTATTTATGATGTACCTCTGATTGAAAGGTCAAGTGAACGACTTTTTGAACACTCAAATGCAACTCTTCTCTCTGCTACATTGTTGCTGGTGAACTTAAAGATTATGAATAATTTGTCGAACAGATGTATGACACAACTCCTAAGGTATGCAATATGTATATATGATCACATATATGTAAATGTTGATTATTTTCCCTTTTTTAAAAAAAGGGAAAATAATCAACATTTACATATATGTGATCATATATACATATTGCATACCTTAGGAGTTGTGTCATACATCTGTTCGACAAATTATTCATAACCTTTAAGTTCACCAGCTCTCTGCTATTGTTGCTGGTGAACTTAAAGGTTATGAATAATTTGTCGAACAGATGTATGACACAACTGCTAAGGTATGCAATATGTATATATGATCACATATATGTAAATGTTGATTATTTTCCCTTTTTTTAGTTGTAATAAATGTGTAAAATAATAACTTATATATATATATATATATATCATAGTTATCAAAACCGGCCGGTCAGGACGGCTGCCGGTTGGAACCGGCCTTGCAACCCGGTCAATAGCCTATTCTCACCTGTTTTGGCCAGTTAACCGGACCTAACCGGCCGGTTAAGTAAGGAACCGGCCAGTTTATGCATAAACCGGTCAGTTCCGTACTTAACCGGCCGGTTAGGTGCTCCTCCATGAGTTGCAAATTCCTCAGTGTCTACTCCATGAGCTGCAAATTCCTCTATTATACTAGCAACAAACTTCTCTAATAACTCATACTCAACACCTTATAGTAGCAACAATACACATGATGACTGATAAATACAAGGTTGGCTAGCATAAAATCCCTGGCAGCATGCAACTCATCAAGTGTACTTGATGACAATTTATGTTCTCAAAACAATCAGCAGCAACCTTATTTCACACTCAGCTAGGAACTGTCAGACCCTCTCTCTCGAAACCCGGTTCATTAGCTCCACCGATCCGGTCACCGGTTCCGGTTTTAATAACTATTATATATATATATATATATATATATATATATATATATATATATATATGATTAATAATCTTTACAAGACACTACTTTTTGTTTCTGTTGTAGATTGTTGGGTGAATATTTGTTACCCTCGCCAAATACTTTACCTCGAACATATCGAGATCTACGTGCTATTATGAAACACTTTGGAATGGAATATAACACTATAGATGCATGTCCTAAAGATCATATTATATATTATGGAGAACATGCGTTGAAAACAGAATGTCTGAAATGTAGTACCAGTAGATATTGAAAAAATCAACTAACCAAAAAGGTGCCTCAAAAGGTTCTTCGTCATATTCCCATAATTCCACGTTTGCAGCGAATGTTCAGGTGTAACAGCATAGCACAGTTTATGGATTTCCATGCAAAGAATAGAAGTGGAGATGGTGTTCTTCGAATGCCTGCAGATGGTTCTGTATTTAGAGAAATCGAGGAAAAATATGTAGATTTTAAAAATGAACCTCGACATGTCAGGCTTTCATTGGCAGCCGATGGTGTTAATCCATTCGGAGAGCTTAGATCTACTTACTCGGTGTGGCCTATTTTCGTTATCAACAATAACATTCCTCCTTGGATGTCAATAAAGAGGGAGCACATAATGTTGACTATGATTATTCCAGGTATTTGATACATTATTTCTTTGAATGTAACATTTTCATTTCTCTCATTGTTTGAATAAATATATATTTTATTTATTTACTTATATATACATATATCATGGGAGTAATTATTATGTTCCGTAATTTTGAACAATTAGGTAAGTACCAGGTCAAAGATATGAATGTATATATTGAGCCTCTTATCGATGAGCTAATACGGTTATGGCATGGCATCACTATGTATGACATCACTAAGCCAATCAAGCAGAAGAGATTTCAATGTCGTGGAACGCTTGTATGGACAATTCATGATGCCCCAGGACTAACACATGTTTGTGGTATGTAATATTTCATTGCACTTTAATATGATACATAATTATCTAAATTAGATATACCATATTGCATGTTTTAAAAATGATCTCATAGTATATTAATTGTTATTGATCCATCTATTGCAGGTCTTCAAACAAAGGGTAGATTTGCATGTCCAGTTTGTGGCCCTAAGATGAAGTATCATCATTCACCAGACTTAAAAAAGATAGTGTTTGATGAGTTTAGGCACTTCCTCCCTAGGAACCATAAGTATCGTACTACTGAAAAACATCTTTTCAATGATAAAGAAGAAACTAGATTAAAACCACGAAGAATGACACCTCAATTGTGGATGTTGGAATATAACAGAATTAATAATCGTCGAGCAGCTGGTACGTAATGTGTGTGTATATATATATATATATATATCTATATTATTTGTTTATGTAATGTTTGGAATTTTTGTTTTAACTAATGAATTTATTTTATTGTATTTTATAGTTAATATTGTTCTGATTTATTTTATTCTTTGATATCAAGGTCATCGTCGCCGTGAAGGTACTAATATTGTACTTCCACTTGGAATGAAATGTTATCCTTCTCAATTCGCGAGGTTTCCCTACTATGAGGACCTAAAAATAGCTCATTTGTTTGATACAATGCATGTCGGGAAGAATGTGACAGAAATTTTATGGCGAACCATAGATGGTGCACATGAGAGAGATAAAATTGACAAAATTTGTGCTGACATTGAGAAATCAAATCATGCAATGAAAAGTGTGATCGACGGATCAAATAACAATGGAGGTCGAAATTATAATAATATTCCATGGTTATTAACAGAACAACAAAGAAATGATGTAAAAGAGGTCGTTAGAAGAATTAAATTTCCAACGGGTTTTGCTTCAAACATAAATAATATCTTAACGAAGAAAGGTGACTTTAGTGGGGTGAAAACACATGATTGGCATACCTTTATTAAGGTAATTTTTTTGGTATACGTTTTTGTTTGTTATTGCTTGAATACATATTTTAAATTTTCCTTTTTTCTGTTTAATTTGGAAACCAATAACGATTCATTTTTTATTGTTATAGTATGTTCTATCTGTATCTCTCCCAAACGACTTCGACAACAATGTCAAACAAGTTATATATGGTCTTAGTAAATACATGAGGTAAGTAGTTTTGATTTATACACAAAATCTAATTGCTACAATTTATTTTTGTACTTGATGAAATGATGTATTAATTGACTTGTAATGAAATATATATTATGTTTCATTGAAATAACCTTGCGTAATGATTTGCAGATGGTTGTCATTGAAAAAAATCCATCAAGATGAAATAAAGTATTGGAAGAGAGAAATTCCTCGGCTAATGTGTGAAATTCAAAAGTATCTACCTCCAACATTTTTCAATGCACAAGAACACTACTTGATACACCAAGTTGAGGAGATTGAAATGTGTGGACCAGTACACACAAGGTCAATGTGGATGGTCGAGAGGCACCTGAAATCCTTGAAGGCTTTGGTTAAACAAAGAGCATGACCTAAGGGTTCTATGGTGGAGGGATATGTGGTATATCAATCCATGGTGTATATTAGTCATTATCTTCCTAAATTAGCTGCGCCAGTCATGAAGGCGGTGGATTGCATTTGGGATGTGAACTCCATCAAAAAATTTGAAGAGGAGCACCTGTTGGGAAAAGGTAGAATGAAGAAAGTGAGAGGTAAAGATTTATTATGTATAATACATATAATGTTTCATTTTTTTACATCATGTATATGATCATTATATTCATTCAGGTTTTATTCTTTCATAGTTTATTAATTAATATAATTTACCATGGTTATAAGTAATATTTATTAATATTGGTGAATTATTGTTTTTTTATTCAGGTGCTCAAGATTATGGGGCGCTACTTTTATACATTGCAAACAATCTTGAGTGGATGAGTGAATGGATTGAAACATGTAAAGCACGTAACGGCGGTAGGTTATCATGGCAACTACTGTCTAAATTGATTAGAGAAGCGTATCGTAGTGGAGATGGGAACGTTACGAACATGGAAATCGATTTAGCATATGGTTTGAAAGATAGAAAGGTAAGCAATTAGTTCACCTATTTATAATGTGACAAGAAGTTTGATTTTTCAGTTAATTTTCATGTTGTGTAAATTATATGTTTAATTATTAATTGAGAATGCATCTTTTTCATGTTTGGCATATTGCAGTTGAAACACCACAAGGCTATGTGGTGCAATGGTCGTCAATTTCACGTTAAACAGTTGGATGATAACAGGAAAACTTCTGATAGTGGGATAACTACAGTATTCCAGGTCACTAATGTTTCCTCCAGGAGTGACAGACATCCTCGAGAATCTGAAAATGGATATTATGGGTTCTTAGATGATATAGTTGAGTGTGACTTTAATTCCTTCAAAATAGTTTTGTTCGATGTCAAATGGTATAGGCTACGAATGAATGTACGTGATGATGATAGAACAGTTATTCAACATGACAATGGATTTCCAATGGTTAAAACATCGTAGTTTGAAGCAGGAAAAGATCGCTATGTTTTCCAACCCAATGCGAACAAGTCTTTTACTCAGAGGTTCCAGGTGAGAAGGAATGGTCATTTGCTATTAGATATGATCCAAGAGGAAGGCCAGTAGAGTATACTGTAGAGGAAGAAGATGATATTGATCAAGAAGAAGATGATGCAGTGGCAGATGAGCAGGAAGATGCATGGACAGATGAAGAAGATATCTTAGAAGATGAACCAGGCATAGGAGATGAGGCAACAATTATTGATGATGATGTCGATGAGGATATTGTTGAAAATGACATAATTGATGAGGATGATGACATGGTCGATCATTTCAACACCGTTTCTGAATCAGATGTTGATATAGATGTCGATCAGTTGGATGAAGATCAAGAAGATACAGAAGAATATTGATACAGATGTTATGTTCGAGTATGAGCTCGTCCTTATTTATATCGATTCTCCATTAAATACAGAGCTTGCCATCAAGGACAATCATATAATAGGATACAGGAAACATATTGCCAACATTGTCTTTAAATAATTTACTAATTATGCGGGTTTGTTGCATGTTGTTTATTATTTCAAACCAATAAATAATAGCCTTACTATTGTTTATTATTTCGCAGGATTCGCAGGATTCATTTGATTCTAAGGTCAGGTCTCTGAAAAAGCTAATTAAACACTTAAATAGTCAAGATCTGGAAGACAGGCTTTACCCCCACCATAAATTGCTGAAAAACCGGCCTTCAGTTCAGCTTGCTATGCTGAAGACGAGGGTGGATTTGCATGATCAGTTGAATGAAAATGAATCAGATATTCAGGATGCTTTTGAGGGCAGATCCATAATCCCCATAGATGAAGATCCCATTGCTGCAGAATTTCTGTCTGCGTTGAAGCACAAGTATAGTGTTGTATCCGAATACAAATTGGAGGACAACTATACCAAGTCTAAATCAACTGAATCCAGTTCTAGTGCTCTTGAACTTACCGAATTAAAGCCAGAAACAGGATTTACAATCTCTAATGGGAATGGGTATGGTAGTTCCAATATTGGATTAGATGTCCGGAGCTTTGCAATAGGCACTGGACCTGATCGTAATGAACCCCAACTAATTCAATGTGATGAAAATATGGACTTTGATGATGATCAGGAAAACAAGCCAGAGCATTTTGGCAATATTGAATAAACTGAAGAGGTTTCCTGTGATCGATTGAATCAACTCAGCCATAAGACATCTACTGCAGGTTGGTTTGTATCAGAAGGAGAATTGGTTTTGCTTTCCCATGATGATGGATGTTGCTCTTTTCACGATATAGCAAATTCAGAGGTGTGGAGGTTTTAATTATTGTACTTAATTTTGGGGTTTATGGGTGTTATAATTTATACAATTTGGGCGTATCCTAGAAATAGGGAAAAGCCTAGGGGTTAGATTATTCTCATGGTTTAAATTTCTATATTTGAAATAAAATTCACCAATTTCTGTTTGAAAAAATGATTTGCCTAAATATTTGATGTAGTTTAAATAGGATGTAGTTCATTTCAAAGACTGTTGAAATTTTCTAGAAACTATGATTGGCATTTCAAGAATATTTATGCACTCTTTAAATTTTCCCTTAACATAAAGGGCAATTGATGTATGACTAATACTCAGTATTGTTATTTTCCAATCTCCAGGAGAAGGCTGAATATAAAGCTCCATATGGGCTTACCCCAAACATGTGGGGTGATTGCTGGTTGATCAGAGCAGCTGGTTCAGATGGTTGCTCTGGTAAATATGTTGTGGCAGCATTTGCAGGTTGTACATTGGACTCAGGTTTCTGTTCATGGGACTTTTATAATAAAGAAATTATGGCATTCCATACTGAATCATAGGCCTTCACTTCAACGTCTAGTACCATCTCTCCAGTTTTGGCAGAGAGGGATGTCTCGGGGAGAAATTTTGGCTTTGCAAATGTTGTGCCAGAGAATCAACATTGGTGGTACAGGCCATGTAGGCCTCTTATGGTATCTACTGCCAGTGCCCAAAAGACGGTTAATATTTATGATATTCGTGATGGAGATCCTGTGATTTCAATGTGTTTGTTTTGAAAGTTTAGGTTTCATAGTAAATCATCAATGGGCTCTAAAATAAGGCCACATTTAAATCTTGGATACATGTTTCATGCCAAAATCAGTTGTATCTTCCATAAATACACAATCTTGGACCACTCTGTATAAATCTGCTTCTTGGACAATATTACATCTCCCTCATTATACAGGTGGTGTTCTTACATGCATAGCAAAGGCATTGTTTTGGCAATCATTTTTAAGTCACTAGATATTGTGGGTACAAGGATCTAGGGTCTCCACATGAAACTGTGTTGCCCGGAGACTCACTCTGCCTGTCCTTAAATTTGTAAACATAGTAGTATGCCAATGCTTCTTTCATTTTGTATGCATAAGACGATTTTTTGTCAAAGTCCATAATTGTTTTTAAGTTTTATCCATCCCAGTTTTGTTGTGAATGCACTGGTTTTTGGCTCAACACATATCTGGTATATCTTTGTACTTTTCCTTTACTAACTATTTGAAATTTCTAGTTATATTTAGAGGTGTCTTTTAAGGGATGAGGGGAATTACTTGGATTTAGTGCTGACAGGCTTATCATTTATTCTCCAAATGAAGCCCTGTAATCTGTAACACTATATGCGCATGCAGCTCACTTGTTAAAATATAGTTGATACAAAATGTTGTACATGAAGCCTGGAATTGTGTACATTCCTGGAATATATTAATTTGCAGGCATGCTTAAAAGAGAGATAGGTTTTGATAAAATCAAAAACCCTGAACATGAAGAAAAATACGAGGCAAACGTTGTACATGAAGCCTGGAATTGTGTACATTCCTGGAATATATTAATTTGCAGGCATGCTTAAAAGAGAGATAGGTTTTGATAAAATAAAAAACCCTGAACATGAAGAAAAATACGAGGCAATTATTTTATACAGATAGAACCAAGACACTATCTCCTCATTAATAACAAAACCTCAGTCCAAAAATCATATGTACAAATTCTAAAAGTCGAAAGTTGAAAATTTCTGAAATGGAACCAGGCCCTTTTCAAAAGAATAAATTTAGTAAAAACGAGGGTGAAGAAAGTTATCTTATCAAAATTTCCACATACCGTGTTAGCAAGGAATGACTCTGAGTCCTGAGCAGTGAGACTGAGGAATTGCTCTTTTGCTGTAGGTTGCAGTTCTCTTCTCCAACACGATGAAAAGAAAATTCTTAGCTTTGGAGTCTGAAGCTCGAGTCACAACTTGGAAGTTGGTAAGGAAAATTATCAGGGTTGTTGCCAGTTGGCTTGGAGTTCGCAGCCTAATTAATTTTCTTTAATGCATTTCCTTCAATGTTGCGCTAGTTGTCACTGGCCAGCAACCTTTACAATAAAATTTATTAGACCCGTCACGCTACGAGGAAAATTTGACGTGATCACTGATCATTGATTTCTTATTGTGATAACAAACATTGGAGATTTACTGTCCTGTTTTAAAGTTTTATATTTTTTTTAAAAAATTGAAACCGCTGTCGGCATACCGACGCCTTGTAAGCGTCGCTCTTTTGACGTTTTGAACGATTTCCATTTTCGTCGGTCTTGTGACGTCCGTCGATATTGCGACAGCTCTAGAAACGTCTAAAATTTCGGACCACATTTCGTTGGAATTGCGACAGTTATTCCTGGCGTCGATATTGTGACGCTTCTGGAAAGCGTCGGTCTTGTGACACTTTTGTAATACGTCGGTCTTGTGACACTTTTGTATGGCGTCGGAAATGCGACAGTATAAAGACGTCGGAAGAGCGACGAGTGTTTGGAAGCGACAGGAAGTGTCGGTAGTGCGACACTTTGTATAGGCGTCGGAATTGCGACCGCACGAGAAACCACGTTTTTGCCGGCCTCGAACTGTCGCTCTTGCGACGACTGTGTGTCGGAGACACTTTTGCAATACGTCGGTCTTGTGACACTTTTGTATGGCGTCGGAAATGCGACAGTATAAAGACGTCGGAACCGCGACGTTCAAAACGTCGGACCAAATTTCGTCGGAATGGCGACATTTTACAAACTTCGGTTTGGGAGGTGTCGGAAGAGCGACGAGTGTTTGGAAGCGACGGGAAGTGTCGGTAGTGCGACACTTTGTATAGGCGTCGGAATTGCGACCGCACGAGAAACCACGTTTTTTCCGGCCTCGAACTGTCGCTCTTGCGACGACTGTGTGTCGGAAAAGCGACGATTTGGCCGTCGGAATTTCCGCCAAATGTACTAGTGTGTTATACTAATAATTTTCCAATTTTTGATCAATCTGATGATGATGATGAGCTCCAAACAGAAACTAATCATGCAGGGCAACCAGCAGTGGATTGGTGTCATGGATTTCATTATCATCAGCATGAAAGCAGTAATCAGACAATGCATCTCATCAGAAATGACTTTCACATAATTGGGAATCAACAATCTATCAGTTATAATGTTGAGGTTGAGAAGAAAGAGGAATTTCATGAGCAGGATGAAGATAAGGATCCTTCTCTTGAAAGGATTGAGGTGATAAAAGATACCCCTGCTCAAGAATATGATGATCTCTTCATAGAATACAATCCACTGAATCAGAGCATACCAGGACTACAAGAGGACAACACTGCAATCTATGATGAGTCCTCCAGTTCAGATGATAATGAAGATGAGGATGAAGTTCTTTCTCAAAAGAATCTTAATCTTGATCCAATGGAGGAAAAGGTAATCCTGGTTGAAACCTATCTTCCAAATACTCATAACCAGGATTTATTTCAAGATCCCTATGCTCATTTCTTGAAAATATTTGAAGAAGGGATAAAATTTGTTAGAAGAAGTATATTAACAAAAGAAAGAAGATTATTTAGCATTGCTGCTAAAAAACAAGGGAAATGGGAGTGGCTCTGTTTTTCCAGCATGCTCAAAGAGATGAGAAAAGACCAGTCATGGAACCATCTGATTGACTGGATGTATTGGAAAAGAGAATTGGTAAGCTAAACATGTAAATATTCCATGTTATATTAGGTTAGATAGGAATGCAATAAAGCTCAGCCTTTGAGCATTTAGTTATTTTTTGTTTTTGCTTTGAAAGAGAAACATAAAAAAAAGTTACAAAAACAATAGAAAAGAGAAAAAATCTAAAAGTGTGCAAGCTTAAATGCCACTACTAAAAGAAAACACTGCTACTTAGTCATACAACCTAATCATGACTAGATAGATTTTAATTTACTGCTGATAGGTTAGTGAAGAAGATTTGCCAAACTGTTTAATCTTGGCTTGTTAGTAGAATAGATTAGGATAGAAGAAAAATGGTTCAAATATGCTCAAAATATGAACCAAGAAAAGGAAAAAGATAGCTCTAAATAGATCAAAACCAGAGTTGGAAAAATAATAGAAGGATGTTTATAATTTTCAGATCTTAAGCCTTCACAATTTTGTTTTATTTTTTTGCAAATAAAGTCTATGTGCAGCTTGTACATACATCCATAGACACCATAGCAAATCAGAAAGTTTAATCCTGATTTGACTGTGTTTAAATTTCCTGTTTTAGAAATAGAGAATAAAATCTGTCAAACAACTTAATCTTGACAGATAGTAGCTTAGGTAGAAAAATAAAGAGTTCAACAGTTTAATCTAGACTCTTGGAAGAAATAAGGATAGGATTAGATAGTTTATTTCTGTTTTCAAAAATAATAATTCAAAGATTTTTCTAGTTCAAATGCACTCAAAGAAAGGAGAAAAAATGCTAGGACAAGTAGGATTGGGTAGGAAGAGATGTTGTTTGAATAAATTACATGTTGCAGGTTGATAAAAGTTGTCCTTTTTAGAGAAAGATCGGCAAGAAAAGAAGAAATCTGCCCAATGGATGAGGAACTGGTCTACTAAAAGCCAGATATTTATAAACTGAGGTCTAAAAACCTAAAAGGACAACTTTCCTCCCCAAGTGGAGCCACTGTTAGTCATCCATAATTTTGATGATATCCAAATATGACTAAATTTCCAATCCTAGATTTCTAGAAATAATATTTCAAAGAAGCATTATGAGTTCTAGAAATCTCATTGCCTTCATCATTCTAAGTCTATCAGTTCACCAAAATCTTCATCTATGTCTCCTAAAAAGTTATCCTGCTGATTCAAAATGAAAGCTGCCTTCAGAGCCATAATTTCCACCATTTTCACCTACATTTCATTTCCCCCATTTTTCCATTTTTGATCCTATCCTAAAAAGTCCTTTTCCCCTTCTGAAAAGTCCATATCCCTTCATTAACCCCTCATTTACCCATAAAAACCCTTTAAACCTATAAAAACCCCTTTTTTATGGTTTAAACTACCTCTTTATACCTATCAAAACTTCTAAATTTGCCTAAAAAACCCTTTTTTTGGCCTAAAGACAGTCTTTTCACAATTAAGGGCTTAAGCCCCCGAGGGCTTAGATCCTCCACCCCTTTGCTCATATGGCCAAAGCCCGAAAACCCTCTTTTTAAAGCTTGTTGGAACTTCAAAAAAGCCAAAAAACCTTTGTTTTTAGCCTCTTTTCGCCCTTTTATAATATTGGACTTTTTAAGCCCCTTTGGGCTTGAGCCTCAGCCCCTTTCTCCATGTGACTCGAGGGCCCGACCACCCTCTTTACGCCTTCTTAAGCCCTTAGCCCTTTTTATCTTTTTTACCCCCGGTCCTCCTTTTAACCAAGAGACCACACCCCTGCTTTTGCTCCTAGCTCCTTTCTTTTTCTCACCCCATGCCATTATTTTATTTTCCTAAAACAATATCAACCGTTGAAACACTCGATCCTACGGTCATTATAACCTGCTCCATAACCTTTCTCCGACGCATTCTCAACCGTGGATCTTCGAGATCGAACGACCACCGTTTCTCTCGCCCCCCTCCGCCATCCTCCCATCCATTCATCTCCCGGATCATTCTCAACTGTGGATCTACAAGATCTAACGGCCTTCATTCACTCCGCCTTTCCCTTTCTTCCGCCAATGATCCAACCAACGTATGATCTGCACCGTTGATCTGCCAAGATCAATAGCTGTCAGCACTCCCAAACCCGCACTACCCGACAAATCGCCCACGTCACTCCTGGTCCCACCCACCCACAAGATTATCATCCAATCCCAGTCCGACACCTGGCCTCCATCATCTCCCGCCACTGTGCACCTTTCCGCATTGCGTGCCCTCTCTATTGTTGGATCCGCAGCCCCAGATCCAATGGTCCGCATGCTATTTTGTGCCCATTTCTCCAAAAAACTAATCGTGCGTTATCCACGCGAAACCGGTGGTTTCATGAGGGACACGTGGTGATCAACGATGAGTATCGCGTTCGATCTGCACTTTATCGCTTACCACTCATCTGCAACTTGAAAACCGCCGGTGGTTTTCAGGAAACCACTTTTCCTCCATTACACGCCAAAATGAAAAATTCAAACCTGTTTTCGTAGTTCCGCCTTCGGAACCTCTCCCCTGCACTCTCCCTTCCTCCTCACTGCTCACACCCTCATAAACCTCTGAAAAGCAGTAAACCACAAAAAATGTAGGGTTTTATTAATTGTTTTGTTTATGTTGCAGGTTTGATGGCGCCCCATGCCCAAGGGGCCATTCCACAGTCAAGGTCGATATTGGGGCCTCAGGATAACTCCGAGGGTCTGAAATGAAAAGGGATGGGGTTATTTTTAATTCAAAGGTTTTAACTAATGTTTCATAACCACTGATTGAAACAAAAAACCCTTTAGCGCACCAAAGGAAACCCTGCACATAAAAAGACTAAGCAAATCAGTAAAGAAGTGAAGAAGCAAAGAACCAGAGGCTTAATCACAGTTTTAGGATGAAAGACAAAGTCAGAAGATAGAAGATTTAAAGGTTTAAATGGAAGATTAAAGAGAACATAGTTAAAGACAAATGAAAGAAGTTTAAAAAAGGTCCTAAAGGAGATAAAGACGATATAATGGATTATGAAGACTAAAGGCAGAATTAGGCCAAAACACAGTTTAAAGGGATAAATCTAAAAAGACTAGCCCTTTAAGAAATCAGTGAATAAAGGCTGAAGTTCAAGGGATAAAGGAAAATAAACAAAGGTTTAAAGCAGTGAATAAAGGGAAAGGAACCACGATAATCAATTAAAAAGGAAAACCAAGGCTAAACAGATCAGGCCTAGACACACTTTTAATGATTAAATTAAGGCAAGATAGGCCTAAAAAAGCCTTGAATCCATCAACAGAAGCAGCTATTCCCTTAATAAATCTAACTGCCACCTGTGGCTCAATTTCCGTCCCAAAGGGAAAATTGGCAGTTATTACACAAAAAATATATTTTAAAGTTGTCAGACAATTATTGTAAAGATAAGATAAAGCCTTAAAATTCAATATTTTCAGCTATTTCATCCTCAAAAAGTAAAGACAAATTTATTACATAGAGAAGTAGTTGAGAGACATTCCTACCTTATGCCTTGCATGGTTTTCAAGGTTAGGAGTGCATTTACTATGTCATTAATAACATTTTGAACCCTAGATAGTTCCACCTCCTCAAATATAGTATAAATACTTCTTTGGAAATAATTTGTAAGGGTTGGTTGCTGGCATTTGAACTCTTTGCAGCTGTACATAGTCTGGCTAAAGATTAAGAAGAAATTGAAGTTTTGAAAGATTGATGATGTTTTGACATGTTTTGTTGATGAGAAGGCTCTATCATTGGATCCCTGAGCATGGCTGTTGGTGATGTATTCTGATTTGTTATTGTTATTTCCTGTTTTCCATTCTGTTTCATCATTTTCTTTCTTACAGTAGAGTGAAACGTTTAGGCTAAGAAATGTCTCCTAGAAGCACCTTAGACCTGTTTTCTCTTCACTGTCTTTATGTTTTCATCTGCTGAAGGTTTTTTTGAGCAGTTTGACTGCTTTCAACCGTGAAGCTTGTTTATTTCAGAAATATTTCAAACAGTTGTTTTCAAGAATGATTTATGGTTTTCCCTGCTTACTTGCTACCTCTTGAAAACTGTTTCTAAAGTCTCCCTTTGAAGTACCATTGTTTACAGTCTACCAAAGAGGTCTATTTTGATCATACCCTTTGTTCTTGCTTAGATAATTGTTTTGAAGGTCTTTATAATTGCATTCTTAGATGTTTACGAGTTCCCTCTTCTATGCATGTAGTTATTGTGAATCTTATATGTTTTCTAAGTCCATGAAAGTGAAATCTTTGGATGGAATAGGGCGTTCCCTGACTCCTAGATTTCATTTGAATAGTTTGTCTTGATATTGTTATTTGCTGAAGTGTGGTTTCTAGAATTTATCGTTAGCCCTGTCTATGGAATGCCTCTTCATGTTCTGATAATGTTTTAAGTCCCTTTGTTGAGAGGTACATATAATTAAGGATTCTTAATTTCCCTTAGTTCTTCTTCTCCTTCTAAATCCTTAATTTCCATTTCATTTTATCCACCAAATCCAAGATCCACTAACCAAGTTAGATTTTCCCTTTGATATCCCATATCCATTGATTGAGCTTGTTATAGCTTCTTCTTGACTCCATTGCCCAATGGTTCTGACATTTCCCCTTTGTATCTATGTTTCATAGATTATTCATGTCCAACCAACCAAACAAAAACAAACAAACTTGCACTTAATAACTAGCCTAAAATCAACCTTTTACAAGCAAACAAGTCATATCTTTGCAAACAATTGAGAGATCCCTCTCTGAGACTAGGAGGGCTAGATCCTAGAGCTTTAAAGGCTGGTTTATATGTTGCCTTGTCATTTAGTATTCCAATCTGCTAAATCAAAGCACCCCAACAGGGCAGAAGATTGATTAGGGTACAAGAGGTATCACAAAGAATAGTTCTTTATTGGCTCCATCTATATTTTCTTCCCAAATTTATTATCAACAAGATTAATACTATCATACCTAAGTTTATTTGGGCAGGTACTACATATGTTTAGAATTTTTTTATGGCTATTTTGGAGGTTTTATCGCTTAGAAAAGAAGATGGGGGCTAGGGTATAAAGGACCTTTAAAAATTTGGTTGGGCCCTATTGTGAAAAGCTTATGGAGGGTGCTCACAAGACGTGGCATTTGACATAGGATCATAAAATACAAGTGTATGAGGAATCAATTAATGGTGACTTGGATTAAGGAAGGATATCATTCACCATGTGGGGTCTCATATATATGGAAGAGCTTGATGATGGTTAGATAGTGGTTTTTGGAAAACAATAAGTGATAAGTAGAGAATGGTACAGGGATTGAAATCGGTCTTGACCCCATTTTTGGATTCACTAGTGACCATTTTTTTCTTTCTCCACTTATCCATCATTTACATAATCGTTGGGTTTATACATTAAATCATATATTTTCAACTACTAGAATTCCAATACGAGTCTAGTCTAACTCACTGGATCTGGTTTTTCTAGTGAGTTGGCCCAATATTGGGATAGATATATATTAAATCTCAGTTTTCCATGGTATTACACTTAGTGATAAAGTTGATTATTTATCATGAGGGGGATTACTAACCAAGGAATTCTCCCAGTGGTGGAAGCATATTGGTTTATCACTTCTTCTCCTCCTGGATCAGCAACCTTGCATTGTTTCATAATTATTTGGGATTGGGAGATTCCCTTAAAGCTAAAATGTTTTTGTTGGTTTGTCGAACAAGATGTTGACATGGGAAAAGTTGTTCCATATGGGATTTTGTGGTCTTGGTAGATGTATATTGTGTGGTTGTGAATTGGAGAATGTGGTTCAACTCTTTCTGTAGTGTTTATTTTCACATTACATTTGGTTAGGAGTAATAAATATATTAAATATCAGAGCTGATTAGAACATTGATTCACTAAAATCATGTTTGTGGGATTAGATTTCTAATTACAAGATATATAGTTCTCTTCCATTATATATCATATGGGGCATTTCAAGGAGTAGGAATTTATTTATTTTTGAAAATACCCCTCCAAATATAAATCGCACTTGCATTAGAGTTGCTACATATTAGAAGGAATCAAGTTTAATGATTTCAAAGGGATCCTTGAGGATGTTTCTACCATTTAGTAATGGAGATAGATTCCCCATTTCGTTTTTTGATGATGTTGCAAAAGACAAGGTTTGTAGATGTGGCGCCTACCTTATTATTAGTCCTGGAATTCATTACCATTTCAACTAGAATGGAGGTTCTTATTCTAATACTCGTGTATAGGTACAACACTTTGGGGTATTGTATTATGTGCTAATTGGATTTCTATTGTCACACTGGAGATTCGAACGTGGTGGTCCAGTGGGTCACAAAGAGGAAAAATTTCAACCCTCCACTGCTAATCAATTAACTTAAGAGAATTCGACAAATGACTAATTTATTTCAGTTGGTAAATTTCACTCATATCTACCAGGAATTAAATAAAGTAATTGATTCCTTTTCCAAAGTGAGCTCAATCAAACTTTCAATGAGACACATTACACCAGATTTGTAAATCACAAATTCCATAGTTCCATGAAAATACATACACTTGAAATAAATTATTGTGAATGTTATTCAAGTTCTACCGTGGATTTTGGGAGGGAGATTCACTTTCCATTCTTGTATACTAGCTATCAGTGTCAATAATTTTGATCGTGGCTTGCTCAGTTGTGAATACACTTTCCATCTATCTATGGTTCTAAATTGGATTTTGGGGGGAATTTACTTTGCATTTCTGGTATACAAGCTACCTATGTCATCAATTTTGATCAGGGCTACTGAGATTTGTATACACTTTCTAGCTATCAGTGGTATTTGACTCTCTCAGTGGTTTTGGACATACAACACTTGACAGTTGGACGGAAGGTTTTTTTCTTTTCTTTTTGATTGAGATTTGTTAACTTTTGTTACTTGTTGGGTGATATAGACCATGTTGATCAGTGGTGGTGACACATCTAGATAAAAATATAATATTATCATTAGAGAGTCACGATTTATGTTTAGAAGGATGGGATGATATACAGACCTCAATGCTGTTGGAATTAATGGAGAAAGCCATAATTAGGTTGTTGTTATGATGAAGATAGGATTGAGATTCTAATCTTAGATCTCAAATCCTAATATCTAGGGAGTGGTTGAAACCATCTCGTTAGTTTGAAAGCCTATATAATTAAGGTTCATCTGATTCAATAGATAGTATGTGTATGAGTGAGTGTGCACTCTCCGGGTTCTCACCTGGAAAGCTATTCAATCAATAGTTTATAGATTTCAATTTTGAACATGGTATCAGAGCTTCAGGTCGAAGATAAGACGACCTGTGTGTAGAATTTAAAGTGTTTTTGATTTCCTTCCTGCGTGTGGAGGATTGAGCGTGTGCTACCTGCCATGATCTCAAAGAGCGCTGCCACTGTTTCTTGTGAGGAGGAGCACTGTCTGCGATTTGGACGATCCTTCCCCTGCTGGGACTATGAGCCGAAACTTCCATTGAGAGGAGGAGCACTCCCGTGATGTGGAGGAGCTGTAGAGGAGTCGAGCCTGCGTGGACTCTGGGCCGAACGCTAGTGAGTAAGAATGCTGCCTCCTTCATACGTTGCCTGTAAAGAAGTTTGTTGGTTATATCTAAGAAAGATATGATGGAACAGACTGCCATTTATTTCTACGTCATGAAATCTGCTGACGGAAAATTGTAGAATTTCTTCTGCCATGATGAATTGAGGTCCTCTCTGGCGACTGATCACATCCTGGGAGTCCACGGGAGCTCTGTCCGGGTTCTTGCAAACGAAAGCATATCGGTTCGAACCCTGGTCGACCATTCTATTGCAGAAGTATGTGACAGGAGGAGTGTGTACATATGCAACAGACGTAGCCCATCTATCCCCTGTTCCTGAATGCCTGGGACTGGTGGATGCATAGAAGAGAGCAGATAGGATCGAAAAATCCTATCAATGCACCATTACTTAGTGTATTTGGGAATCGAGACATTTCGAGGTAATGTACAAGCACGGTAGAAAGGCATGGTGTCTTGGCTCTCGAGGTCTCAAATTACTCAAAAACATTTTTTTCAAGGTCTCAAATTACTCAAAAAATCCTGTCAGCGCTTGATCGCAATATCAGAATCGTGGCATCCATAGAGCGGATTGGATCTCATCTAATCGCCGAGAGATCTTGGTTGCAAGAATTTTGCTGCGAATTTAGGCAGTAGGTTGAAGAGGCTGTGGATCAATGGCAGCTGCTACGAATGGCTTGGGCGAAGAGAAATAATTTAATTGACATTTTTTAACATTAGAAAATTGCTCGATGATTGATCTATGTCATCTTTGCAAATTCTGTAAAATTCTTTGCAAATCAAATTTACAAAAAAACAAAAATTCGGCATAGATCAGAGATCTCGTTTGCGGACAATTTGTTTGCAGGTTGTGGACATCCATAATATTGTATTCGAGAGCAACGTCGCTCGTAAATTATAGGCGAAGGCCAATTCTGTAGTCAGGTTGGGTGGAAAGCATTCATTAAAAAATATTAATTGATTTGCTGCGTTTTTTTTAGAAATATGTGTAATGAGAAATTTTTAATTACATGTATCAGAATTAGACATTGATAGCATTTCCATCTTGTTGAGAGGTCGTTTGTTGCTCGTCGCAAGAGCCGAGGGCACTAAGACCTGTGTGGTATAGAAGCCATAGTCTACAAGGTTCTACTGTTGAAGAGCTGCCAAAGGGATGTTTCCCACCTACGTGGTAACGAGGTTGTTGGAGATTGTTAGAAGACCGAGTGGAGTCAAAATATGTAAACAAGATAAAACGAGAAAAGCTGGAATTTAACATGTCTATATTTTTGGATATTTTTTATTTTGATGATGATGATGATGATATTCTCATGTTGGCATTTGGAGGCGTTAGCATGAGTATTATTTTTAAGTCTGAAAAAATTTCAAAAAAAATGTGGTTCTGTTGATGACCACGAGAAACTAGAGGCACAATCTATTGTGCAAGATCCTCATATTGAAGATTCACAAGTTGATCTTTAGGAAGGATGTGAAGAGGAACTAAAGTTTCATGAAACATGGCTTGAAACATCGTGTCTTTATGAAATCAAAACAGAATTTGCATCCATAAATGTTGAAGACAATTTTGCGGAAGTTCACATGCGTGACACCGGAAATAGTGAGAGAAAACATTCTCCTCTTAAGTCTGTCATAACTTTGAGAAGGACGAAGATAAGCGTTCAAGATTTCCATCACTAGGGAAGAAATGAGGTGCAAATAAATCACTAACTCACGACGAGGAATGTGAAGATGAAGCCTCGACTCAGAATGAACAAGTATGGATTCACAAGCATAAAGACCAAAATGAAAGCCTCTGTTACCAAGTTTTTCAATTTTTTTATTGTAAGCCTAGCTTAGACTAGACCAGCAGGCGTATGTTATTGTTCAGTACCCTTTCTCCATTAAGGGGGAGTGTTGGAATTAATGGAGAAAGCCATAATTAGATTGCTGTTATGGTGAAGATAGGATTGAGATTCTAATCTTAGATCTCAAATCCTAATATCCAGGGAGTGGTTGAAACCATCCCGTTAGTGTGAAAGACTATATAATTAAGGCTCATATGATTCAATATATAGTATGTGTATGAGTGAGTGTACACTCTCCAGGTTCTCACCTGGAGAGCTATTCAATCAATAGTTTATAGATTTCAGTTTTGAACAAATACATATGTAAACAACTTCTATTTTTTGATATAAGTTTGTTGGTTTTTTCTTTTTGAAGAAAAAAAGAACTAGTAAAGACAAGATTAATTTTAGCATTATAATTATTCTTTATGGATTCTAACAATTATTTATGGATTATAATAGGAAAATGAAGGAAGGCCTTTTTTGTGCTTAATTCTTTACATTTTTAATCTTTTATTTTTTTTCTACAATGGGTTCAAAATTTCTAAAACATATAAATTTAAAGGTTTTGAAATAATTTTTATTTTATTTTTTGAACTAGTAAAGCTAAGATTAATTTTACCATTATAATCTCTTTCCATTTTTTTGTGACAGAATTTCTATCCTTTCTCCACTCGATGATACTGTTGAGCCCCAAGATTGTTCTTTCTTCCATCATACTTCACTCCATTTTCTTTTGTCCATTGTTATCCCAGGCTCAAATGATCAATGAAATTAGTTAAAATTACCTTAAGAATAAATATCATGGCTAACTTGCTAAGTTTTGTGATTTTGTCATTGTAATTCATTTTTAACTGAAACTAGCTACAAAATGCAGAGATTCCGTAGCTAGTTGCCAATTTTGCAGCTGTCTTCACGTTCAAGCATGTTCTAGGTGTCCTCTCAGGAAAAGCCACACATGGGTATATTCCACATCATGTCCTCAACGTTTGTTGCTCACCATGAAGAATGAATGGAATTCTGGACGTGGTTTTGTACGTGGGAACTCACACAAGGAGGCAGACTCCTAATAGGACAAGGACAGTCCAGATGTCCTTTGTCACTTTATGCTGCCATCTTTAGAGTTCTAGTACGATTTTGATATGAAAAGACAATGATCCCCGTATTATCTCAAGTTCTGTTATGAAGATTTGTTATAAATGTACTCGGGAAACCGAGAGACAAGTTCTAGATTTTGATTAGATTTCATGGATTGACTGCTATATTTCTGAAGACCAAGAATACTCTGTTTTAAGTTATTTTCCTTTAATGAAGAAGACAACATTTCTTTGAACGCGTTGAGTTTATTTTGAGTTAGATTTCGTGCTACTCTGGTGGTAGAGGGCCCCTGCCTCCTGAGCGGCTTTACTTTCGCAATTTAGATAAGTATCTTAGTTCGTTTTAAAGTTTTTGAAGTTTACGTTTATAGTTAATTTCAGTAGTCATTATAGCTATACTTGTTCTAAGAAACTCTTCCAAAAGATCATTATAATGAATGAGAAATGGATGTAGTGTTATAGATTTTATTTGAAATTTCTTTAGTTCATTATCACAGTTAAACTTACTCTAGTAAACTCTTCCAAGATATCATTATGATGACTAAGGTATAACTGTGATACTGTAGGATTCAGTTGCTTGTTTACACTAAGTAGCATAGCTAATCTTACTCTTAAAAGCTCTTCGAAAACATCATAAAAACGAGTAGGAAATAGCTGTGATGTCTTAGTTTTTAATTGTATTTGCTTTCAGTTTTCATGTTTGCATTCAAATGCATTGAATTGTACAGCCAGGATTGTTCTAACAAGCTCTTCCAAAATACCATTCATGATGAACAAAATAGGTTGTAGAATCCCATAGATTAATTGCATGATAACTCAGTTAGGGCACTCCAGAGGCAAATTGCATTTAATTCATGCTCTGTTATTTCGTTTCAAGTTTGATAATGGCTTTTTAATCTAGCACTGATCACTGTAGACTAGTAGCACCCTAGTTCAGTTTCAGCTTAGCTCACTGTATTTACATTCCAAGATTAGTTGCCATCCATTGCATTTTAAATTGCATTAGTTGTTAAACTTAAATACCACGGTCTTCATTATTTACAAAACTTCTTTTGTTCTAAACCTATATTAACTCATAATTATTTGGACAGAAGATAGTATCAGCATAAGGCCTGGAGTACTTTTGCAACCTTTTTACCATTTCACAAACAAGCCTTTCCTCAAAGACTATTCTAAAAGGAAATATATAACTTTTGAGTGAGGTTTAGTGGTGTTAAACTAAGTTGCAGAATAGAATTAGGAGCTAATTTTAGAGTAGAGATCTTATGATGTTACAAATGTTCTTTTCCAAATATGTTTCAACAAACCTTTAATCATGGATGAGATGTTGTATCATTATAAGTTGATTGTTTAATTGTTTAGTTAGGAGAATTTTACTTACACTTAGCTGCCCATTTCTCAAGCTCTTCCAAAATATCTTTAATGAAAGAATTGGACAAGTTAAGTTCATGTTGTGATTTATTTTATTGAAGTCATTATCAAGCTTTGTATTTTTCTAAGTCATAGTTTAGGTTTGGTTCTGTTTCAGTATTTTCATTTGTCATTTGTCATCAACAATTTAGGCTTTACTCTGTTTTTTTAACCAGTAGCTTCTTTCCAACAGCATTTAGTTCTTTCTCTTGTGAACATAAAACCATAAAAAGACCAAAAACATCATAAAACACTAGATAAAACGCAGTAAGAAACAAACACCTAGGCACATACAGTGCACCTCACTTCAGCAGTTTACCAACCCTGGTTGACAATTAAATGAACTCAATTTAGGAGACTAGGTTGAGCACAAAAATTTTGGCGCCGTTGCCGGGGAAGTGAAAACTAGGTAACCTTTGTTTCTTAACTCCCAAAAACAATGATATGCGTAGAGAGAGAGACTCAAGGGGTAGATTCATAAGAAGCAGAAGCAAAAGTTTGATTCCTAGAACACCACTTGTTTCACCTAGACCAAGAGCTAGTACACCTTCAAATCAGACCCACATTCCATCCTTTACTGATCCTAGACTTCTAGAAGACCTAAGATCAGATATTCCATTAGAGAGACCTTCCACTTCATCCACTGAACCTGTCTTAGAAGAAGATCCAAGGACTCCTGTTAGGGACACAAACTTTTCCACTTCCACAGAAGAATCAACCATGGCAGAAGAAGGAGGAGGAGGAGTCTTTAATGGAGAACACACATTATTTGGAGGGGGTAGAGGTAGAGGTAGAGGAGAAGGAGAAGGAGGTAGAAGAGAAATGGGAAGCTCTTTTGGGTTCCCTATAATAGATGAAGAAACCAATACAACCATGAAAAACATTTCACCCTCTGTCCTTCCAAACTTCTATGGACTTAAAACTGAAGATCCTGAAACCTTCCTATTTGAATTTGAAATCCTGTGTAGAACTTATGACTACTTACAAGATGCTAAAAAACTTAAACTATTTCCTTCAACATTGAAAGGAGCAGCATTGAAGTGGTTTATGAGTTTGATCAACAGTTCTATTAGGACATGGGAAGACATGAAACAAGTATTTCTAGAGAGGTATTTGGATTATTGTATGCCGGTCAATCATAAGGAAGAAGTGTTTAAGATGTTACAAAAAGAAGATGAAAACGTGGAAGATTTTTTGGAGAGATTTCATTACAACATCAAAAGAGAAAAAATGGAAAACTTAGATCAAGACACCTTAAAAGCTCTTTTGTTGAAAACAATTAGGGATGAATGGTTGGATATCCTTAACATGATGGGAAAAGGGGATATATCACAGCTCACATTACCTAAAATATCTGAGTTATGTATCAACCTTTCAAGAGGGAAATCTAAAACTGTAAAAGGTCCAAGAGATCCTGCTCTTGCAAGGGCAAGTAAGTCTGCTTCTGGGATAGTAAGTAGGTCAGAAATAGGAAATATGCTTGATGATTTCAAATCTCACATCTTAGGGAGTCTTAGTGAAAAAATAGACACCCTTAAATTACAAAACAAGAAAAAAGCTGAATCTGATGCCTTAGCAATCTTTTGTCCCAAATGTAGGAAGAAACATGCCTTGAGAGAATGCCCTTTGGATGTAAAAGTTGTAGAGACCTGTGTCATTTGTTCTGAAAAACATGAGACCAAGAATTTTCCTTCCCTTCCTAGTCTCAAAGCTGTCTTTCAATAGAAAACTCCTACAAATTCCACAAAATCTCTCAATTTTGTCTCTAGAAGGCCTTGGCAAGGACCTCAAACACAAGGATTCCATGATCAAATGTATAACCAACCTCCACCTTGGAATTCTTGGCAGCAACCTTGGCCTCAATTTCAAAATCAATCTCAAGTTTGGGCACAAGGAGCACAAAATCCCTATGGAAGATACTCTTAGTACTATCATTATCCACCATCCTATCCACCATACCCACATTTTTATCCTGAAAATCCTCAACAAAATTTTCAACAAAATCCTCCACAACATCATCAGAACCTACCACATAAAAATCAACCACTTCCATTACCATTCCCTCAAAAATCAAATCAGTTGCCTGCTCAACTCATACCAAACCCCAATAATAAAAATCCTTAGAACACATACATGATAGAAGGCCAACAATTTCCAACTTATTTAATTACTCCTTTAGACCTTAGTGATGTTCAACTTAGGTCTGGAAGAATACTGGAAAAGAGGAAACCTTCTATGATCATACAAGAACAAGATAACTCTGAGGAAGATTCTCTACGGGTGAATAAAAGTCTTGAAGAAGATACATCTTTTCAAGACCCAAACACTGAAAAATTAAAGCAAAAAGATCCAATAATTTCAACTCCTGTATTAGAGCAGCCATCAACATCTACTTCTATACCTCCCTTTCCATAAAGATTACAAATTGATAGAGGTGTAGAAAAAAAAATTATGGTGCCTAATTATGATTTCCTAGATGAGCTGAGAAATGTTTGCATTAAAATTCCATTATTACAAGCCATCAAGAAAATTCCAATTTTAGCCAAAACAATAAAGGAGTTGAGCATGAAGAAAACAAGAAAAAGAATAAAAGAAACAAAGAAAATTCAACTGGCAGGAAAATAGCAGACATTATGATGGGTAAGATTGCTATTCCAAAGTATCTTGACCCAGGAAATCTAGTTGTTAAAATTCACATCAATGGAATTGAAATCCAAAACACACTCATTGATTTAGGAGCAGCAATCAATATCATGAGTAGACAAATCATGGATAAACTGAAACTTCCTAATCTTCTCTTTACACCCACATTATTACAATTAGTAGATAGATCTGTGATCAAACCTGATGGGGTAATAGAAGACATTCCAGTGTCCCTAGATTCTTGGGAGTACCCTGTGGATTTCATGATCCTAACTCTTAAGAATAATCTAGGAGGACATCCTGTTATATTAGGAAGACCTTGGTTGGCTACAGCTGATGCTTTTATTAGTTGTAGATCCGGTGATATGTACATCTCTGATGGTAGTTCAACTAAGAAATTCACTTTGTATCCTCCAGCTAGGACAATTATAGATTTAGATTATACTCAATGGATAGATGATGAAGAATATTTACAACCCCTCTTCACAATTTCAGAAATTAGTGAAGATAATCAAATTCTGAATACTCTAGAAAACTTTGAATCCTCTTCAGAATACAAACATGAACCATTTCAAGAGGGATCCAACATTGAGTTTTTGTCATCAAGACAGATGTCTCTTCATTCTATGGATAAATTTGGCAGCTCTACAAGTGAGATATTTCCAGGCAAAACTTTGAACATAAATAAGAACCTAGAAAAATCTCAACAAGAAGAGTTAGTCAAGGTATTACAGAGACATTCTTCTGCATATGCATGGGAGTAAACTGACATGAAAGGGATAAGCCCCAAGACTTGCACTCATCACATCTATATAGAGTAAAATTGCAAACCAATCAGACAACCTCAAAGACGGATGAATCCAAATCTTAGGGAGATTGTTAAAGAAGAATTGCAAAAATTGTTAAATGTCAACTTCATCTATCCCATTTCAGATAGTCAGTGGGTTTCTCCTTTGGTAATTGTGCCAAAAAAAAATGGTAAATGGAGGGTATGTATTGACTACCGAGAATTAAACAAAGCTACTCTTAAAGATCATTTTCCCCTACCTTTCATAGATCAGGTATTAGATACATTAGCTGGCAAAAAGTACTTCTCATTTTTAGATGGGTTTAGTGGTTATAATCAAATCCAAGTAGCACTAGAAGATCAAGACAAAACCACATTTACCTGTCCTTGGGGTACCTATGCTTACCGAGTATTGCCATTTGGACTATGCAATGCACCTGCAACATTTCAAAGGGCAGTACTAGGAATATTTTCATATCTAATACATGATTGTGTAGAGGTATATATGGATGATTTCACAGTTTATGGAAACACATTTGAAGAAGCCTTAGAAAACTTGGAAAAAGTTTTAAAGAGATGTCAAGAAGCAAATATTTCACTTAGTCATGAGAAATGTTTCATGATGTTTACTGAAGGTATTGTTTTGGGGCATCACATTTCAGGGGATGGGATTAGAGTTGATGAGTCAAAAGTTGAAGTCATCTCTAACTTATCTATTCCAAGTTGTCAAAAGATGTTAGGAGTTTTCTAGGATTTACAGGATATTATCGGAGGTTTATAGAAAACTTCACCAAGATAGCATCTCCACTCTTCAAATTACTTACCAAATATTGTGAATTCAAATGGAATTTTGATTGCCAGTTAGCCTTTGAAACCCTGAAAACAAAAATTTCTGAAGCACCTATTTTAAGGGGACCTAACTGGAAGTTACCTTTTCATATCTCAACAGATGCCTCTGATATAGCTCTAGGAGCAGTATTGGGACAAAAAGACTCGATTCCTTATGCCATCTACTAGACCAATAAAAATTTGAATCCTGCAGAATTAAACTATACTGTAACTGAAAAAGAGTTTTTAGCTGTTGTTCATGCCATAAACAAATTTAGACACTATATAACAGGCTATGAAACTTTTTTTCACACTGATCATTCTGCAATTAGATACTTAATGAAAAAATCAATTACTAATGGCAGAGTCATAAGATGGTTATTTATTTTACAAGAATTCAACATTACCATTCTAGATAGGCCTGGAAAACAAAACACAGTAGCTGATTTCCTATCTAGACTCCAAAACATCAAAGATAACACTCCAGTTGAAGATCAATTTCCTGATGAATATCTTTTTGCAATTTCTACTTAAACTCCTTGGTTTGATGACATTGCTAATTATTTATTTTCAAGAAAATTTCCTTCAATAATGAATGCAAGAGATAAAAGAAAAACCATTTATGACAGTGCAAAATATTCATGGATTGCTAATGAGTTGTACAAGACAGGTCCAGATTTGATCATTAGGAGATGTGTTCAGGAAGATGAGATGCCTGAGATTCTTAAAGCATGTCATGATGAACCTTGTGGCGGACACTTTTCTGATAAGAGGACAGCCTATAAGATCCTTCATTTAGGATATTATTGGCCATCCTTGTTTAAAGATGCTAAAGAGTATGTCAAAAGGTGTGACAGTTGCCAAAGGGTAGGGAAACCTTCTCCTTCAAGTGAGATGCCATTACAACCTCAGGTACATATTGAACCTTTTGAAAAATGGGCTTTGGATTTTGTAGGACCTATTAGTCCTCCATCAAGACAAAAGAGATATATATTAGTTTGCACTGATTATGTTACCAAATGGGTAGAGGCCAAGCCATTACTTTTTGCTAATGAAGCATCTATAGTTAATTTTCTTTTTGAGGATATTTTTACTCGTTTTGGTGTCCCAAGGGAAATTGTTACAGATCAAGGAGCTCAATTTACATCGAGGCTAGTGGAAAAAATGATGGAGAGGTACAAAATCAGGCATAGAAAATCTACTCCTTATCATCCACAAGCAAATGGTCAAGTGGAATCTACTAATAAGGTCATTGAAGGAATCCTAACAAAGAATGTTCATTTACATAGAAGAGATTGGGTAGATAGGCTTCCTGAAGTCTTGTGGGCCTATAGAACTACATGGAGAAACACAACAGACCATACTCCTTATGAACTTGTTTATGGAAAGCAAGTTTTGTTTCCCATAGAGTTCCAGATTCAAACTTTCAAAATGGCAGTTCAGCTAGGACTTGATTTAACGGAGGTACAAAAGCATAGATTGGAGCAGATTAATGAATTGGATGAGATCAGACAAGATGCAGTTCACAAAACAAGTCTAGTCCAACAGCAAAGGACTAGATGGCATGACAAGTACATCAAAGAGAAGAAGTTCAAAGAAGGTGATTGGGCTCTCTTGTTTGATTCAAAATTCAAGGATTTTCAAGGTAAATTTCAAACACATTGGCTTGGGCCATATGAAATTGTTAAATTTTTTGACAATGGAGCAGTAAAAATCAGGACAATAGATGAAGAAGAGGTCACTATTCTTGTGAATGGTCATAGATTGAAGCTGTATCACAAACCACTCTCAAGAGAAGAATTTGTCAAGAAGTTCCAGGAAAACAGTGATGTGAAGTTAATGAAGAAGAATCTTTCTTCTTCATCAACTTGATTGAATTTTCTGAAGCATTTCTTTAAAAAATAAATAAATAAATAAGGTATAAACATGAAAACCAATCATTGATTGGCATGTTTATACAGAAAAGATAGGGTGAAAATCAGAGTCTTTCTGACACTCTAACTTTTCCATTTTGTTTCTGCAAGCAGTTGTTACAAAATCATAAGTTCAAATCCATTGCACTTATGATCCATCTCATTTCATTCCATTTACTTATCCATCCATACTCCATTTCATTCATTTATTCATACTTCACTTCATTCCATATTTCATTCATCTCATTCCATACTTCATCCACCTCATTTCCATATCAAAATTTAAAGTTTGATGTCTTTCTGCAAATGAATAACACATGTCATGAATTGCAGGCCATTTCTTATACTTTTCCACTCCATTTCATAAATTGTAATCCATCCCACTCCATCATTCACTTCATACATATCCCATTATACCATGTTTCATCATCTATCTTCACTCATTCCATATAATATTCCATTTATATTCCAAACCACTCCATTCCATGATTAAAATTCTCTACAGGTACATTCTGCAGCTCAACAGACATTCTGCAGCTAATCAGACTTTCCGTAGCCAGACAGTCATTCCGCAGCTACAGATCTTGAAGGCACTGATCAGTGGACATTTGAATTGCAACAAAATGATCCGGTATATCCATGAACAAGCAAAATCAAGAAGGATTATGAAGACTCACAAAGTAATGGTTTCCAGAGGAGAACAAAGCATATAAAAGACCACAAAAAGCAGATGAAAAGCAAAGGTAAAAAGTTCTGATTATAATGGCATATCATAAAAAAAAACTTTAGTATAGTTTTAGTTATGAATCATTCGAAAAGTTGTTTTGATTATTTTTATTGATCATGCCAAATATACCCTCCGCAAAACTTTGGATAAAAATCCTTCATTTCAAATTCTATACCCGATCATCATCTAAGTGGTTAAAATGCTGAAGTGATTGATTTTCTCACGTCACCCAGCCAAATCATTTAATGATGATTTTTGAATCCGTTGTAAAATATCTCCGCGGTATTTTCACTCATTGATTTGTTTTCTTCACCTCACTTCATTAACTCGTTCCGTAACCACTCCCTATTACTCCATCCCGTAGCCAACCCTTCATCATTTCATTCTGTAAAACAGAGGTATCTCTATCACCGTGAGCAGAGGTATATTAGTTTGAAAGTTGAAGCCACTGTCACCAAGAAGCAGAGGTATATCAGTTTGAAATTTGAAGCCATTGTCACCGTGAAGCAGAGGTATATCAGTTTGAAGATTGAAGCACTGTCACCGTGAAGCAAGGGAGTATTAATTTGAAGGTTGAAGTCATTGTCTCCGTGAGCAGAAAGAGTACTAATCTGAAGATTGAAGAATAAATTATGGGCCTCATCGTAAGAACTGAACCAATAGGCACAAAATACCTGGAAGGATACCCTCAAAGCAGAGAAATGTTGCAACAAGCAGGATGGCTGCAATTCCTTGAGAAATTTAATGGCTTCCACAAAGAAGTTACTAAAACATTTGCAAGGTCATTCAAAGGAGCCGAGGTTGAAGTTGGAGATATTAAATTCACTATCACAGAGGTTTTTATTGCAGAAGAAACAGGATTGCTTAGACATGGAGAAAGATGGTTTAAGAACAGAGAATTTCATAATGAATCATGGAAGCAGATCCTCAAATCACCAGGTATGGATGTCACTGTGTTTAAAAAGGGAATTTGAAGCTCTGCATTAAAGAATAAATGGAGAAACATGTTGCTTATCCTACAAAAATTTATCACTTGTGAAGGTAGATATGGTACTTTCTATGTTTACCATATTAGGTTGATAATGCATTTCCTAGAAGAAGAGCTTAATTTGCCCTATTTCTTACTTCAAAGTTTAAAAAAGATGGCTTCAAGTGTTCAAAGGAGAGTCCAATTCCTAGAAACAACTCTATACCATCATGGCTTGGTTAAGATTCTAATTGAACACCATTTAGCCAAAACAAAAGATACTTGGGATAATTTCTTGGTGAGAAATCACTTCGAGGAACCAAAAGAGCCTTCACCTGAGCATCAGCCTACAAAGAGAAGCAGAAAATGGAGAGCCTCTAAAATTGAAACTGATAAAGCAATTCAAGATAGCAGTGAAGAAATAATCTCTGAGAAGTTGACTCAGATTAAGAGACAGCTTAAGGAAGAGAGGGTAATCAGAAAATTTGCCACAGAAAAAGGAGAGGGACCATCCTAGCCGAGAAGGAGCCATAGACTCAGGGGGAAACTAAGGAAAACACAAATCAAACAAACCGGGGTGATAAACATAGAAGATGAGGAAACATCTATTGAAGAAGATGTTGAAGAAGATTTTGATGAAGAAGCCCCTGAAATTGACCCTGCACAGCAAGAAATTTATAACTATGTTGAAACATTGGAAAGGAAAGCTTCAGAGAGTAGAGATAGAACCCCTAGTCCTCCACTGTCCAAAATAGATGTGTTAAGAAGAGATAGGTATGAGCTGGAAGTACTTAATAGACATATCAGAACTGAGAATGATATTCTGAAGGAACAAGTCAAACTCAAAACCAATATGAACTCAACCCTGTCTCTACAAATGGACGAAGTGGAAAAGGCTAATGAAAAGTTGAAAAAGAGGAATAAGAAGTTAATCAGGGCACTTACCAATTTAAGGTTCAAGTTAGTCGCCAGGAAGCCCAGAAGACCTTTAACTTCCAGGCAAAGAAGAAGAAGAGGGTTGGATGTTCTTGCAGAAGTCTCTGAGTTTATGGAATAAGTTGCATGAGGACATGCAAGAAGTCAGCAGTGGGGGTATGTTGAGCCCCAAGATTGTTCTTTCTTCCATCATACTTCACTCCATTTTCTTTTTTCCATTGTTATCCCAGGCTCAAATGATCAATGAAATTAGTTAAAATTACTTTAAGAATGAATATCATGGCTAACTTGCTAAGTTTTGTGATTTTGTCATTGTAATGCATTTTGAACTGAAACTAGCTACAAAATGCAGACATTCCGTAGCTAGTTGCCAATTCTGCAGCTGTCTTCACGTTCAAGCATGTTACAGGTTTTTTCTCAGGAAAAGCCACACATGGGTATATTCCACATCATGTCCTCAGCGTTTGTTGCTCACCATGAAGAATGAATGGAATTCTGGACGTGGTTTTGTACGTGGGAACTC
The DNA here is from genome assembly GCA_034641835.2 of Pinus albicaulis. NCBI lineage: Eukaryota > Viridiplantae > Streptophyta > Pinopsida > Pinales > Pinaceae > Pinus > Pinus albicaulis. Next base: position 621,635,449 of record CM076579.1, read on the forward strand.
ACACAAGGAGGCAGACTCCTAATAGGACAAGGACAGTCCAGATGTCCTTTGTCACTTTACGCTGCCATCTTTAGAGTTCTAGTACGATTTTGATATGAAAAGACAATGATCCCCATATTATCTCAAGTTCTGTTATGAAGATTTGTTATAAATGTACTCGGGAAACCGAGAGACAAGCTCTAGATTTTGATTAGATTTCGTGGATTGACTGCTATATTTCTGAAGACCGAGAATACTCTGTTTTAAGTTATTTTCCTTTAATGAAGAAGACAACATTTCCTTGAACGCGTTGAGTTGATCTTGAGTTAGATTTTGTGCTACTCTGGTGGTAGAGGGCCCCTGCCTCCTGAGCAGCTTTACTTTTGCAATCTAGATAAGTATCTTAGTTCGTTTTCAAGTTTTTGAAGTTTGCGTTTCTAGTTAATTTCATTAGTCATTATAGCTATACTTGTTCTAAGAAAATCTTCCAAAATATCATTATAATGAATGAGAAATGGCTGTAGTGTTATATATTGTATTTGCAATTCCTTTTGTTCATTATCATAGTTGGACTTACTCTAGTAAACTCTTCCAAAAAATCATTATGATCACTAAGGCATGACTGTGATACTGTAGGTTTCAGTTGTTTGTTTACACTAAGTAGCATAGCTGATCTTACTCTCAAAAAGATCTTCCAAAACATCATAACAATGGGTAGGAAATAGCTGTGATGTCTTAGTTTTTAATTGTAATTGGTTTCAGTTTTCATGTTTGCATTCAAATGCATTGAATTGTACAGCTAGGATTGTTCTAACAAGCTCTTCCAAAATACCATTCATGATGGACAAAATAGGATGTAGAATCCCATAGATTAATTGCATGATAATTCAGTTAGGGCACTCCGGAGGCAAATTGCATTTAATTCATGCTCTGTTATTTCGTTTCAAGTTTGATAATGGCTTTTTAATCTAGCATTGTTCACTGTAAACTAGTAGCACCCTAGTTTAGTTTTAGCTTAGCTCACTGCATTTTCATTCCAAGTTTAGTTGCCATCCATTACATTTTAAATTGCATTAGTTGTTAAACTTAAATACCACGGTCTTCATTATTTACAAAACCTCTTTTGTTCCAAACCTATATTAACTCATAATTATCCGGACAGAAGACAATATCAGTTTAAGGCCTGGAGTACTTTTGCAACCTTTTTGCCATTTCACAAACAAGCCTTTCCTCAAAGACTATTCTAAAAGAAAATATATAAATTTTGAGTGAGGTTTAGTGGTGTTAAACTAAGTTGCAGAATAGAATTAGGAGCTAGTTTTAGAGTAGAGATCTTATGATGTTACAAATGTTCTTTTCCAAATATGTTTCAACAAACCTTTAATCATGGATGAGATGTTGTATCATTATGAGTTGATTGTTTAATTGTTTAGTTAGGAGAATTTTTACACTTAGCTGCCCATTTCTCAAGCTCTTCCAAAATATCCTTAATGAATGAATTGGACAAGTTAAGTTCATGTTGTGATTCATTTTCTTAAAGTCATTATCAAGCTTTGTATTTTGCTAAGTCATAGTTTAGGTTTGGTTCTGTTTCAGTCTTTGCATTTGTCATTTATCATTCATAACTTAGGATTTGTTTTGTTTTTAACCAGTAGCTTCTTTCCACCCGCATTTAGTTCTTTTCCTTGTGAACATCAAACCATAAAAAGACCAAAAACATCATAAAACACTAAACACAACGCAGTAAGAAACAAACACCTAGGCACATACAGTGCACTTCACTTCAGCAGTTTACCAACCCTGGTTGACAATTAAATGAACTCAATTTAGGAGACTAGGTTGAGCCCAAACACAATATACAACAATGTTTTGTAAAAATGATTGAGCTAATATCAATCTGCTTCCAAGGGAAAATCATTTGTGCATCCATCTACATAAACGAATCCAAAATTTATCAATCAACGATTGCGAATATGACAAAAGATATTTATTAGGCTCCATCTGGAAACCCAAGTACTTAAAACCCAAATCCAATTGTTGTGTTTAAACATCCAAATGACCAACAATTTCCTCCAAGGTATCTAAGTATTCTGATGCACATAGAAATTCAAAATTATGCGAGTTCATGGTAAGACTAGAGGCCTCACCAAAGGATGATATAATGTGTTTAAAATTTTCCCACATATCAACATATAGCTACCCAAAACTCAAATCGTCATCCACAAACATAAAATGGGCTAAAGATACATGTCTCGTGATTCGTAGCCAAGGGAGGATGCCATAGGAACTGTCCATATTGATCCGCCAACAGAGGCCTTTAATAACCAGTAAGAACAATAGAGGAGATAACGAGTAGCCTTGCCTGATACCTCTATAGGCACAAAAAAGTCAGACAGGGCACCATTAATAATAACAACAAAAGTCACATAATAGATGCACACCATGATGTAGTCAACCACACTCACAGAAAGTCCAATCTTGTGTAATATCAACCTCAAATACGTCCAATCCACAAATTCATAGGTTGTGGGAAGATCTGGTTTCAGAATGATGGCTTCCTTATTGCAACATTTGGCTGAATGTAAAGCTTCCTGGGTGTTCACAACTGCGTCTTGGATCTGTTTATGTTTAAAGAAGCCATTTATTTTTGGGGAGATATGTGTCGAGAGGAAATTCTTCAACCTGCTTGCAATAATATTAGAAATAATCTTATATACAAAAAATATTTGAATTTCTTCAGATCTAAGGCTTTGGGTATTAGAGCAATGAATGTAGCATTGAAAACATCAATCCCTCTTTTCCTTGTTCTCGATTCCTCCACTAGTTATAATAGATATGGACCCTTGATATCTCTAAAATGTATGAATATCTCAACGGTCCATCCATCCAGATCGGGGAATTTTTCCTGCGAGAATGAATTCAAGACCTGGAAAATTTCTTTCATGGTAATAGGTCGACCAACCATCCGCTCTTCGTGTTTAAAAAACATTTATGGATAATAATTTGTGTATTTTAATTGAGTCTCTACATCAACATCTTGTCTGGCTCTGTAAAACTGTTCAAAATATTCCACCGGCTTATTTTGTAACTCCACAGTTTCAGATATTTTTCCCCTTTTCCCATCGTCGAGTTCCCAAATGGTATTTTACTAACACCTGAAAGTGGATTATTTGTGGGAAAAACATGTATTATTATCTTCACAAGCGATCCAAATCGCCCGAATTTTCAATCTCCATTATTTTTCTTGAGTTTGTAAGATGTGCCTCTTGCATTTTTCTAGCATCATTACTTTTATTTTTTTTAGTAGATAAGAATTCGGGAGCCCCAGGGATCCCTAGATGAGCCATACGAGAGTCGATATCTCTCAGTTCCTTCTTGTGTAAATATTTCTTTTAGAAACCTGTTGTTTCTTTGTAGATATTTCTAGGATTAGGAATTTTTCCAAAGTATCTAAATAAGGATTAACTTTAAATGGATGATCAATTAATTGAATAATTTACATGTACATAACTGAATATCTTAAATATTTATCAAAGTGTTGGTTCCAATACTAACAACATGATATCTTTTCAATTTTATGATAGATGAAAAAGAGGATATTTAATAATTAAATATCCTTCTTGAATATTTATATTATCAAACACAGCAGAGGCATATAGAAATATTTCTATAACTAACACTTATACATTTGAGAGATGACACAAGGCAATAATTTAATGATGGAGAGGTACTAATTTAAAAAAACTATTTAATTATCTAATCTCAGTGATGATAATAAATTTGCAGGGGTTATTAGGGAGGTCAAAAATCAACCTAGACTTACCCAATACTTCTATTTTACTCAAATATATGAAGAATAACACAAATGATTACATAAATAAGACTCACATGAATACAAATGTTGCTAGAAATTGAACCAAGAAGCCTTTGATAAATTGAAGCAAGAAGCCTTTGATTATTTGAAGAATAACACAAATGATTATCAAAGGCTTCTTGATTCAGTTTCTAGTAGAATTTGTGTTCATGTGAGTCTTATTTATGTAATCATCATCTAGTCTCAATAGATTCTAGTTCAATAAATTCATCTAGTTCAATAAATTATCCACTTCTTTATCAACTGCTCTGGTGTGAACTATAAATGGACCAATTTGAGCCTTTAATTTGAATTGAGCCATTTTTTTTCTCGATGCAAAATGGATCTCATCCATTTTCAAACTCTACCTTATAAACTCTAGAGAAAAAATCCTCACAGGAACAAAAAATGATAGTTTATATGGTTGTAACTCATAACCATCGAATCTAATCTCTATGAACTTTTGATATAAGTACCAGTATCCTACATTTGACTGCTCACTTAGATGCAAAATCCTTTTAATTTCTGTTGATATTATTGAAACAACATCACTGCTAAGGAGACACAATGATAAATAAATAAATTTATCTACAAAATCACGGAAGGAGTAATATTCTGAGTTTCTTTTGACTAATGAAGTCCAATAAATAACGTATCGTGGCTTTCCTTTTGAATCTAGATTTTGAAGTGGCATTTTGAACCTTTCAGATTGATGATATAAAAATAGATACATCAATACAGATTGATGCTTAAAATACCTTTCTGCACTAAACTTCAAAAAATGCTCATGCATAATGTCTGAGATAAACTGGGCAAAGTTAAAAAGAATAGAGGGATTTTTACTAGGTGAAAAGACTGTCAAAAACCATAAAATTACCTCATGAACCCACTCATCACTTTGGTAACCTAACAAACAATAAGCCATAGAAACTACTTATCTTGAAATTTCTGGAAAAGTTGTTGAAGAATAAGGTGGACTATGAAAAGGTAACTTAGAACCCTCTGGCATAAAAGATTCAAAAATACTGGATTTCTACTGAAAGGTAAGTTTATGGTATAATTCCATCAATGAATCTATTGAAAACGTATGAAGAGTGACTCAGGCTCATCAATAGGTATGTTATAAGGTTCATGATTTCATCCTCCAGCTTATTAACCTATCTCTTTCTCACATTTATTTACATTTTTAGTTATATTATGCTTAGTGAGAAGGGTAATAAGTATTTGTAATATCATGTAGCCTAATGTGGTTTAATTGCAGGGAATGGAGCATTTTTGATACATTTTCCATGCATGGCTCAAAGAAGACAATAAAGAGAGAATATAAGAGGTTTTCCACCTTCTTAATTCCCTCAATCAACCCAACATCACAACACTCTCTCTCTCTCATCAGCTCGAGGTTATTGGAAGCCAAGCCACTATGAGTGCAAGTAGAGTAATGAGAAACATGATCCACCATCCTCGAGTTGAAGGAGACAAACATTAATATTTTCTAGGGAGACGCTAGCATCTACCCTCTTGTATAAATAAACAAGAATGGGAGCTCATTAGGATTCGAGTTTTGTTTTATGCTAGGTAGCTGTTGAGCTCAAGAACTTGGCACTATTATTGTGGCTGTTATTTGATGTATTATACATTTTGTTTGATGATAATGATAAGATTATTATTGAGTTATTACTAATTTAGTTTAGGAGGGTTGAGGTTCTTGGGTTTGGGCCCAACCAAGTGGCTTAGGTTCCTCTTTTGTATTTGTATTTCTTTCAGTTTCAAGTATTTATTAGTTTCTTGCATTTCAATAGAAATTAATCCATCAAGACCTGTGGTTGCATCCTCTACTTCATCTCTCTTGTGGGAGAATGAATGGAAGGATTCACAACCACATCCCAAAAGCATTATGTTTATGATTTCTTGGAAAATATTGGTGTTGGTTATCTTATTTTGTGTATGGTTGTTGTAGCTTATAATTTGGTTTGTTAACTAGATCAAATTTTTGGCACACATTAGATAAAATTTAAATTCAACTCATATTTTCCACTACAAGTTGTCTCATTTTGTCAATGATAAATGGATGTATGCATGTGATGACTACAGGTTTGTGCCGATTTTCATGAAAGGGCACCTTCACCACTTCAATCTTGAACTCCTTCACCTTCTCTTGTTAACCCTAAATTATGTCCCAAAAATTCTGTTTCATCAAATCATTTCCCTATGATCACTGAGAGCATTCATCTTAGTGCAAAACATGCCTTTGAGAGGCTTTGATCTTGGCTAGGGACATATGCCATCCTTCCCTCATTACCTCAACTTTCATCCACCTTTACATACCCTTAACACATCATTTCAGCTTTAAAACCCTCTCGAAAACCCCCCTGTAGCATTACAGACCCTCCTATAGCAATACAGGGCTTCGTAGTAGCCACCTGTATCACACCTGTAGAACCACTCTCCTTCACCAGTTTTGATCCCCACTACAACTTTAGCTTATTATAGATGATTGTTGACCCCCAAATATGATGTCATGATCAGGGGAAGCTCCTAGGCCACTCCAAACCTTCCTTTACTTCATTGCAAAAATAGAATAGTGTTAGTTTCATTATCATAGATTTGGTACAAGTAGAATGTTGATTTACATGAAAATGTGAGCTAGTTAGATGGTACACATGAAATTATGAATTATAGTTTGATAGGTTGTGAAAGAGAGATTAAATTCCTTTTTGCAAGTAGAGTAGGTAGATTGATGAATGATGCAAGATACCATAGCTTCCTTTCTGCAAATAGTTTAGCTCCTTTCTTTTCTTGAATTGATTAAATAACCTTTACAAGTTGAAGTCAATGGAATTTTAATTTTGATAGTTAGAGGTAGTTTCCAGTTGTATCTTCATTAACAAATTTTCCTTCTAATTTAGTAAGAGGAATGGTACTGGAGCACTTTTGATCAAATATACTAGTTGGGGGTGGCATGAGTAGAGTCCCATCTACTATGCATATGGCACTGTCACCTCTAATTTTGTACAAAACCCAAGTTTATAAATAGATTTGAGTAGCCCTTGGGAGTTAAAAAAGTCTTGGTGCAATACCAGGGCTCACCACTTTTTGGCTCCCTTGTCAGGGAGGTGTCTAAGTAGATGAATGTTTCGCTTAAGCATTGTTTTTTAATTTTGTTTTTCATTTAGTTTCAAAAAAGTGAGAAAAAAAACAAAAAAATTTCTTTCATGCCTCGTAGGAGTATGGTTAATCAAGGAAAATTTCTACCAAAATTCCCCACATCCTCACACAGTCAACCTTCACTCTTCTTCAGTGACTGTGAGCTTCCCTCTCTGGTTGCAGGCGAGTTAGAAGACCCTCTAGGCGAGCACCCTGGATTTTTTGAAGAACCTATTGGGGAAGAAGAAGAAATTACTTCACCTATCCAAGCTATGGTTGAGAAAATAAAAAATGAGATCTTTCCCATTAGAGAAACCAATGGGGAGGCCAAGATGAAGAACATCAACCCTGCTTCCCTCCCACACTTCCATGGCATAAATTATGAGGATCCTAATACCTTCATGTTTGAATTTTTGTTTGTTTGTAGGACCTATGACTGTACCTCAGATGAAAACAAGCTGATGTTTTTACCCTATACCCTTAAGGATTTAACCTTGCGCTGGTCCATGGGTCTGCTTGGGGGAAGCATCACTACCTGGGCCCAAATGCAACAATCCTTCAATAGCAAGTACAAGGATTATTATAGGTTCAAATAAACCAACGAATAACTCTTTAGGATGACCCTAGGACTTGATGAATCTTTAGAAGAATATGAGGAAATGTTTCAACTTAACTATAGGATGGCCAATTGCACCCTTGATCCTGAATCAATCATGTTAGTTCTTCTATGAGGGATCAAGGAGGAAGTGTTGGATACCATCAGTATGCTTTTTGGAGGGGATATCTATCAGTTATCCTACGATGACATCAAAATTGTGTTAAAAAACTACTCTAGGGAAGCTAGGAATAAGGGTAGAATTAGCCAAGGCTTGGCCAATACCTCTTCCCCCACCCCGTCCATAAAAAATGAGACAGGGAACATGTTTGAGGATTTCAAGAGTAATTTTTTCATACCTTTTCATTTCAAATGGATAACGTGTAGATCAAGAGGAAACAAGAGAGAGAGCGTTAGTTATTTTTTCCCCTAGATGCACTAGGAGACACCCTAGGAATGAATGTGCAATGAATCTAAAAGAATTCTTATCAATATGTGAGGAAAACCATGCAATAGAAAATTCCCTTCCTAAATAGGCCTAAAATATTTATAATAAGGGGTGGAAGGTGGGCCATAACAACTCTGCTTCATCAATCAAAGGAGGCCTCAAGGACCTTTTCCATACCAATAGGGCATGCAAGGTGCACCTTATTCTTATTACAATTCAAATCAGAATGCACCTTTGTAGCCTTAGTAACCTCCCACTCATCCATAATGGCCTACACCTCCTTATTGGCCTTATGCTCGTCCATATACTCCTCAACTTGTCAACCATCCTTTTTAGCCATATCATTCCCAACCTCCTCAATCGAGCAACCCATCAAAAGGGTGGAGGCCTCGGCTCAACCAACCTCCTACTTTACTACCTCCACCCCAACCTCAACAAAAACTCACTCATCTTTATCCACCTAAGCAACCTGAGATTCTTTCTTAACCCAATCCGAACCCGAATAAAAAACAAGTAGAACAAGTCTACAGTGGAGAGACATCCTATCTTGCCTATGCCATGGATATCCAAGAGATCAACCTTCAGTATGGAAGAGTACTTCCAAATAAAAATCCACCTTCTATACCTAAATATATTGAAGAGGAAAAGGAAGAGAGTGCCCCTCAAGTAAATCCACCTCCTTTTCTTGAAATATTGATCCACCCTATCCAATGCACCCGAGAAGAAATTAAACTTTTGGGAGAATTGAAGAATTTGTGTGTTAAGATACCCCTTCTCTAGGATATTAAGGATGTTCCAATATATATTAATCTTACCAAGGAGAAATGTTTCAAAAATCCTGGGAGAAAGAGGAGACAGACCCCCACCATAATGTTGTTGGATAATTATCTAATCTGATGCTAGGGAGAGGGATTTTTCCAAAATACTTAGACCCTGAAAGCCTAGTAGTGGATGTGCACATTGATGGCATCATTGTCCCTTATACCCTGATTTATCTTGGGTCAGCCATCAATGTGATGACCTAAGAAACTATGCTAAAGCTAAATATCCAAGGGGATTTGAGGAAAACCACCACAGTGCTGCAACTTGCAAACAAATCCATAGTAGCTCCTGAGGGAGTTCTTGAGGATGTCACGGTCTCCATTGACTCTTGGGAGTATCCTACTGATTTCCTAGTTCTACATCCCAAAACCAAGTTTAATGGTTACCCTCTTATCCTAGGAAGACCTTGTTTGGTCACTGCTGATGCCTACATTAGTTGTAGGGATAGGAACATGACCATACAAAATGGACCCTTATCAAAGAAACTGATATTATATCCTCCTCCTCAACCTTCTATTGAACATGATATAACTTTGTGGCTAGAGGATGAAGAAGAAGATGAAGTGTATCATGCATCACCATACCCAATTTGTACCTTAGATGCTGTTATAGGAGGGGGACAACCTTATGAAGTTGACCTCATTGACCATATCGTTCAGAACCAACCCCCCACTACCATTCCACTTGATGAACTTGTGAGAGAATATAGAAGAATTCATTGGATTGAGCTATGCTTGTTTGACTAAAGTCCCGAGCATCTCAAAATTGTAGAGTTGGGCCCATCTAGAACCTTAAATATCAATCCCTCTCTCTCGGCCAAACAAGAAGAACAATTGTGCAAGGTGTTGAGAGAACATTTAGATGATTTTTCTTGGGAATATAAATAAATGAAAGGGGTGCATCCCTTGGTCTATACTCACCATATTTCCATAAAATAAGGATGCAAAGCCTGTGCTCCAACCCCAGGGGAGAATGAACCCAACCCTTAAGGACATAGTGAAGGAATAATTACAAAAGCAGCTAGATGCATGGTTCGTATACCCCATCTCAAATAGTGAATGGGTGTCACCTCTAGTCTTAGTCCCAAATAATAATGGGAAGTGGAGGATCTATGTTGATTAGAGGGAACTGAACAAGGCCAAAAATAAAGGCCATTTCCCTTTACCCTTCATTGACCAAGTCTTGGATGGTCTTGCAGGGAAGAAGTTCTTATCTTTCCTGGATGGATTTAGTGGTTACAATCATATCCATATCAGCCTTGAATACCAAGAAAAACTACATTTGCATGTCCTTGGGGTACCTTTGTTTATATATTCCTCCCATTTGTCCTAAGCAATTCCCCTGCCACTTTTCAAAGAGCGATTTCGAGTATAGTTGATGAGATTGTTCATGACTTTTTGGATACCTACATGGATGAATTCAATTCTTATGGATGTGATTTATGGGAAGCCATCTCTAATTTGGGGAATGTCCCAAGGAAATGTATTGAAATGAATCTCTCATTGAGCGTTGAGAAATGTGAATTCTTAATTAAGGCAATGACTGTCCTTGTCCACTCCATATGTCAAAAAAGAATATAGATGGACCCAAATAATATTTCTATCATAAAAAGGGTCCCTACCCCTCAGAAACAAAGAGATGTTAGGATTTTCCTAGGCTTATATGGTTACTATAGAAGGTTTTTAAAAGATTTTAGTAAAGTGGCTTCACCATTTTTTGGATTGATGGACAAGGATTTAGATTTCTCTTGGAAAATTAGCTGCCAAGAGGCCATTGAAACATTAAAATAAAGATTGACCACTGAACTCATACTTAGGGGTCCCAACTGGGCTATGCCTTTCCATATCCATACTGATGCATCATATAAAGATGTGGATGCTTCCTTGTGACAAGTAGATGATAATTTTCCTTGTGCCATTTACTTCATTAGTAAAAATATGTCTAAGGCTAAATTGAACTACATTGTCACTGAAAAAGAACTCTTAGCTGTTGTACACTCCCTAAACAAATTTAGACACTATATCACTGGATACCAAAATTTTGTGCATACCTACCATGAAAATATTAAATATTTGATGAATAAGCTTAATGTGAATGCTAGAATAATTATATGGTTGTTTTTATTACAATAGTTTGATTTGACCATCATTGACAAGCCAAGAAAAGGAAATGTAGTTGCATATTTTTTGTCTGGACTTACACTGTCTACTGGTAATGAAGAGATCATCGACGATCAAAATTCCATATGAGCATTTATTTTCTATCTTAGTTCTATCTCCCTCATTTGCTGACATATAAAAATACCTAGTTGCTGGGAGGTTTCCTCCAAATCTTTTATCCAGGGAAAATAGTAGAATTGTGATGAAAAACTCCCCTTTCACTTGGATTGGGGAAATTTTTTTCAAAATAGGATCAGATTAGATTTTGAGGAGACGTGTAGGAGGAGAGGAATTCTTTGAAATCCTCTTAGCATGCCATTATGGGACTTATCGGGAGTCATTTTTCTACTAAGAGGACAACTTTCAAAGTTCTACAGGTTGTCTACTATTGGCCCACTCTCTATCAAGATGCAAGAAGGTATACCAGCATATGTGATCAACACCAAAGAATGGGGAAACCCAAACCCAGGGATGAGATGCCTTTACAACCTCAAGTGGCCTTAAAGCCATTTGAAAAGTGGTGCATGGTTTTCATTGGGGCAATTGATCCACCATCAGGACAAAGGAAAAAAATTACTGTGTTCACTAAATATTTGACAAAGTGGGTTGAGACAAAAGCTGTCAAAGCAACAACAAAGAAGAAAGTGGTTGAGTTTTTAAGGGAAAATATTTTATACAAATTTGGGTATACAAGGGAGATATTCACTAATCAAGGAGCTCAATTCACATCACATTGGATTGAGAATCTCCTCATATAGCACAATATCAAACATAGAACATCTACTGCAGATCAACCTCAAGCAAATGGGCAAGTAAAGGTCACAAATAGGGCATTGGAGAGCATCCTAACAAAGTTTTTTAGCAACAACAAGAGAGATTGGGTAGACAGATTAATGGAGGCCACTTGGGCCTATAACACCACTTGGAAGAAAATCACTGAATTCAATCCATATGATTTAGTTTATGGGAATAAATCTCTGTTTTTTATTAAGTTTGGATATAATACTTTGAGAACGACAACCCAATTGGGATTAGATATCAAAATACCATGAAAATAAAGTCTAATCCAACTGAATGGCTTGGATGAGTTCGAAATGTAGGCTCTCCTCCACACTGATGTTATACAACCGCAAAGGAATGCCTGACATGACAAGCATATCAAAGAAAAGACTTTTTAGGAAGGGGATTGGGCCTTTTTATATGATTCTAGGTTCAAATATTTTAAAGGGAAATTAATGGCAAGATGGTTTGGTCCATACCAAGTGGAAAAATGTCATGACAATGGAGCTATCCAGATCAGAGCCATTGATGAGGATGGGATTCCCTTGCTAGTCAATGGCTATAGGCTTAAGCTATACAGAAGACCTCTATCCAAGGCAGAATTCATCACTACCATTAGTAGAGAAATCAATGTGATTGGGAATTTCATGGCTTACAGTCCATAACACCCTAGAATTTTGGAAAAAAATAAAAAAAATAAAGAGGCCTAGATGAAAACCTCTATGAGGCATTTGAGGCCAACTCTAGGGTTGAAAACCTCTCTAAGGCAACCTAGGAGCAAAAAAGAGAAAAGAGAAAATAATAAATATCCCCAGGTGAAAAAATCCTCTGAGGAACCTAGGGCAGGCATGTAGGTTGAAAACCTCCTCAGAGGCAACATGCTTGTCTAAAAAAAAAAGAAAAAAAAAGAAAAAAACAAAAAGGAAGAAAGACCAAGGATGGAACCAATACCATGTTTGCTATTTTTTTTTTTGTAGGTTTATACAGAGTGGCAGGTTATATGGCTACAAGGTCACAATTTTTAAGATATCATCCATTCTTCCATCCACCCACCTCTTATCCATCATATTCACTCATGTGGCCATCTCTGTCCACCATCCCATCAACATAAAAATCAAATTTTACCTCCTCTATGTGATGCTACAGGAAGGACCTATATTGCTACAAGAAGGTCCCGTAGTGCTACAGGAGGGATATCAGAGAAGAAGGATAGCCAAAAATGACATCATGGCTCTAAGAAATTTTGAATAAGGTCCTCCAATGATTTTTCATCACCCATCCACTCCATTTCATAAAACAATTTGCTCAAATTCTCCACTCTATCATACTTGTTTTTATAAAACAAATAGACACACAAGCCATCATTTTTAATCCTTCGAGTGTGTACGCTACTACTTCATGACCATAAAACTATCCTCAAGGCATGTCATAATCTCCCTCATGACCCTCATGCAGACTGAAGACCAAAAAGGTAGATAAGAAGAATGCTAGAGGAAGAAAACCTCCTCCTGTAGCAGCCTGTGAAATCACCACATAGACCATTAATCTTGTTTTTTCTTTCATAAAAAAAGGGAGGTGAAACCTTTCTTGCAACTATGAAGAAGATATTTCACCCTTAGGAATATTTTTCCACTAGCAAAAACACTTGGATTTAGAATAGGTACCTGTGCATAAAAAAAAGGAGACACATTCAAAACATCATAAGAAAATGAAGATATGCATAGGAGGAAGGTTAGAGAGTCAACTCCCTTGGTGTTGATGATATGGTCCAGTTCCAACATGCCAACCTCTCCAATATTTAGATCCTTAGGTAGGCTAAGGTATGACAAATCTTACCTCCTCCCTATGTGAATAACTAAAATGTGTGAATTTCAAGAAGGAATGTTTTAATAATATGGAGGTGGCCAGCTAACTTGGCCACCCTCGACTAGTAAAATAAAAGTTAATTTTCCACTCATGAAACATGGAGATGTCACATCAAAGGAGTTAGAATCACTAATAGTGGGTGGTGATTATGAGGGAAGGAATAATAATTGCTTTGAGTGGGTAATATGGTCCAAAATAGGAAACCCCGTGTGATTGACATGTCACCACAACGCTCCAAGCCCAAACAAAAAAATGGAATATTATGTACTTGGGATCAAATTATTTTACATATTTTCTAATTTAAAAAATATGTAGAGAGAAGGACAAGTTCTAGTGCCACCGAGGAGTTGCAAACCCCTCTTTGCAATTGCAACAAGAGGGAGCTACATGCAGATCTGAGATTGCTACAGGAGGTCTGAGAGACTACTACATGAGGAAGGAGAAGGTGAAAATGGGCCATAGTGGTTCTAATTGGTATCCAAACCACCATATACATCCAGGGCTACATAACTAGAAGTAAGTGTCACCATGCTTACATCCAAACTTCATGCAAATTCTACTCAAATTCTATAGTATGTGGAGGTTTAATTGTGCAAATAGGAGGTATTTTTGAGCATTATAGTGGTTGGAGAAGAGGATATTTTGTTGAAAAAGGATATAAGAACCACTTTCACTCACTGCTGCCAAGAATTAAAACGTTGTCTCACCACTAAATACATAAAATAAAAAACCTCTCCCTCTCTTAATTGGCACTAAGGAGATTCAACAGAAGCGATGGGGGGAGGATTCAACAGGAGGGAACCATAAAACACTGAAATAATACACCTACATGCTCCCATGGTAAAAATTTTCAGAAGGAACCAATGGATAGGATTATTTGAGTTGCTAAAGGGGTATGATGATTAGAATTGCCTTTGAATTTCCATGGCCTTGAATTCCCAAACAGAGGACAGTTCCATAACTATTGTGAGAGGGTTATCTATCTCTCTCAGCCCTAAACCATTATCATAGTAACAAACCTACCTCTAGGAATAAAGTGGAGTAAGGAAGACAAAGCCATGAGTGTCACTACAAGGATGAATTTATTCATTTTAAAGGATAAACCCGTTGAGGATAAAAATGGGGTTTGAAGAGAAAGCTAGCCTTATCCTTGGGATGAGGTGGCTTACCATATCCTGTGAAGTTAGAATAAGTGTGGTGTATTCCTACCACTTCATATTAATTCATGAAATGAGATTCAAGGAAATATTTCCTCTTACTCAAAGACTAAGTGTGCCATAATTTCTCCTACAGTCAATCATAGATATGATTCAAAAGTTGAGGGAGGGAAAAAACCAACATCTAGCTCACCATGACCTGATAAAATTGATAGTAATGGATGTCTTGAGAAATTTGAGAATCCATTTCCTATGGGATAATTTCATAGACATGGATAGGGAAAATTTCATAGGGACACAAGCCATTTCTCCTGGAGAGATACCTGCCTCTAGCATTGGAGGTAGGGAGGGAGAAGCAAAAGAGGAGGAAGACACAAGAATACAGGAATAGGAGGAAACAAGGATAGAAGAAGAATAGGAGAGAAAAATAGAGGAAGGAAAAGAATAAGTTGAAAGAGAAGGGGAGGGGAAACTAGTGGAAGGAACAACAAGTCCTAAGAAAACTCCTGAAGCCAAAACAACATAAGGATCACCACATCAAACAAGCTTATCTCCAAGAAATACTGAATAGGAAGTAGTTGCCACCTTAGCTACATTAGGCACACTTGTTAAGCCTAAGAGAAAGATACAAAGACAATTCCCTCTATATTTTAAGACTAGAAAGAGCATGATAATCAAACAAGGGAGACCAAAAACTCCCACAAAGGTCCCCATCACCATTGAAGAATCACCAAGCAAGAAATAGGAAGTGGGACCCATAGAAGGCAAAATTGAAGAAGTCACCTCACCTAAGCCTAAAGCAAAGACACCTATAACATATGTGAGGAGGCCTACCACAAGGTCAAATTCCTTCAAGCAACCCAAGACACCAATAAACCTCCAACAAGAAGAAAAGAGTGTGCTACAGGAAGGGCATAGTGTTCTATAGGAGGGAAAAAGTGTGCTACAGGGGGGGAAAATCATGCTATAGGAGGGGAAAAATGTGCAATCAGAGGGGTAGAAGGTACCACAAGAGGGGCAAGGTGTGCCACAATAGATAAAGGGGAAGTGAGGTGAGCTATAGGAGGAAAAAACCTTCCCAAAAAAATTGAGAAAGACTCCCTAAAGCTACAAGAGCCTAGTCTACAACCTAGCCAAGAGTCCTATTATAAATTTATTGAAGGAGGGAGAATCATCACTAAAAAATTCACAATCCCACTTCTTTATGAACTAGAAATAGAAAGGGGAAGGACCCACAGGTTGATGTAGAATTCTATATCAAAGAATGTGGAAGATGTGGGATTGATGGAGGAAAGGGTCAAGGAGATGGGAAATGAATTGGCTGATTGAGACTCAAGGAGTCTATGATGAAAGAACAGATACATGAAAATAATTTGAGGTTGACAGAGAAATTGCAAGAGAAGGAAACCCAACTTGCCACCATGGAAAGTCTTTGTATGGAGGAATTACAATACAGACATCCTTCCAAATATTACACTCTTTTTCTCAAATATAAATGGCTACAATATCAAAATAGAACTCTAGATCAACATGGTTCTCTACCTTTTCAAAACTACAGACTGTTTCTTGAGTTTGTAAAACAAGCTAGTATAGTGTATAGAGAAAAAATGGATTAATTTTACATGCATAATTTCATATTGACAGATATGAACCAATGGGATCAAAATTCAAGAGTAGGGGACATGAAGAGATAAGGGATGAGGAGGTCAAAAGAGGAGAAGGAACCCCTATACATCAAAGGTGAGCTAATGAGCCCCAAGGCTTTCATTAGCAATCATAGCCTCATCTCCAATGATGTTTTTTGGCACAAAAGTACATTGAAACAAATGAGCAAGCCATTCTTTATTTTGAAGATACCTTTAGGTTTTTGGGAGAATATAGTTTGCAAGATTGTCAGAGGAGATGGCATGCTTTACCATTCATCATGAAACATAGAGAATACTAATGAGCTCCATAATTAGACATATTTGGAGGGGTTAATGGTCACCTTTTTTCCTTCTTAGATCTTTTTTTCTTGCATTAATATTATTATTTGGTTTTATGATGCTAGTATAGGTGGTGATTAAGGCTAACATACTCCGAGTGCCTAATATGAGGATGAGTGCAGAAAATCATGAATTATTAAGCATTTTTATAAGGATTTTATCATAAATACTTGGAGTCAAGTGGACTCAATCACCCCAAAGATCCTCTCCAAAAATTTGAGTTCCAAAGGCAGCCAAGCAACTCCAAGAGGAGTGCACTCAATCTATGTTTACTTGGAGTCAAGTGGACTCAATAATTCTCTCTAGAAATTTGAGTTCTAGAGGCAACCAAGAAACTCCAAGAGGAGTGCACTCAGTCTATGTTGGAGTCAAGTGGATTCAATCACCATTTTCAAGGGAGCTATTGGTAGTTGCCATGTAGAATAAATAGAGTAGAGCTAGAGCTAGGAAGAGGAGTCGATTCTAGTCGGAACTTTGTTTCAAGCTTTGAGTTTTTTTACTCAGTGATCAAACTTTCAGAGATGTATGAGGTTATTATTTTATGAAATGAGCAGACTAATTTCATTTTACTGATTTAAGTTTCAGAGAGCTAGGATCGTAGGTTAGGACCCAATCCATGTGCCTCAACTTCTCTGCTATTACTATCTTTTCCTTTCTTTCATTAAGCTAGTTTTATTTCTGCCATTCAATTAGTTCTGCTGCTCATAGTTTCATCGTTGTTTAGTTTTGCTTTCAAGATGCTGCTATAGTTTCTCATTTTCTTGTGAGTGTTAGGATGAATTCTAATTGCAAGCGTACGAAAAAAGCTCACTTTAGCTGTGCATAACAAACAACCCTAACACCAAAGATGACTGCCAATTTCTTTAGATATGCAGTTAGTTGACCAAGATAAATGCTACAAAATCCAGATCTATGCAGTAAAAGACATTAAGCTGTAAATAAAAGCAATACTTGCTCCATGCATCCAATAGACAAGACAAGAATATTTTTAAAGAATTTTTTGTATTTTTGACACCTGGGAAGGGAACATATTAAGATGTTACCAGTCCCCCTCAATGGGATGGGTTCTTGTATGTCCTCATCACTTCAGATCTAAGATCTCTCTCTCTTGATGGTGTAGAAAACCTAGACAAAAAATGGAACCCAAAGGGAGCTGACAAGAAAAATGGTAGCAAAATATGACAATGATGGAGGATCAAAGTCAAACCAAAAGTATAGATCCAGAGTGATCTTTAGGCAACAAAAGGTAGTGAATGAATGGAAAAACCCTTCTATTTATAACAAAATATTGAGTTAGTCTAGATATTGGTGTATAATTAAAATATTATTAGCCAAATCTAGATCCAACTTTTATGGAATATTTTATTATATTTGTTGGAGGGAAAAAGAATTTGAATTTGGTCAAATCCCTTTATTTGTAAATAATAACTAAATAAATGGTTTATTTATTATTTTAAGGATGTAGTTTAGTAATAATTAAATAAATAGTGATTTATTCAATTATTTATAAATGATTCAGTCAAATTTAACAAGGAATATTATTTAAATAAGGTTTAAACAATTATTCCTAGAAAATAATAAGATAAATAATGATTTATCTAATTAATTTTTCCTGTTTTAGGTTAAATATGACTAGGAATATTAATTAAAATACTGTTTAACTAATGATTCCTTGAGGAAAAAAAAAAAAATATCGATTTATTCAATATTTCCTCATGGGGTTTCCTGTTTAGACCATAAACAACTTAATAAATTAAGGATTACTAAGTTATTTTTCATAGTCAATGAAATTTTAGTTAGAGTAAAATTGGTCTTACATGGTGTACTTTGGTCCATCTAATAGTAACAGTTTAGATGACCAAAAAATGGTGTAACATATTGCCCCCCATCGTGCGAGCAGTAGGAGCTAATCGTATGACCGAAGTATGTTGTATGAACTCAATCACCAGACACCGAAGGGGAAGTCAAGAGAGAGAGAAATATAAGGTGGACTAAAGCGCTAGAGGAAAAGACCCTGAGGAGGTGAGACTTACAGGTGCAACAAGTCTCTTTTATGAGTGAGTACCTATTCTACAAGAGGCGGGGGAGGCATACCTATACCCGCTGATACAAAGTACAAAGAATATTGCATCTAGTAAACAAGGGATTGAAATATATAGTACATGCTAGCATAAACATGAGATATATAACCAACATGATAATGGATCCCACATACATACTGTGCCTGGGATAACAGCCAGGACTTATATGATAATATTTTAGTACATGAGATATAAGTACAACCAAAGAGGCCCTGTAAAATAGGAGAGTGCTTTGAAAATCTGAATGATACATGCAAACTAAAGAGGTGTTGTAAGTGGCTGAGGCCGAAACCATCAAATCTATGGAGCTGCATCGAAGGCTGTACTGAATAGGTCATCCAGGCATGTGGGGGGCTACTTGAAGGGCCACCCCCTCATGAGGTCTGAAATATCTCACACATACCCAATAATCACCGGTACAATCTTCTGCATCACTGAACCATCAAGTATACAAATCTTGATCATGCCGTAAGGAGCTGGAGCTGAGAAACAATCAAGTCAAAGGGCAATAAGGAGTCCCTTTACCTGATCCGAGGCACTGAACAATAGTGGAAGCTGGAACCAAGGTACACCATCCTTTAGACCTGTCTTCTGGAATGAATGAGCTGATGTCGATAGAAGGAGGTCTGCCATAGGCGAGGCAATAAGGGATCCTCAACTAAGGCATGAGAGATAATAGTAAAGCGACTGATAAAATGACACCAGGGATGATGATGGAATGGGGGGTATTGAGTAGCGGGCTGACAACTTCCCTTGTTAGAGCATGAAGGGCATGGATGACCTGGCAGCAACTAACACACTAAAAAAGGGGATAGGGGATAGTAGGATTGAAGGCCACAATGTGCGAGACGAGAGAGGAACCAAGAAATGAAGGATGGAGGACTATAGCGGGATATAAAGGGACTCAGGATACACTCCATGAATGCGATGATGACTCAATTCGGATGCTTTAAACAAGGGCGACTTGATGATGCTACCACACAAAATAGGCCCAATGGGGACCATAAAAACATGAGTACAAGGTGGGTACTCACGACGAAAATTGACACGAGCATGGAAAATTATGGAGGTAAAGTGGTGCCCCAAGTACAAGTGTTTCAAGTAAAGAAATTAGGTTTTGAGGAGTGGTGAAGTGACCCTTCTTGGAAAAAATGTGTCCAGGTGAAGTTTCAAATCACGAAAAACTAAAGGATACTCATTTTAGAGCTCAGTGAGAGCTTTCCAATGGTACAGATGGTTTGTAAAACTGAGCTACGGTTTGGTTGCAGCGAGCGAAAGAAAAATATGGGGTTCCTCTTTTAATAAGGCATTTTCCCTCCAAATTCACTCATTTTCAAGTGTAGCTGTGGTGAATGTAGAGAGGAGAGAAGGCCCTAAATATTACAATGAGTGTAGCGGACAAACCGACCATTGGAATCAATATCCGTTAGTTGCAAGTAAGAGGCCTAACCTTAATCTTTCAATTAAGGGGATAAAAATTTCAGTTTAGACACCCAAAGCTCATGAACAGGCCAGGTTGCACTTTTTGGGGTTTGTTTTGCGACTTGGGTAGCAGGTACTGTGCAGAAAAATGCGACTTGTCCTAGGAAATGACTTGAAAAGTGCGACCTATTAGATAAAGAGGGTTTAAGTGATTTTTTTGGCTGAGAGCTGGGATTTTTATGGTTGAGGGGCATAGGTGCCCCCAAAAATGTTATGGTCATGCCAAAATGTATTTAGAAAAGGGGAATCTAAACAAATTTTTATAATGTGGTATGCCATTTGTTTTTGTTATGGTTATGTAGTTCGAGAAAGGGAATGGAGTATTACTGATCTCTTTTGGTACTACATATATGAAGCAAATGGACTTAAGTTTCTGGGTTGGCATACATGGTGTCACTATCCCAAAGAGAGGTTTTGGAGATAATGAACTAGTCCTCTTTTAGAAAACCCACAGATTGGTCAACAACAATATCTAGGGGACTGGGTTGCTGATGTAAGATGAAGGAATGATGAGGGGTATCACCCCTAGAGTGATCTAAAGTGATATGGGACTCTAGAGGTTCTTCTAAATAGGGAAGAATGATGGTACTAGAGTTGACACAACCAGATGCACTAGGAGAGTTGTGGAGAATTTCTTCTCATGGCCTCTCAAATATGGGTGCTCCCTTACCCAAACATTGGGTGTCAATGTATTGGCCACAAGGTGTATGTGGTTTGAATGCATGGGTTCGATATAAGGGGGGATAGATAAAGTCAAGGGTGGTGATTGCATCCATAATTTAATCATCATAATAGAAGATGGGGTGACTGGTGGAAGAAAAACCACCTAACGCTTCAAAGCTACCCGACTCATCATCATGAGAAGTGAGGTTCACATGCGCATCATCACAAGGGGTGACCGAAAAACAAGTAGATGAAGGATCCACCGATGTTGAGCCCAAGGTGATTGCTGAAGGGAGGTCAAGAAAAACATAAGGGGAAGTACGAGAGGGGTATT
This sequence comes from Pinus albicaulis, assembly GCA_034641835.2. Taxonomy (NCBI): domain Eukaryota; kingdom Viridiplantae; phylum Streptophyta; class Pinopsida; order Pinales; family Pinaceae; genus Pinus; species Pinus albicaulis. The sequence continues at coordinate 621,656,797 of CM076579.1, forward strand.
CCACCGTGGATCTCATAGATGATGACAGGTAGTGGACAGTGGCCAAAGACTATGTCATTTCGACATCCGGAGGGGGAATGTCTATGGGAGTGGATGTGTCCTCTGGTTCTGCTGAAGCAAAAATGTGCAAATAAGGGAGTGGTGGACTCATTACGCTTGGCCTTGAATTGGTGAACCACTTCCAAAGAGAAGTGGTACTCTTCGAGGCGGGGACAGAGGTAAGTATAGTGGCCATGAAAATCACACAAAGCACAGGGGTGATTTGTGCGCAAAGTCTTGAGTTTCTTGGCTGAATCAAGTAAAGTAACATGGTCTTCTGAAATATTAGACTCAAGAAATGCTTCATTGACCATGGGCTTGAGACGAGGAAATTCAGGACAATTATAGGTGGCATGACCGACAACATCACACAAAGAACACGAAGGTGTACGCTTTGGAGGTTGAGGAGGAGCAGGGTTTGTCGGGGCAGCCTTGTCTTTAGGTGCCTTCTTGTGAGCTTTTCCCCCTTCACCTGAAGCTGTCGCAATAGGATTAGGTTCTTGTTGAGGTGGCTGAGGCACGGTAGAAAAGGGAGGGGTCATGGGGACCGTTTGAACCAGGGTCAAATCAAGATAAGGTTTGGGATGATCAGGTAGGACAGTGGCTGGGGGATCAATGTACCAGACTGGGATCCCTAGGGTTAGGTTAGGAAGGGATAAGGTAGCCATAACAGGTACCAAAAACACTCCTAGAAGGGGAGCTAGGAATGGTATCTGACCGGAGGGGTGATGGTCAGGCAAGACAACTCTGAGATGGTTAAGGCCAGGAGGAACCGTGCTGGGAGGGTAGAGAGGCTCATGGATACCAACTAAAAATGAGGGGCCTTGAGGAGGGGGTCCTGAAGGCTGGGTCAAAGTGCTAGGAGCAGGTTGCGGAGGGCGAGGCTGCTAACTAGTCGAAGCAGGCATCTTGAGGGAAGCCCGAGACGATTGCATCATGCAAACGTTTGACGAGATGCGATCAGAGACATGGGGAGGAAGACCAGGGAAAGAACCAAGCAAAGAGGAGTCTTTGTAGACTCTAGGTAAGACACTGGTCAAAGGTTCGATTATTTTATTATTGGCCACCGAAGAGATGATGGACTTAGGGGAGGTCTGAGACTTCGGTTCGTAATATGTCAACTGGTCAATGGTGACTATATTTTTGTTATGAGGAAAGAACATCTTCCGGTGAACCACAGATGGGAAAATGGACATCACATAAGTGTAGCTACGACCTAATAAAATGTTGTAATCTAAGGGTGCATCAATGACTTCTACGTCAACGCAAATATTCTTGCCCGCAAGAGTAATAGGAAAATTGCGGAACATGCCAATGGGATAGGAAGAGTGGCCATCCCATGCTCGGAGGGTGATAGTGGAAGGGGCCAATTCAACTGATCCGAGTTGCTTCCAAACAGAAGCAGACATCACATAGGTGGATGCCCCCTCATCAATGATGCAACGAGAGATGTTGGCATTCCGGAACTTGATGAGGATTTAGAAGGCGACGAAAGTAGAAAGGGAGGATGTTTTGACCAGTCAACATCGAAGATGATCAAACGATCATCTGAAGGATCCATAGTGCCCATGGCAGCTAGTAGAGATTTTTTTTGTGAAAGGAATGACTAGAGGAGTTCCATTGTTGAGATGGTAGCATGAGATTGCGCCAAATCATCTACTATACTATACGAATGGGAAACTTTTCCAGAAGCAGCATTTTGGCGTAATTATCCCTTGGGGATCTTGGTATGAACCTCTGCCTTAGGTTGAGGGATCTGTAAAGGACCATTGGTTGCCAAAAGAGGCTTTGTGGAACCTGAAGAAGGGGGCTCGGGGGCAGACGTAGCAGGAGGGTTGTTGTACTGACGGGACTGAGTCTGAAGGTTGAGGTCAACGGTAATGGGTTGATCATAGTTCATCATGAGAATTTGGTAATTGGAGTTACCAGATGGAGGAGGTTGAGTGGCCGCCTGACCTTCAGGTGGTTGGGTAGCCACAAATCCTTGTAGAGGGAAAGGATTGGTAAACACATCCGTGCTGGATAGGTGCAGCATTGGGAGGAACCAAAGGGGAGGCTTGCTGTCCACGCAATGCTTCTTAAGTCTCCCAAATATGACGCATCTGAGGTAAAAGAGGACAATTGTGGGTGTAATGACCATAGAAACCACAATAAGAACAAGGCTTATTCATGTAAACATGCCTGTCTTGCTTGGGATGAGTGTCCTCTTGCTAGTTAGCAGTGTTGGGTGCATTCCCTTGGGGATTGGGTCCTGGGTTACCGGGGGTAGATTGATTTTGGGTGCCTTTCCTCTTCTTTATGGAAGTAGGAGGATTAGTCGCGCCTTGCTGTGCATACACCTACCTATGGAAGGGCAGTGGCTACTGTTGCGGGGGTTGAGAAATAAAGGGAGGCGGGGGTGCTAATGCTAGAGGAGATGGGGCACCAAGCTGTGGATATGGATAATAAGGAGGTTGGGCAACGTTGTGGTAAACAGGTTGGGCAAAAGGATGAGGTATGCCATATGCTAGATACATGCTACCAGGAGGGGGAAAAGTGTTGGAGGAGCTAGCCCCTCCCTGAGGGAAACCATAACCCATGGGAGGTTGAGTGTACGGATGAGAAAGGGCTCCAATGATACCATCGGCGGCATGGGATGCCCTCGGTGCGTTGGCACCACCGGGTCTAGGGAGATCAGGTAAGACAGTATAAACATAACCAAACAGTGCGTAGATTAGGTCATATTTCAATGCAATCTGGACAACAAATTCTTCAGTTTGAGGGAAATGAGATGCGACATCTTTGTTGATAGCAGGAAAAAGGGATTTGAGAAACTAGTCCATGTAGACACGGTCCTCAAAGGTAGGGGCTCGACATAGGCTCTTTCTTCTCCGCCATTCCTAGACATGATCAGATAGGAGGGTCGTAGACGATTGATGGAAAGAGGTCAAAATTTAGGTACCAGTGTCATAACAAAGGGGAAGCTGGAAGTAAGACAAAAAATCTCGGGCAAGGGTCGCAAAAGTAGTATGAGGGGAGGAGGCCTGGTTAACATACCACTTAGAAGCTTCTCCACTAAGCGTACCTTGGAACAATCAAAGACGAATAGAGTCATCGGTGATGGAGTTAGACGAAAACCACATGTGGAAAGATCGAACATGGTTGGTAGGATATTCTCCAGCAATACCTTCAAACTTGGGGATGTCGGAAGGAAGCTTGGTTGGAATATCAGGCCAACCAAGGTCATGGTGTATGGGGTCATTGATCAACTGGTTAAAATTGGGAAGATTGAGGCCTGCCATATAAGGGAGCAAGGGAGTAGCTGGGATAGTTCCTGTTTCGGTCCCATTAGTAGTACTCTCAGCATTAGGGCCGGGGCTACCACCAACATTAGGTCCTGAACCAGACATGGTGAAGGTGACATGGGGAGAACTGGGGATGGAACCAGAAGGGGAACCCAATGAACCAGAAGCAGAGTCAGAATGGGGACTTGGTGGAGGACTAACTCGAATCCTACGAATAGGAGTATGTATTCCTAACGGAAATTGAGGATGAAGGCCAAGAAGTCTCTGGGATAAATGCTTTGGGGGTGAAATTATGGAAGAAAAAACACAAATTAAAAAAGGAAGAGAGACCAACAAGGGCAAGGAGGTGCAAGATCAAATGATTAAAATGTCGAAACAAGGGTAGGGAGGTGTAGGATCAATTGATTACAATGTTATAGTTTTTTCCTGGTGGTGTTAACCATGCGCTCTTCACTTAGGGTGTGTGAATTTTAATTTTTAAACCTAGACGTTTGTAGAGAAAAAATAAAAACTGTGCTGTATAACTGTAAATAAATCTGCAGATAATAGTAAAGTAAAGTAAATATAACAGAAAAATAAACAACTAAATATTCATTAATCTAAACCCACGGAGGCAGGCTTCTCAACAACTAGTCTGTGGGTGGGAAAAAATCTAGTCAAAACACACCAAAATAGCCAGTGGATCTAAAGTCAGGAGGGAAAATGATATAAAGGTTAAATCTGATGGAAATAGGTGCAGAAAACAACAAAAAACTAGAGGGAAAAGTGTTGCAAATGAGGTGGCGAAAGGCTACAACCTAAAGGGAAACAGAGGGGACCCTAGAGGAGGGCCAAACAAAACTGAAAAGAGGTGTTTTGGATGGATGAATAACCAATCTAAAATGGATCTGAAGGCACAAGATTAGATCTAAAAAAAGGCTGAACACACTAAAATTTCAGATGACCTGCTTCAGCTAAACTCCTCCTAGAAAGGTGGAAGCGTACTGAAGCCCTAGGGAGCTAGGTTCCCACTTCGATGAGTAAAAAAAAACAAGTATAAGTACAAAAAGAACGAAGATGGAGGTCAGACAACCCTGAATAGTAGCCCAGACAAACCCATAAAAATAGCAAAAATATTCCCAAAAAAAGTACAGGTCACAACATGTGAGCTAATTTTTGTAGAGGTCGTAGGTTTAGAGCTGTTTTCTGCATTCTGAGGGTTGAGGTTATAGGTTTTGGCCCAAAAAGTGCGACCCACACTTCCGGCATTCTCGAGAGCAGGTTTTAGAAAAAAGTGTTGTCTCAGCTGCGGCTGATGCCCGTCACCTGTGCAATAGGTCCGGAAACACACAGAACTTAGAATATTTACTGTTTTAGGGTTTTATAGGTTAAAAACAACGTCAAGAAAAGAAAAACAAGAATCTGAAGAAAAAACCTAGGGTTTAAAGTAGCTGTTCATGTAGAGATTGAACGACAGAGGTCATAATCATAAACCCTTGTGGAGTCGCTAGTTCTTAGGACGAATTATAATCGCAAGCGTATGAAAAAAGATCACTTTAGTTGTGTGTAACAAACAACCCTAAAATCAAAAATGGCTATCAATTTCTTTAGATCTGCAGTTAGTTGACCAAGATAAATGCTACAAAATCTAGATCTATGCAGTAAAAGACATTAAGCAGTAAATAAAAGCAAGAGTTGCTCCATGCATCCAATAGACAAGCCAAGAATATTTTTAAAGAATTTTTTGTATTTTTGACACTTGGGAAGGGAACATAGAAAGATGTTACCAGTCCCCCTCAATGGGATGTGTTCTTGTATGTCCTCAGCACTTCAGATCTCAGATCTCTCTCTCTCTTCATGGTGTAGAAAATGAAAAGAAAAAATGGAACTCACAAGAAAAATGGTAGAAAAATATGACAATGATAGAGGATCAAAGTCAGACCAAAAGTATAGATCCAGAGTGATCTTTAGGCAAAAAAAGGTAGTGCATGAATGGGAAAACCATTCTATTTATAACAAAATATTGAGTTAGTCTAGATATTGGTGTATAATTAAAATATTATTAACAAAATCTAGATCCAACTTGTATGGAATATTATATTATATTTGTTGGAGGGAAAAAGAATTTGAATTTGGTCAAATCCCTTTATTTGTAAATAATAAATAAATAAATAAATGATTTATTTATTATTTTAAGGACGTGGTTGAGTAATAATTAAATAAATAGTGATTTATTCAATTATTTATAAATGATTTAGTCAAATTTAAGATGGAATATTATTTAAATAAGGTTTAAACAATTATTCCTAGAAAATAATAAGATAAATAATGATTTATCTAATTAACTTTCCTGTTTTGGGTTAAATATGACCAAGAATATTAATTAAACTACTATTTAACTAATTATTCCTCGAGGAAAATAAAAAAAATATGGATTTTTTCAATATTTCCTCATGGGGTTTCATGTTTAGACCATAAACAACTTAATAAATTAAGGATTACTAAGTTATTTTTCATAGTGAAAGCAATTTTACTTAGGGTCAAATTGGTCTTACATGGTGTAATTTGGTCCATCTAATAGTAACATATTAGATGACCAAAAAATGGTGTAATAGTGAGTAATAGAATAGAGGAAAAAAACCAAAAAATTGTGGATCAAGAATCCCTTCGCATCTCTGTCAATAGAGCTCGAGGAGGGTGAAATTTCCCACAGACCCAAAAGATGCTTTCTGATCACTGTTTTATCACACATTCTTTTCTTTTTTCTTGTGCATGAATTCACAGGTTTGTTTGTAGGAATAAGCACAAAAAACCCCAGAGATATTATTAAGCCGTTCCGCTCCATTTTCCAGTCCCTATCCATCTCTGCATTCGCATCCAAACACCTCTGTTATGGTTCTAATCCCTTTTATTTCACTTATTGTGGTTTCCACACCCTTTTATTCCCCAAAACAATTATAAACGACTAAGTCCGCCTTCTATTCCTTCATTTTCACATTTTACGGCTCTCACAACTATTTTAACGAAAAAACACTTCAAAGCCTCATAGGTTGACCTCCACGCTTTTCTTCCTCGAAATTCCCACTACCGTACTTTGCCTTTTCACAAAATTGCACTTCACAATATTTTCCCTTTTTTCATTAAGACTTATCGCTTTGATACGCCGATAGTGATATTGCGATTGCACTTCGCCACCGGTCCCACTGTTGGAACAAGGTCTCCTAACAAGCTACGAAACTGGTCCATTTTGATTATTTTTGATTATATTTAGTATAGTGCAGGTATTTTGGGGCGAGTCAAAGCCTCAAACACATTGTAATGGGTCAAAGGGTAAACTAGGGGTCCGAAAACCATGGGTTGTGGACCATAGGAAAGTCAAGGCTTGATTGTTATAAATAGAGATGTATTTTGTATTGAAAAGGATAAGAATTGATGAGCTATTGATGCGATCTGTTACTTAAGCTATTTTTTTGGGTTTTGGGGAACAAATTCTTACTGGCTGTGTGCGCGAAGATCCTAGTCCAACTGTGTGTGGACCCTGCTACTGTGTGCGCAGGTTGGGAAGGGAATTGTAAGGAAAGATTGATGAATGAATGAATGAATGTGAAGGATTATTATAGATCTAAATCTGTGAGTACTGTTGTATGAATTGCTGATAATTGTTGTGTTACGTATTCTCTGTCTTTTTTCTACGAAGATCTGTGTACTGTATGCTTGGATCTAGATCTTTTCCGCTCTGTTTATATAATACCGTGTTGATGTTATAGAAAGCATATAATTATAGATCTAGTGCACATGGATGCAAATAGATACATAATTAACCTTGCGAAGAACAAGGTAATATGATAATTATAGAAACAGAACGCAGCTTTGCTTTCCTTACCCTTCCTTTCTTAGGGTGCGGAAACCTGGTTCCAGAACCCACCCATACTACTTCGGGTGAGACTGTGACCTGCGAAAGTAGGTCACTGCTGAAAGGGCCAGTAGTATAGGGGTTTGTTGGCAAACCTTGCACACCAAACCTGGGTTAGGATCCCTCAAGCCAACAAATGGTTCTGTTGCCGGGACCGGAAGAGGTCTGAGAGAGGAATCGAGTAATGATAAGAGAATACTAGAAGCCTGAAAGAAAAGAGATTGAGGACTAGTTCCAAAGACAAATCCAAGAGTTCGTAGTAAAAGAGAATCGCAGTGAGAAATTAATGGTGGAAAGGTGGAAAAATAGGTACGTCCTTACTGAAAGCTACGAAATATTCTTTATTAGTTTCCCGATCGAACTCTAGGAGTGGTTGGCCAGACTGGTGGAATTCCAGAAGTGCTAGAAGGACGTGTGGGTCACTCTGTGGACCCCTGAGTTGTTCAAATAGCTTGAGAAAACTGATAATACTATCATACGCACGGTGGATCACTGGGTGGACAGTGTGCTGGGAGGATTTGTGACGAAATTTTCCATTAATCAGTTTGTATCGGAATTTGAGGCCGAATGCGATTCTTCAAAGGATTTCGGGGCAAATTTCTGAGGTCGTTACCATTGTTGATCAAGAAATTACTGTGCGAAAAGAGAATTTTGTGCAGTCATACTGTCTGAATGACCTCGAATCTTGACAGAAGCGCGAAACGCAGTGGTAAGTACTATCGAACCAACCTTAGTGGAGGAAGATCTGCCTATAATCTATTGCAAGAGCCAGTTGCACAAGATCCCCCAGCTACACCGCCGCCGAGGCTGCACAAAAGTAAGAATTCACCCATACCACCACCTCCCCTGGACAGTGATATGGCTGCGCATATGAAACTGCCTACCTTCAAGGGGGTAGGAGACAAGGATATGGACCGGTTTTGGTTTGTGGTAGACACTGTCTGGACTGCACAGAATGTGGAAAGTGACACGATAAAGAGGGCGAAGCTATCTTTAGCATTCGAAGATTGAGATCTGGATTGGTATATGCGATATGATGCCTAGAAGGGGACCGCCTCCATTCAAGATATCAAATATGCTCTGAAGCAACAATTTCGGAAGCCGAAATCTTATTCCTAGTTGGTAGCAGAAGTAAAGGACTTCAAAAAAGGTGCGTCTGAGTTAGTGTGGGAGGATAATCAGTGATTGAAGAAGGAAATTATGGAAGGAGGGTTCGAATATGATAATAGAAAACATACGGAGTGGTTCATCTCTATGTTTTTACCTCAGCTGCGTACACCGATGAGTCATCAGACCTTTGAATCACAGGAGAAAGCTGTGGAAGTCGCTATGAAATTAGAAGCTGCACCCCGAGAGGATAAGTCAGCAGGGGTGCAACAAATCCAAGAAAAACTTAGGGCTATGCATATGGAGTTACAGAACCTGCAAAAAGAGCGAGGAAATGACATCTGCGTGGATATTTGGTGTATTCGTTGCCGGGTGTCTGGCCATACGAAGGATCAGTGCCCTTTGTTGACCGATTATATGCAAGCAGGAGGACCTATTCCGATACGCCCAAGGGCAAGTAGGGAACCTAACCTGTTGTGACCAGGATCAAGCGGATCTACACTATGGTGTGATGATTTTCGGGTAGCAGGACTACATGATACAAACCATTGCCCTCGGCTAGGTGCTTATGTCCCATAACTAAATTAACAATGGTGCCGATTTTGCCGATCAATGGGACATGATGAGCAGAACTGTCGTACATATGACTTAATGATGGATCGTGGGAATTTATATAGGGTACAATCAGACCCTGCATCACCAAGACTTGCTATGCACTTTGGAGGATCACTGGTCGGAGGCAGAGGAGGTCAGGGAGGAAGCACAGATTGGGGACGTGGGTAGCTAATCTGTTATAATTGTGGGGAAATATGGCACTTTTCTAGAGAATGCCCTAATCCCGCCAGGCCATCGTGCAAATATTGTAGACAGCTAGACCATGAGGTATAATACTACCCAATTTTAATAGCCAAGATGTAGGAAAAGAAGCCCACCTCGATGCAAAATGTACAAAGAGTTAAAACCGAGCTAAGGAAGGTGGATCCAAGTGTAAAATTCATGACACATAGTGGGCTGGTCACTGAAGGAGCTGAGGAAGGGCTTGCCTCTTGAGACGAAGTATCTTTCAAAGAACAAGCACCATTGGAAATCCCCGTGCAGCCTCAGATAGAAGAAGGATTTAAGCCCTTTTTTAAGGCATGTTTGAAGTTACTAAGGAATCCACAAGCCATAGGAAATCTTCTAGCTTTACAAAATACTTGCGCAGCTCGGCCCAATTTTATCCCTGAGACCAAGGATGTACACAAACTATACAACTATAAGAAACACACTGGGAGAGAGATGTGATTGACTGCACAGATCAGAGACTATGAGATGGATCGGGTTATCTTAGATCTTGGATCGGATGCGAACGTCTTAACAAAACAAACATAGAAACGAATGGGAGAGCCTAAATTGGAATGGTACACTATTTAACTACGAATGGAAAATCAACAAAAGATCATCCATATGGGTAGGTTACCGAAAGTCATGGTTGACATCGCTGGGGTACGGGTCCTAGCTGATTTTGAAGTAATCAAAATAATAGAAGATGTGGACCCCTACCCTGCGCTCCTTGGACTAGACTGGGCAATAGACATGGGGGGGTCATCAATCTCAAGAAACGTAGCATGGTGTTCGAAAACAAAGGTAAGTGTGTCATAGTACCACTAGATCCAGCAGAAGGTGCACGGTATACAGAGCCAACCTATGAAAAGGAGGAATTAGACCACATTTATAAGATAACTGCGCAGGATGAAGATCGGGTTAACCCCACGGATGAAGGAATGCTCTGTTGGGAAAAGGACAGTGAATTTTTTTCCGACAACGATGAGGAGCTGGAGAATTGGCAACGTCGGTTGCACGAGGTTTTGGCACTTCGAAGCCTTCAGACCATCAGGAATTTCTGTTGCATCTCTACCACAGAAAGAACCTTGCCCTGATGGGAGGACGCACGTGAAAATTGGAAGCCTGATGAACCTAAGAGTCCCACGGAACGCAGACTAGAAGCACTACCACTAACACTATGTGAAGCACCTATGCAAGTACCAGTATTCTTTACTCAGGGGAAGTACTGGAGTAGGGTGATCCTGCGCATAGGGACCCCAGTGGCCAGATGGGCTCCAAGGATAGTCAACCTATGCGGATACCTGCTGACGTGCAACATTCAAAGGTGCGATCGAACCTTGCTCGAACAGACTTTTCGGGGTCGCACAAACCTAAGCACATGTAGGATTATGGACCTATCTGAAACCATGTATATCCGGGAGAATATACGAACGTCTCAAGTAATAAATGACATAAGGATGTATGACGCAACCTTCTCACAGAGGGACGTCTCGCCCGCGAGCGAAGTAAAGGGCTCGAAAATACTGCTGACCAATTTGTTGATACACCTCACATCGACCCTCATTCAAGGTACGCGAACGAAATACAAGTGTCATCCATGGTCTGAAATTCCATGGACACGACCTTGGGCACGAAGGATGACCATTAGCACATCCTGATTTAATAGGAAAATACCCTTGCAAGTATGAAAACTAGGCGGCAGATCATCAATGCAGCCATTTATGGTAAGAATGGTCTGAAGGATCGAGGGTACGTGCCACGAATGAGCTACCTCGCCATTAAATAGATCTGAAGGGGGTGCAGATGGATGGAAAACTTCGTGCCAGGCTATTTATTCACCCTTCAACAGGCTTTGGCTATCCGCGTTCCGGTTTTTTGTGTTCATCCATATTCTCAGTGACGCTCATCTCTCTGTTAAAAAGATGGACCCTGAACCACCGAAGGAACTGTTAAGAAGACCTGGGAATGCTGAGTGCAGTTATAGGAGTGAGCACGGGCGTCCGACAGAGAGGATTGTATGCGACCCATGCACAAAAGGAAAACTGAGATACAGGGACATGATGTGACTTCTCCGCAGTTCCCAAGCGCTGCCCACCAGAAGTAATGTATGTTCCCTCCCTCGCGCTTCCATCATTCACACTCCTAACCCAACTACTGGGGACATACAGCTAGACTTAGCGTAGCTATATAGTATAGAGCTACAAAGACTATCCTCCAGAGTGTTGCGAGAGGTTTGCCACTGTGATCGGGACAGGCGACAACAGTATGACATACGTCCAGAAGTACATGCCCAGTGGATTTCCGTGTTCACTAATGCAACGCGTATTATTCAGGAGCAGCTGACGCAGGGAGCCCAATTGGTCGAAATAGCTACGCAGCTATGGACGGAAGTGAAACACCATTCCATGCTTCAGCATGTCCAACAGGAATTACAGCGGACAAAAGCTGTTTTGGATCAAGTCTGAGCCTCTACACCTTCCCCCGTCTCCGCGCGATGCCTAGCCACCATGGACAGGATTGAGAACCTTCGCCACTCCAAGCAGGTTGTTCTAAAATAGTTGAAACCATGGTCTGACACCAAACTCCAGCTCGCACACGATGCTCAGTTCACCATCGCACGCCTCCACCGGCTGTTAGAACGGGTTACTGCGGATACATATGGGCTTGCCTCCCTAACGTTGGTCAACATTGCGCAGAAAGATGCGGCCGAAATTCTGGACGTACTCCCTCCACTTGTCCACACTTTGGCTACTTTCGTGCGCACATAGAAGCCACACCAGTGCAGTGACTCGGGATGAGTCACAAGATTGTGTTGGGAGACTGTTGGAATGGGGTCTCCTAACAAGCTGCGAAACTGGTCCATTTTGATTATTTTTGATTATATTTAGTATAGCGCAGGGGTTTTTAAAGCCCCGAATGCATTGTAATGGGTCAAAGGGTAAAATAGGGGTCCGAAAACCATGGGTTGCGGACCATAGGAAAGTCAAGGCTAGATTTTTATAAATAGAGATGTATTTTGTATCGAAAAGGATAAGAATTGATGAGCTATTGATGCGATTTGTTGCTTAAGCTATCTGCTTGGGTTTTGGGGAATGGATTCCTACTGGCTGTGTGCACGGAGATTCTAGTCCAACTGCGTGCAGACCCTGCTGCTGTGTGCGCAGGTTGGGAATGGAATTGTAAGGAAAGATTGATGAATGAATGAATGCGAAGGATTATTAGAGATCTGAATCTGTGAGTACTGTTGTATGAATTGCTGATAATTGTTGTGTTACGTATTATCTGTATTTTCGTTGCGAAGATCTATGTACTAAATTCTTGGATCTAGATCTATTCTTCTCTATTTATATAATACTATGTTGATGTTATAGAAAGCATATAATTATAGATCTCGTGCACGTGGATGCAAATAGATACATAATTAAACCTGCGAAGAACAAGATAATATGAGAATTAAAGAAACATAACGCAGCTCTGCTTGCCTTACCCTTCCTTTCTCAGGGTGCAGAAACCTGGTTCCAGCACCCACCCATACTACTTTGGGTGAGACAATAACCTGCGAACGTAGGTCACTGCCGAAAGGGCTAGTAGTATAGGGGTTTGTTGGCAAATATTGCACACTGAACCTGGGTCAAGACCCCTCAAGCCAACACCCACCACCACGTCACCCATCATGTTTCACACTGCGCACCATTCAATTGGTTTTCGTTAATACTTACCGCTCTTTCTTCCAGCTGCGATATCACATTTCGCACGTTGCAGCTTTTTCCCCATTGCACTTCGCACTTCACAGTTCTCACCACATCACACTTCGCATTTCGCTCCCGCTCCTAAACAAAATTTCCGCTATCACTTTAATTTTGCGATATCGCATATCACAACTTTTTCCTCCATCGCATCTCTGCCATCACACTTTCAATTCATTCCGCTCCAAAGGCCTTTCTGTGCTATAATAAGGTTTTATAAGGTTTAACCTCGCTCTTTCGACTTCTAAGCCTTGTTTCATGTGTTAAGCCCTCCATTAGCCACTTTAGCCATTTTCTTTTCTCTAAGCTTCAAATCAACACTTTTTCAATTAGAATTAAGTCATGGATAACTTAGTTCCATGGGTAGAAGCATGATAGATAGACCATAGGACAAGTAGAGTGCATTTAGCCATTTGGCCAAGTTAAGTGTGGTTTATAATTATTTTCCTTTCTGCCATTTCTTTTTGAGAATACATTTTAGTTTCTTTTCAGTCATTTCCTTTTCTAAAAATTAAATTAATTTCATTCCTGTCAATTCTTTTTAGCAATTCAGTTTTCCTTTCTGTCATTTCCTTCCAACAATTTACTTTCTAGTTCTTATCATAGTTTAAGAAATAACACCCTTTCGTAAAGCAGAAGAGGATGACATGAACAGATTACATCTGATGTGTATATAGCATTGTCACCTCCAACTTTATACGAACCCTGGCTTGATAAAGTAAAGTAGGGCAGCCCTTGGGAGTTGCAACACCCTTGGTGCAATAATAGGGCTCACCACTTTTTTCCGTCGTTGCTGGGGAGGTGTCTAGTATATGATTTGATTTTGTTTTTAGCATTCTTTTCTTCTTTCCTTTATTTTCATGTTATTTCAGAAATATTGAAAAAATACAAACATATCTCATTTTCATGCCTTGTAGGACTAGGAATGCTCAAAGACAAATCTTACCTAAAACCCCCATATCACTTCCTATCCACCCTTCACTCTTCTTTAGTGGCAGTGAGATTGAACCCCCTATAGGGGAGCCTTCTGAATATTTTGAGGATCTTATCAGGGAAGAAGAAGAAGACCTTGTTTCAACTGAGGGACCTGCTTCACCTATCTTAACCATGGCTGTGATCCAGAAGGCCTTTACCATAAGATAGGAAAATGGGGAAACTAAGATGGAAAACATTAGCCCCTCATCTCTTCCACACTTCCATGGACTTACCTCTGAGGACCCTGATGCATTCATGTTTAAATTTTCTATTGTATGTAGGACTTATGACTACACCTCTGATGATCAGAAGTTGAAGCTATTTCCATCCACCTTTAAGGATGCAACCTTGCGTTGGTTCATGGGTTTTCCTGGGGACAACATCACTACCTGGGCACAGATGGAATGGACCTTCAATAAAAAGTACATAGACTACTGTAGGTCCAAGGAAACTAAGGATGAGATATTTAGGATGACTCTAGGGCTTGATGAATCCCTAGAGGAATATGAAAAGAGGTTTCAATTAAACTATAAGAGAGCCAACTGTACTCTTGATTGTGCATCACTTAAAGTTGTACTTCTTCGAGGGATCAGAGAAGAGATGATAGAAACCTTGAATATGCTAGGAGGAGATACCTACCAACTGCCTTATGAAACAATAAAAAATGTCTTCCAGAACTATTCTAGGGCATTTAGGAAGAAGGGAATAACCAATCATAGTACATCCAATACCCCTTCCTCTTCCACCTCCATCAAATACAATATTGGAAACATGCTAGAGGTCTTCAAGAGTGACATGTTGCACCCCTTTGCTTTGCAAATGGATACAATGCAGGTCAAAAGGAAGCAAGAGGAAGCAGAGAGATCCCTGGTCATATTTTGCCTTATATGTACCTGGAAGCACCCAAGAATTGAATTTCCATTGAATGTCATAGAGGTTTTATTAGTCTGTGAAGAGAATATTGCCATAGACAAGTGTCCCTCATTACCTGGACTTAAGTCTCTATATCAAGGTGGGGAAGCAATGCCAAAGAAACTCTGTTTCATCAACCAGAGAAGGCCTCAAGGCCCTTGGCCATATAAACAAGGTATGCAAGGTGTACCTTACTCTTACTATCACAACAATCAGAGTGCACCCATGCAATATTGGTATACCCCCACTCTTCCATCCTGGTCTACACCTCCTACCTAGCCTTACAACCCTTCATATCATTCTCAGCTAGTAAACCAACCATTCCAGCAATATGTTCCACAACAACCTCAGTGGAACAATCCATCCCAAGGGTGGAGGCCTCAAAAAAATCAACCACCTGCTCTAATGCCTCCACCCCAACCTCAACCTCAGCTTACTCATGCTACTCCACCTAGGCTACCAAAAATACCTTCATAACCCAATCCGAAACTGAACAATAGATTGATACATCAGGCTCCCAAAGGAGAAACATCCTATCCAACTTATGCTGTGGAGATACAAGAGGTTAATCACAAGTCAGGAAGAGTAATCCCAGAAAACCATCCTCCATATCCACTTGTAGAGGTTGAGGAAGAAAAGGAAGAAGGTAACACTTAGATCCAACCACCTCCTTTTCCCGAGCGCTTGATCCACCCTAGTCAACACACCCAAGAGGAGAATGAACTCCTGGGAAATTTGGAAAATTTGTGTGTAAATATACCACTTCTCCAAGCCATTAAGGATGTCCCTATCTACAATAGGCTCATCAAATAAAAATGATTCAAGAAACCTGGGATAAGGAAGAGAGATACCCCCACCATCAATGTGGCAGGAAAACTATCTGACCTAATGCTAGGAAGGGTGATATTTCCAAAGTACTTGGACCCTAGTAGTCCAGTTGTTGATGTGCATGTAAATGGTGTCATAGTCCCCAACACTCTGATTGATCTAGGGGTTGCCATCAATTTCATGACCAATGAAACTATGTTGAAACTTAATATCTAAGGGACTTTGAGGAAAACCACAACAATTCTGCAACTTTTAGATTGGTCCACAGTAACTTCGGAAGGAATTGTTGAGGACGTCATGGTTCCCATTGACTCTTGGGAGTATCCTACAGATTTCCTTGTCCTGCAACCAAAAACCAAGTATAATTTTTATCCTCTCATCTTAGGGAGACCTTGGTTAGCCACTGCAGATGCTTATATTAGTTGTTGGGCTGGAAACATGACTATAAAAAATGGGCCTTTATCTAAATAGCTAGTGTTATATCCTCCAACCCAACCTTCCATTGATCATGATCTCCCTATATGGTTGGAGGATGAAGAAGATGAGTTATATAACACTGCCCCTCTGTGTTCCGTAGATGCTATTCTTAGAGGGGGGAAGATTTATGAAGATGAACTCATCAACCATGCCATTCAAAACAAATCCTCCACTAACATTCCTCTCGAAACCTTAGTCAAAGAGTCTAAAATCCAACCTTGGATGGAAGTGCACTCAGTTGAGTCAACCTCTAAAACCACCAATGCTATTGAGTTTGGCCAATCCAGATCTCTAAAAATCAACCTAGACCTCTTAAATGAAGAAGAGAAGAAGCTATGCTAGCTTTTGAAAGAAAATCTTGAAGCATTTGCTTGGGATTACAAGGACATGAAAGGGGTGAATCGTTTAGTATGAAGACATCACATTTACATCAAAGAGGGATGTAAGATTTTGAGACAACCCCAAAGAAGGATGAACCCGACTCTGAAGGACATAGTCAAAGAAGAGATTCAGAAACTATTGGATGCAAGGTTCATATATCCTATATCCGACAGTGAATGGGTATCTCCTCTTTTCCTAGTCCCGAAGAAGAATGGGAAGTGGCGAATTTGTGTTGATTATCAAGAACTTAACAAAGCTACCAAGAAATACCATTTCCCTTTGCCCTTTATAGACCAAACCCCGGATGGCCTTGCGGGGAAGAAGTTATTTTCCTTCTTAGTTGGGTTCAATGGGTACAATCAGATTCAAATCAGCCCTGAAGACCAGGATAAGACTACTTTCACCTACCCTTGGGGTACCTTTGATTATAAATTCCTACCCTTTGGGTTGTGCAATGCCCCAACTACCTTCCAAAGAGCCATCCTGAGCATCTTTTCCAAGTTAGTCCATGAATTTCTCAAAATCTACATGGATGATTTCACACCATACGGGGACAAATTCTAGGAATCTCTCTCCAATTTGAGTAAAGTACTAAGAAGGTGCATTGAGATGCATCTCTCCTTGAGCCCAGAAAAGTGTGAATTCCTGAAGAAAGTAGGGTTTGTGTTAGGACACTCCATATCCCAAGCAGGAATATAGATAGACTCGAACAAAATCACTATCATCAAAAGGGTACCTTCTTCTCAAAAGTAGAAAGATGTTAGGAGTTTCTTAGGATTAGTTGGTTACTATAGAAGGTTCATCAAAGATTTCAGTAAGATAGCTTCGCCATTATTTGGGTTACTGGCCAAGGATTCTGAGTTTATTTGGTCTGGTCTTTGTCATGAGCCTTTCGAGCTCATTAAGGAACAGTTGACTACTGCCCCCATCCTTTGAGGTCCAAAGTGGACTCTACCTTTCTGCATCCACACTGACGCATCCGAAAAGACTGTAGGGGAAACATTAGTACAATTAGAGGACAAAATCCATTATTCCATTTATTTCATCAGAAATAATTTGTCCAATACCGAGCTGAATTATACTGTTACTTAGAAGGAGATGTTAGCCATTGTCCATCCTTTGAATAAGTTCATGCATTATGTAAGTGGATATCAGATCTTTGTTCACACTGACCATTCAAGCATCAAGTATTTAATAAAAAAACTGGATGTTAATGCTAGGATAATTAGATGGTTGCTACTTTTGTAGCAATTTGATTTGATTATTATTGATAAACCTAGAAAGGAGAATGTTGTTGCAGATTTTTTGTCTAGGTTAGCTCTCCCTGTAGGTGAAGAAGGAATGGTGGATGACCAGCTTCCAGATGAGCATCTCTTTGCTATATCAACACTCTCACCATGGTTTGATGATATAGCCAACTACTTGGTTGCTAGGAGACTCCCTCCTAATATTTCATTCAGGGAGAGGAGCAAAATCATCAAAAAAAGCGCCCATTTCACATGGATTGGGGGGAACCTTTTCAAGCTAGGCCCTGATAAAATCCTAAGGAGATGTGTGAGGGAGGAATAAGTTTTTGATAGCCTATTTGCATGTCATGACAACCGATGTGGAGGCCACTTTGCTACAAAGAGAACTTCTTACAAAGTTTTGTAGGCATGATACTATTGGCCTACCCTTCACCAAGATTTCAGAAGATACACCAGCAGATGTGACCAGTGCCAAAGGATGGGGAAACCCACACAAAGGGATGAGATGCCTTTGCACCCTCATGTGGCTCTTGAGCCATTCGACAAGTGGGGCATGGATTTTTTTGGACCTATCGATCCACCATCCGGAAAAAAGAAGTATATCATAGTCTGCACTGATTACCTAACAAAGTGGGATGAAACAAAATCAGTGAAGGTAGCAACCAAGGAGAAAGTAGCATAATTTTTGAGGGAGAATGTGTTTTACAAGTTTTGATACCCCAGATAAATAGTCAATGATCAGGGAGCACAATTCACCTCTCACCTCATTGAGAATATTGTGAGGAAGCACAAGATTCAACATAGAACTTCTACTGCCTATCACCTTGAGGCGAATGGGAAAGTAGAAGTAACTAACATAGTTTTAGAGACCATCCTCACTAAAGTTGTGAGCAGTAATAGAAAATATTGGGCAGACAGATTGGTGGAAGCTACTTGGGCCTACAACACTACTTGGAAGACAACAACAAGATTCACTCCCTATGAATTAGTCTAAGGTAAAAAGGCTCTACTTTCAGTTGAGTTTGGGTTCAATACTTTAATAATGGCAGATGAATTAAATCTAGATCTATCAAATTCCCGAAAAGAGAGGTTGTTGCAACTAAATGGATTGGATTAGTTCAGAATGCAAGCACGGAATTGATGATTGTAACTGGTTTGAGGCATCAAATACAAGCTGATTTATGGGATCCTGGTCTATGTTAATGGTGATGTTTTTCTTATTGTAAATTGTTATTTTCTTTTTGTTTCCATTATGTCCACTTTCTCTGATAAAGAACATCAAATATAGAGCTAGGATTTACTGTCAAAAGTACCCTACTCTCATTGATAAGCTTTATCTCCATGTTTTCTTCCAATTGTGTATTTAAGAATGATTTAATACAGTCTAAGCAGTTAAGGAATGCTGGTGTTCCCATGTCTTATTGTCTAAACTTTAAACATTGTTCTTGAATGTTATTTTCAGTTTCTGCTAAGTAGAGTTAAACTAGGAAGGTTTATGGTTTTCCCTATCTCCTAGTTCTTTCTCCAAAGGTTGTTTGAAAGTTTCCCTGGAAGTATGTTGAAAGCAGGATAGGTTCAAAGTCCTTACTTGATCTTAGACTATCATGTTTTTCTTGAATTTTTTCCTTTTGAATATGTTGAAAGCAGGATAGGTTCAAAGTCCTTACTTGATCTTAAGATATTCTTTGTGTTTTAAAATGTTTTCTATTGAAAATACATCAAAAGTAGGCTAGTTTCAAAGTACTTACCTGATCTTAGATAAATTTTATGTCTTTCTCAAGTGTATGCCAAAAGCAGGATAGTTTCAAAGTACTTACTTGATCTTAGGCTGCTCTTTGTTCTTCATTTGTTTGATTCCCCTTCTTATTGTTTCATTCCATTCCATAAAATCAACTTGAAGAGATCCTTTGACATAGATGACTTGCTCCATGGAGCACTCTTGAACCTTGCTGTTTAAATTAAATCCTACTATGACTCCATAGCCCGATGGATTGAAGCTGATTCTGGCATATCGTGTTAGCTAAATCATTCATTCACATGCATATACCTTCACCCTTCATTTAGACTTCCTTCACCATCATTTATCTTTGCCCAACCAAAACCAAACAAAAACCCTTGTTCCTCATAACTAGCCTAATATCACATTTCAAGCCTTAAAGATCACATCTTTAAACACACTTATAGAGAGATCCCTCTCTAGATTCAGGAGGGCTAGATCCTAGAATCCCAAAGTGGTTCATATGTAGGCTTTGCAGTTTGTATTTGCCAATATTGCAAATTACAGAGACCTAACATTCTGGCGACCATACTGGGGACTTCTAAGAAAAATCCTTAAAACAAGGCACTCAACATTCAGTGCAGTATAAGCAACTCTCTTTAAGCACTACCAAAGCAAATGGTAATCGTGATAGAACTTATTTGAATCAATTAAAAACTAAGGAACCCTTAGGATTCTCATAAGAGCTTATCAAACCTTGAAGGAATCAGCTAGCTTAGCCATAAGAGTAAAATTTCTTTGTCTCATCATCGTAGCTAAGTGTTGAAACAGATTTAGGACACTCTTAGAACCCATAGGATTGAAAAAAATTAGAAAACCAAAAAATATTTCAGATTGGTATTCAAATAAACATGGTGGTGGACCATAAAACATTTTACCTCCAAAAGAGCTAAAAATTTCCACCTGGTGACTCCACAATCCTAAACAGACCTTAAGACTCCACTGGGAAACCCATTATCATCATAAAATAATTTAAACTCAGTTAAGAATACTTTAGAGATTGAAGTTTTCTTGTTTAAAGATCATTTAGCCTCTTAAAGATTGTCATATTTGGTTAAAATTTTCTTGTTAGTTGGGTTTGAAAAACATAGCATAGTGGCTCCTGTAAGGATTCATACTAGAGCCTATCCTGACCCAAACCCTCCTGAGATAGTTGATAACCCTAAAAGAATTCTTAGGAAATCTCCTAAGGCCAAATCTTCAACTATTGTCAGATCACTCCATAGAGCTAATTCCGTTCCTGAAAACCTTACAACTCTACAAGAATCACAAGTTGACTTAAGAAACCCATTTAGAACTAGGTCACTTGATGATATAGATCAGATAGACCTTGATCCTTCACTTTCATCCCAAGATAGAGGTGAACATCCTGGTAGCAGAGAAACTACTCCACCTAATTCACATTTCCTTCATAATTTTGGTTTCTCTCATCCTAGATCTGCTCTACAGTCTCTTTCTGGTCCATCCATTTCTATTACCCATACCCCCACTATTCAAACCACACCATTTCATCAACCCCCTCCCATTCTACATCCTCCACCTGTAAAACCTCCACTTTTCCCACAACCTCCTATCATGGCAACATGGTATGCCCCTCTTGTCCTTCCTTTACCTTTAGTCAATCTTCCACATGACTATCAATCCAAGATGCCATTGTATGATGCAAGTGGGGCTACTGCTGCTTCACAACATGTGGAAAAGATGAATGACTATTTTTACAGAAATGAGATTAATGATGAAACAATCAAACTTAGATTGTCTGCTCAAAGTTTAGGGGGAGAAGAAAGAAAATGGTTCAAACGCTTAACCCCTCACAGTATTAATGATCTCCAAGCCTTCCATCAGTTATTCTTAAAAAAATGGGAAGTTAAGAAAAACCCTCTCCAAATACTTTCAGACTACAAGAATCTCCAAAGAAACACTGGGGAAAGTGTTTAAGCTTATTGCATTAGGTTTAATAGTGTGTATAATGCACTTCCCCCAGATCTGAAACCTCCACAAGGCTCAGATTTAAACAATTTTCCTGAAGGATTTGATCCTGAAATGGCCTATCAGCTGAGAGAGAGAGAGATCCTTTAACTCTTGAAGATATGTAAAAAGGAGCTCTTGCAGTGGAAGTTAATTTAATGGAGAAAATAGCAAGAATGAGAAATGAGAAGAAGGTGTCCTTTAGAGAGGAATCTACACCTTCCACATCTAGCTCAAAGATGGAAAGAATGATGGAGGAGATGATGAAAAAGATGCGCATACTTGAGAAAGCACAAGCAAGTCAAAATCAACCAGCTCCTCAAAACAGAAACCAATCTCAAAACCAAAATCAAAATTTCAGGAGAAATCACCCTCAAAATAGACCAAGAGACCCTGATCAAGAGATTATACCTCCTTTTCATCAAAATTATGTAAGTGAGGTTGAAGAAACAATGAAAAAAACAGAGGGAGACGACATAAACATGTTGGGAGTATACAATGATGATTTTGAAGTTCATTATAATAGAAAACAAGTTCTATACACACCCTATGATGATAAAAGAGCAGAGGATGAAAGTTATTATCAAGAGATGGAAAATGTCATCATAGAGACTCCAAAAGAGTATGACCTTAGGAGTAAAAGCAATTAGGAAACTCCCAAAACCCAAACCTCTGACAAATCTGCAAAAATAGCCCTGTGAACAAACCCAAGACTGCAAAACAGAAAGACAAAATAGTGGCTGTAAATTCTGATAAAAACAAAGAGAAAAGTACTCAAATCAATGAAAAACATAGTGCAGAACTTAGCAGCGTTAGCACCTCAGCTAGTGCTCCTATTAAAACAATTTTGACCAATGTAAATAGAGGAAATCAACAAGCTGATTTTGCTAATAGAGTGGTGATTAATAAGGCTGAAACAAAAATTGTAAAAAATCAGATGACTTTTATTTTGGAACAGAAAATTGCCAAGATCAAAATCCTTGTTCCCCTCACTGAATTAGTCACCCAAGATGTATATAGATCACAAATTTTGAAGGCTTTTAACATAGAAGAGAATAATAACACTGTCAATCTTAATGGTGACCAACTAGAGCTCATATTTGGTCCTAAGATTGAGGGTAGATATCAAGAAGGACCGGTTCCTCCTTTTTATGTTAGTTTGAAGATTCATGACAAAATTTACACAATGCTATGCATGATTCAGGGTCCTCTCATAACTTAATGCCCAAAGATGTAATGGAGAGCCTAGGCCCAAAAATCACTAGACCATAAAAATATCTTTACTCCTTTGACTCAAGCAGAGTGAAATGTTTAGGTTTGATCAAAGACCTCTGTGTGAACTGAGCACAAATTTCAGCCAAGTGTTTAGTGATGGATATTGTAGTGGCTGATGTGCCCCCCAAGCATGGTATGCTATTATCAAGATCTTGGGGAGTTAAGTTACAAGGAATAATGCAAATGGATATGACATATGCAACTATCCCTATTTTCAATCAGACTAGAAGACTTTATAGGAAAACCCATATGCAATACATGGTTACTAGCCAAGAGAGACTAGAAAACTCACCTCTTTATTCTGTACATATAGGCCTTGAATCATTTATTCTCTTCAATGAGGAAACATTAAATGAGCAAGAAGCATTTACTGACTTAGTGGCAGACACAGAAAAAGAGGAAGACATGACATAAGTGTCAAAAAAGTTTTCCAAATCAGAAAATCACAGCAAACAAATCATAGGTCTAGAGCTGCAAATCAGTCATCCATTTATTTTCAACCTTCAGAGCCAAGAGAAGAGTCCTCAACACAATGAAAAACATGAGGAAATAAAACAAATTCAACATAGTGTTGATCTACAAGAAAAATCCAAAAGCACACTAGATGAAGAGGATAGTAGTCAAACTAGTGAATCTAAAACTAGTCCTCTTTGGAGTATGAAATTTGATGGATCTTGCACTAAGAATAATGCAGGTGCAGGAGTGTGGCTTCACAATACAATGAAAAATCATACTGAATGACATTCTTGCAAATTAAACTTTCAATGCACCAATAACATAAATGAGTATGAAGCCCTCCTTTTAGGCTCGCACTTATTGAAGAAATTAGGGGCCAAAAGAATAAAGGTTCATGGTGATTCTGAAATAATAATTAGGCAAGTGAATGGGCAATACACTGCAAAACATCCCAGACTTAGAGCCTATAGAAATGATGTCATGGATTTATTGAAAACATTTGAGGAATTCAAACTTATCTTTGTCCCAAGAAACCAAAATATCCAAGCTAATGGTTTAGCTTTTGCTGCTAGAACATGCCTAACTCCCTATGAAACCAAACTATGCACTACCCAAATCAAAATTAGACCAACTATCCCTGACAATGAAAAATATTGGCAAGTGTTTGATGGAGACAAACAAATAGAAGACTTCCTACAGTTTAGAAATGAATTTGAGCTACCAAGTTTAGATTCAGAGTATGACAATAACTGTTCCATTGAAGAAAATCTACTTGATGATGAAGAAAAATCTCTAGAGATTGCTGTTATAAATCTGTTAGCTAATAAACCTGAACATAACATAGATATTAGTGCATATTTAGGAAAATAAGACTTAGAAACATTGCAATATAACACTCAAAATTTGCCAAAAGGGCTGGTCCCCTTAGAAGAATTGTTTGATTTCAATGATGTTGCCAAGAAACCAAAGCTAGAGCCCGTGGAAACTGAGGTAGAAGAGTGTAATATAGGCAGTGAACTAAAACCAAAGATGATCAAACTGTCTAACACTTTACCAGCTCACATCAAACTGAAATACATTGAGATGTTTAAAGAATTTTCTGTTGTTTTTGCGTGGAGTTATGAGGATTTAAAGTCCTATGACACAGAAATAATTCAACATAAGATACCCCTCAAAGAAAACAAAAAACCATTTAAACAAAAATTGCGTAGAATAAACCTTGTTCAATTACCTTTGGTTGAGAAAGAAATCAAGAAAATGTATGAAGCTGGAATTATTGTCCCTATTAGATACTCAGAGTGGGTCTCTAATCTAGTGTTAGTAAGGAAGAAAATAGGAGAGATAAGGCTTTGTATTGGTTTTAGGAACTTAAACAAAGCCTCATTGAAGGACAACTACCCTTTACCCAAGATGGATCATATTTTACAAAAGGTGGTTGGTTATAAAATAATTTCTTTGCTAGATGGATCAGATTTTAGTACATCCTGATGATCAATTAAAAATAGCCTTTACTACACCTTGGGGCACTTTCATGTATGTGAAAATTCCCTTTGGTTTAAAGAATGCTGGTGCTACATTTTAGAGGGCCATGGACATTGCATTCTTGGAAGAATTAGGCTACTTCATCATTATTTACTTGGATGATATCACTGTTTTTTTCTAAAAAAGATGAAGAACACCTAGAACACTTGAGAAAAGTCTTTGAGAAATGAAAAAATTATGGGTTATCTTTAATGCCAAGAAAACAATGTTTTGTCTCCAAGAAGGTAAACTACTTAGACACATCATATCAAAAGAGGGAATAAAGATAGACCCAAAAAGGGTTGATGGTATTTTGCAAATCAACCATCCAAGAAACATCAAGGAACTTCAATCTTTCATTGGAAAGATTAATTTCTTGAGAAGGTTCATACCCAACTTAGCTAAACTCCTTAGAAACATAAAAAACATGCTGAAGAAGGAACAAGAAGTTAAATGGACCTTAGCAGCAAAGAAATAATTTGAACTGGTCAAACAAGCATTATCCAAAACACCAGTTCTTATAAGTCCTGATTTTACAAAAGATTTTTTTATCTTTTCATTTTCATCAGAACATACCGTGGCTGCTGTCCTATTGCAGAAAAATCTAAAGGGACAAGAGTAGCCAATTGCATTCTTTAGTAAGGCATTGAGAGATGCAACTCTGAAGTACAATATCATGGAAAAACAAGCCTTTGCCTTAGTCAAAGCCTTGAAAGACTTCAGAGTTTACATTTTACACTCCCACATAATTGCATTTGTGCCTAACTCATTTGTAAAGGACATTCTAACACAGGACCCAGATGGCAAAAGAGGAAAGTGGATAGTTGTGATACTTGAATATGATTTAGAAATCAAGCCCACTAAACTCATAAAAGGCCAAGGACTAGCAAGATTAATGGCTGAATCCAATTTTGAAGCTCTTGATATAAACATGATAAATGCATTAGATGAACAATTGTCAACCCCCATTGTTGAAGATCATTTTATGAATTCCTCTTGGTATGCTGATATTGTGTATGTTTTGCTCAATCTGAATACACCTCTTGGTTTGACAAAAACAAAGGCAAGATTTTTAAAGTTAAAAGCTGTTAACTACTGAATTTTAGATAAATGTCTTTATTGAAAAAATGATAGTGGGTTATTGCTTAAATTTTTGCCTGAGAATGATGTAGATAAGGTCAAGCACAAGTTCCATGAAGGAGAATGTGGAGGCCACCTCTATTGGAAGAAAACTGCCAACAAAATCCTTAGAGCTGGTTACTATTGGCCCACCCTCTTTCAAGATGAACATAAAATGATTATTGCCTGTCATAAATGCCAACTCTTTGAAGGCAAAAGAAAATTGCTTCCCTTACCCTTGCATCCAATCACTGTTGAAGCTCCTTTTCAACAATGGGGTTTAGACTTCATAGGATAAATCCATCCACCCTCATCTACCCAACATAGATGGATTCTCACTGCAACAGACTACTTCACCAAATGGATAGAAGCCATCCCTTCTAGGCAAGCCAATGACTCTGTCATCACAAAATTCCTTGAAAACCATATCCTCTCTAGATTTGGCCGTCCTAGGAAGATTATCACTGAAAATGCTGCTGCATTTGGATCCAAAAAGATGGTTGAATTATATCACAAATATCAGATTACATTGGGACATTCTACTTCTTATTACCCTCAAGGTAATGGGCTGGCAGAATCCTCAAACAAGAGTTTGGTGAACATAATCAAGAAGTTGTTGGAGGACAATAAGAAGTCTTGGCACACAAAGATAGTACATGCTCTTTGGGCTGACAGATTAACACTTAAAAAATCAATTGGAATGTCACCCTACCGGCTTTTTAATGGAGTAGATGTAATTTTTCCAACTAGCCTAGGAGTGCCAGTCATGAAGCTGATCCAAGAAGTACAGTATGAAGACAATGACATGATCAGAAGAATTAATCAGACTATACATATTCAACAAACCAGAGAGGAGGTCTACAACAGAGCATTACAAAACCAAGAAAGCATCAAGAAGCTCTTTGATAGAAGGACAAAGGCCAGTGATTTCAACATTGGTGACAAAGTTTTAAAGTGGGATTCAAGGAGAGAAGATAACGACAAGCATGGGAAATTTGATAACTTATGGCTTGGCCCTTATCTCATTCATTCTATTGCTGGTAACAACGCTTATTTTTTGCAAGAATTGAATGGAGCCGAACTATTTGGGGGTCCTATCAATGGCAGGATACTCAAACATTATTTCTCTTAACCATGTCAGTTTGGAAGCCTTTTTTATTTTTTCTCATTGTGAATATCATACTCATCATTGCATTCAAAGTTAGAAAAAAAAGAAGAAAAAAAAAAATAAAAAAGAAAAAGAAAAAGAAAAGAGGGCAGATTGTAAAAAACAAGAAAGGTACAGCCCCATACCAAAAAAAAGAGACAAAATTTGAAAGTGTGCAAGCTCAAATGCCACTCCTAAGAAACACACTCCTAGTTAGTCATACATCCTAATCATGTCTAGTTAGTTTTTAATTTACTGCTAATAGGTTAGTGAAATAGATTTTCCAAACAGTTTAATCTTGGCTTATCAGTTAGGAAGATTAGGATAGAAGAAAAGGGTTCAAACAAGCTCAAAATATGAACCTATGAATTCCAAAAAGAAGAATGGCTTTAATCTGTTTAAATCTTGAGCCAAAGATTGAAGAACTAGTTCTAACATGCCCAAAAATTGAACCAGAGAAAAAAAGAGAAAAACAACTCAAACAAGACAAAAACAGAGCTGAAGAAAAGTGAAGGATGTTCTTTAGTTTTCAGATACTAAGCCTTCACCATTTTTCTTTAAATTTCTGCAAATTCTAGTCTATGTGCATCTTGTTTTTATGCCATAGATCAGCAATAAGTTAGACTGTTCAATCCTGACTTGTCTTCTTTTAAATTTCTTGTTTTAGAAATTAGAGAATAAAATCTGTCAGACAGCCTAATCCTGACAGAGTGTAGTTAGGTAGAGAAGCTTATGAACTCAACTGCTTAATCTGAGTTCATGGAGAAATAAGTGTAGAAATAGACTAGTTTATGCTTTGAAAAGAATAAAATGTTGATAAAAAGAGTTTTCCAATCGAAATGCACTCTAGAAAGAAGAAAAAATATTAGATCATTAGGATTGGGTAGGTAGAAAGTTTGTTTTGATAGAGTTCCATTGTTTTTAATGGCTGCTAACATTGTCAGAGAAAAAGAAGATCAAAACAGTAAAGAAAGCTACAGCCCAATGGATGAGGCATTGATCAGCTTCCAAAGAAGACATGTCTGAGGTTCTTGGCACCTCCAAGGAGCTGCCATCCCAAGTTGGAGCCGCTGTTAGCCACCTATAAAAAATTGTCATATCAAATGGTGGCTAAAATTTTTTTTTAGCCTTCAAAAAATATTTTTATGGCCAAAATGTGAGTTCTTGAAGTCTTATGATCATCTTTATCCTTTAAAGATAATCTTCACTGTTGTTTCTCTCATAAATCCTGAACAAATCTACTGTTTTCCTGAAGACAAAGACTGCTGAAAGGTTCCATTTTCCCCCATTTTCTCTTCTCCATTTTCCCTCTTCATTTCATCCATAAACCCTTTCATTTACCTCTCATTCCCTCAAAATTCCCTTTAAACCAATAAAAATTCCTTTTCTAGGTTTAAAAACCCTTTTTCCCCTTCTACCAAAAGCCAAAAAAGCCTTGAAAATCCTTCATTTTGGCCTAAAAAACCCATTTTTATATTAAGGCCTTAAGCCCCTTTGGCCTTAAGCCCCAGCTCCTTTTCTCTGCATAAGACCCGGAGCCATAACCCGGAGTTAACCCCCATCGCACAATTGCAATCAGGGTTTTCTATCTCCTTATTGCCTTTTACTTTGAAAACTCCGATTGCGATTAGCCTTTTTCTTCTTAAAACCCCGATTTCCTCATCTTTTTCATAGGACCATAACCCCGCAATCGGGCGCTAAAAACATTAAAAGAAAACCTTTCCTCGAACCCCTTTTTCCTTTGTTTTTCATAAAAGCCGACGTTTTCATTGTGTTTTAATAAAACTCGACGGTTCGAATTTACAACAAATATTGACCATCGCATCTCGCCCATTCTTCATTCCGCCTCCCATCAATGCGATCTCCGATTTAATCTGGACCATCAATCATCCTTTGATCCGATGGTCGATACTTCATCGCATCGCAAAAATTACTTTTGTCCATTCCCTTTCCCTCCTCCAATTGCGATGCTGCGATTAAATCTCGGCCGTTGAATCCACAAGAACCAACGGCTCAGATTTAATCACACTCCATCATAAGCCCTCTGATATAAACCCGCCGATTTGATCCTAGCCATTGATCTCTCCTAGATCTAATGGCCCGCGCTTAATCGCATCAGCGCATTTCATTATTTCTTTACCTTTTTTCGTCCACCGATGTGATCCTACGATCAAATCCGGGCCGTCCATTCCAAAGATCTAATGGTTAGGATCTTAACTTGACTTCCCTTCGTTATTTCATAAGCCCAACAATATAATTCTTCGGTGGAGATCCACCATTGATATTTGTAGATCAACAGTCTACATTTCTCCCAATCTCTGCCCGATCTCCTGCCTCATATTCCTTTCATCACTCCATCTTCAAATCCAGACCATCAAATTGTCCAAATCCTACGGTCTAGATTTAACCCACCGATCTCCTTCCTCTGTACTCCCGGTCCCACCACTCGCGCCCTCTTTTCCCCTCATTTTCATTGTTTTCTTATGTATTTGTCCATTCATAAAGATTTACGTTTTTACATTGGAAACCAATTTTATTGCGCATAATCAGTTTAAACCTTGGTTTTTAAAAAGAATTGCACCTTTCTACTCCATGGGCCCCACCTCTTCTTTTCAACCCGCAACTCTTTATCCATCACGCTCAACTCGCGCCGTTGGATCTTCTACCCATCATCCAAAGGCTCAAACTGCATATCGCATAATTTTTGCTCTTGAACGTTAACACCAAAAAATTACGCGATATCACCGGTTTTGGAAAGACATGCGTCAAGCGCAGACCTATATCGCGTTTTTTCGACCAAAATCTAAAACCACTTGAGAGCTGCGTGAAAACCATTGTTGATTTTCTGCCTTACCACTTATTTCCGCAACACTAACTCTTCAGTTTTTAATCCTGGCCGTTGATTTCTCTAATCGGATGGTTTACATTGCATTATAACCCCAAGTCTTTTGTCCTCATCTATTCTCTGAAAAACTTCATCGCTCCATCTCCACCGTTCATCCTTTTGATCAAATGGCCGGGAATAATCTTCACCACCGTTTCACCAAAACGCCTCCCAATTGAACTCTATCGAGCAATCTTGACTGTTGGTTGTGCTCACCCAATAGCTACGATTAAATCTCGCACCCGAGATCCTCCAAGCAACCTTGAACCTATTCTTCGAAGGTTTTTCATAACTTTTGTGTGTTTTTTGTAGGATATGAGGTTTTCTCCATAGTTTCAAAATAAAATAAAGGCCAGGGATGACGATCCCCCATGCCATTATTCATGAAGAAAAGGAGTCTACAGGGTTTTAAAATTATGAATTCACCCATGCCTCATGAGCATTGGTAATATTATACAACCCTCTGCGTGCCTGCAACACAGTAAAACAAAGTCAGAATATATTATTCAAAGAATACCAGCATTAAAGACAAGAGGTCAAAGAGTATCCATGTTTAAAGGTTTGTGACACAGTTTAGAGGGATTAAGGCATAAATTTGACTATCAAAGGCCTGATCCACACAGTTAAAGATAGCATGAAGACCTGAAGACAAAAAATTAAGCCTAATCAGACCTAAAACATAGAGCAAAGACAGATTAAAGGTGTTTTAGAATAAAACAAAGAAATCTATCAGTCTAAGAAGCCTCCACTACCACATCAGAGGCTAATTGAATCCTCTCCAGCTACCAAAGTGCCACCTACATCTTTCAATAAATCAGAAGTTGGCAGAGTTATTGCCTTAGTCAGTGATATTTTGCCTAAAGACAGCCATAGTTATTTCTAACTCGCCTCAATAGTTTTTAAGTCAACAAAATCTGCATAGCATGCTAAATACTTAATGAAAATCAATTAATACAGAAAAATATCAGAAAGCTTCTCCATTGAGCCCTTTAAAGGCCGAGAATCATCAAACTGTATTAATTGAGCCTAGAGATCTTTTCTCTCATCCCACCTCCTCATTTATTCTATAAATATTTCTGTAGAAGATGAGAAAAAGGTTGGTCTCTGAATATCTGTTGCATCTAAATAGTTTTCTGAAGTTGCTGTAAGCTCTGTTTGTAATTGAAGATACCTAAGTTAAGATGAAAAGTTTGAAGCTGTAGATACCCACTGGACTTGATGATTGTAACTGGTTTGAAGCATCAAATACAAGCTGATTTATGGGATCTTGGTCTATGTCAATGGTGGTTTTTTTCTTACTCTAAATTGTTATTTTCTTTTTGTTTCCATTATGTCCACTTTCTCAGATAAAGAACAAAAAATATAGAGCTAGGATTTACTGTCAAAAGTACCCTACTCTCACTGATAAGATTTATCTCCATGTTTTCTTCTAATTGTGTATTTAAAAATGATTTAATATAGTCTAAGAAGTTAAGGAATGCTGGTGTTCCCATGCCTTATTGTCTAAACTTTAAACATTGTTCTTGAACGTTATTTTCAGTTTCTGCTAAGTAGAGTTAAAATAGGAAGGTTTATGGTTTGCCCTTTCTCCTAGTTCTTTCTCCAAAGGTTGTTTGAAAGTTTCCGTGGAAGTATGTTGAAATCAGGATAGGTTCAAAGTCCTTACTTGATCTTAGACTAATTTTATGTTTATCTTGAATGTTTTCCTTATGAATATGCTGAAAGCAGGATAGGTTCAAAGTCCTTACTTGATCTTAAGCTATTATTTGTGTTTTTAAATGTTTTCTATTGAAAGTGCATCAAAATCAGGCTAGTTTCAAAGTACTTACCTGATCTTAGATAACTTTTATGTCTTTCTCAAGTGTATGCCAAAAGCAGGATAGTTTCAAAGTACTTACTTGATCTTAGGCTGCTCTTTGTTCTTCATTTGTTTGATTCCCCTTCTTATTGTTTCATTCCATTCCATAAAATCAACTTAAAGAGATCCTTTTACATAGATGACTTGCCCCATGGACCACTCTTGAACCTTGCTGTTTCAATTAAATCCTACTATGACTCCATAGCCCAATGGATTGAAGCTGCTTCTGGCCTATCATGTTAGCTGAATCATTCCTTCACTTGCATATACCTTCACCCTTCATTTAGAAAAACCAAACAAAAACCCTTGTTCCTCATAACTAGCCTAATATCACATTTCAAGCCTTAAAGATCAAATCTTTAAACACACTTATAAAGAGATCCCTCTTTGGATTCAGGAGGGCTAGATCCTAGAATCCCAAAGTGGTTCATATGTAGGCTTTTCAGTTTGTATTTTCCAACCAAAACCAAACAAAAACAAAACAAAAAAAAACCCCTTGTTCCTCATAACTAGCCTAATATCACATTTCAAGCCTTAAAGATCAAATATTTAAACACACTTATAGAGAGATCCCTCTCTGGATTCAGGAGGGCTAGATCCTAGAATCCCAAAGTGGTTCATATTTAGGCTTTGCAGTTTGTATTTTCCAATCTTGCAAGTTACAGAGACCTAACATTCGGTACCTTACACAGTGGAAATTTTTTTTGATAGTGGCATAATTCAAATCAGAACCATAGATGAGGAAGGAATCCCCTTGCTTGTCAACGGCCATAGACTTAAAATTTACAAAAATCCTTTTTCAAAGGTAGAGTTCATAAATTCAATAAGCAGAGAGGTGTATGTGATGGGAAAATACATATTTTCCCACATCTTGTGACAAAAAAAAAGGGAAAAAGAAAAGAAAAGAGAAAACGAAAAGAAAAAAGAACAATGATCCATGGGTGAAAACCTCTCTGAGGCACCCAAGGCAAGCTTGTGAGTTGAAAAAATCGATGGAGGTAGCTCACTTTCTAAAACAAAAAAGAAAAAAAAGAAAAGAGAATAAATATCCATGGGTGAAAACCTCTATGAGGCACCCAAGGCAAGTCTGTGGGTTGAAAACATCCATGGAGGCAACCCACTTTCTTTTAAAAAAAGAAAAAGCTAAAAAAAAATACATCTGCATCTCTGTGTTTATTGTTTTACAGGTTATTAATGGTTTCTGCAAACACAGGGAAGCATTAATCTTCTTTTCCCTTCTTCTATTTTACCATCCATCTCATCATTCACTCCATTCATTTTTATAACTTCCTCCGTCACCTCCATGCACCATATTCCTCCATTCCTGAGAACAATGTAGCAAGGAAAGAAAAACACAGATTACTAGAGACATCAGGGAATTCCTAGAATGCAAACATCCATTCTTGAACAACAAGAAAAAAAAGGGAGGAGCTCATGAAGCAGACCTCAAGAAAGACAAGAGAGCCACACATGGAATTTGAAGCATCCCCACGCATCATCTACAATGGGAAGGAACATCAAGGAAAGATCAATAGCTCACTCAAAGAGGTTTTCATTTAGCAAGTTGCTCACTCAAAAAATAGGAAAATAAAGAAGAATGCAACATATAAGAGGCTTGTCTCCAAATTCCATCTCCTACAAGCTCCTTAAAAACAACATGTAAACTCAGGCATAGCTTCTCACCCCTCGCTATGCATCCATAATAGCTAGAAATAATTAGATTTGTAGATTTTGAGTTTAAGGGGCAGAAAGGTGGTCAGATAGCTTGGCCTGTTGAAACCTTAGATAAACTGAGAGGGGGGGTGAATCAGTTTATCACCTTCAAGAATTTTTAAATTTTTTTTCAATTAAACTTATTTACAATTTAACTTTCATGATCAATTTTATATGGAAACAAACTTATATTTGTAGAAATGTTCAGATATTGTAACATCAGAATTATGACAGAGCAGTAAGTATGAAGCAGAATGAATAACCATATCAACACATAGACATCACACACAGAGACAACATATATACGTGGAAACCCATAAAGGGAGAAAACCACATCTTATTATTGTTGTGATGTAAAGGCAAGCTCCAACTCCCTCTCACCACTGATTTTCTGTAAGCACCAACCTACAGGAGGCTCCAACCTCAAATTCTGAAAGCTACAACTTGCAAGGAAGCTTCAACTCCCTCTTTTTCATAAAAGAAACACTTGCTGATTTACCTTGGATATCAGCTCTATTCTGTACCTTTTTCTCTTCTCCAATTTTCACATCTGTTTGATTATCTCCTTTTCTTCAATTTTGCATTCTCTTCTTTTTATCAATTTACTCAGAAAAATGTATCCATTTCAACTTTACAGTGAAATTTTATCTTTCTCTGGAGACTTTCCAATTACATCACAAATAGTTAAAAAACTTTCATTCGATTACAGTATAAATTTCAAATCATTTCAACAACAACACTGCTCTCTCTCTATTTTTCACTCTCTTTTCATCAACAGCCACACCTCTCTTTTTCGTTTCAATATATTCACTTTTCCTGTTCGTTGCAGTCGTATAACTGCTGCTCATACAACTGTCTTTTAATCAAACATAAAATAACTCTCGGCGTTAGTATAAAACCTTTTTAATAAACAAATATATCTGTAATAAACCTTGGGTTTTATATTAATGAACAATCAACACTAACCTTTAAAATATCTGGGTCCCACAGCTTTATAAACCCTTCTGCTCTATTTTTTGATGCGATGTATTACTCCAAAGCGATGGTTTGCTTTGATGTAGAACTTAAGCATGTATGAATCATAGTTCATATGCCCATCGGGTATGGAACTTCATCGGGACTATTATTAACATGTTTCGCTGGTATGCATTTCTCCAATGCGATTCGTGAGGATCCCACTCTTCTGTCCATTTTATTTACACATACGAAAACAATTTGGGCTTAACCTTTGATAAAATAACATTTTATTGAATATTGGCAACTTTGACTGTGTGCGGAAGTCATTTCTTTTCTATACCCATACACATGTAAAAATGCTTCCCTTGACTTTGATTTTTAATACCAATATAATTAAATATTAATCAATGATATTCAATGAAACCTTCACACAACACACGAAAATTTGATAATATATATAACCCCAATTCGTCGTTAGTCTAACGCCAATAACGCCAACAATAGAACGTTGGACCACATCATATGTACCGTTTTCATCCAACGATCACCATCTTGTTGTGCCCAATGAACTAATCCAACGGCAGTCAGTGGATATCGCATGAGTTATATGCATGGGATTTAATTCGCGATGAGAGCAGGTTTTCCAAACCTCTTAAGACCACATGTCAGCTCCTGGCATATATCGCGTTCAATTTGTAAATACAGCTTACCGTATTAAAGCGGTGCGATGAAAACGGTCGGGTGTTCCAAAACCACTGTCACTGTGCACAGCGCTCGTGGTTCCATTCAGTTGCGCTTGAGGTTCCGTTTCTTTCTTTTTTTTAACTCCGTTGCACCATTAACGCTCCATTCCATCAATTCTGTTCTCAATTTCATATTCACACTGCGCCTAAGTTGCTCGCTAAGCCAGTCACACAAATCACACAGAGTTAGAATTATTCTTTCAATCCTGATCTGAGGTTACTACTAGTCGGTTAACTCCTTCAATTACAGAGAATCAAATGACAGATCAAACCCTCACTTCTTTCTTCTAACCGATTAATCAACAGATACAATATCGACATTATTTAATATTGATTCCTCTCCTCAGAGCTTATTCCAGAGCGTAGTATGTACTTTTCGACCCAAGTATATTATTATAGAATTAAAGCAAACATGGCACATCTCACAGAACCACCATTTTAGTCTTTGACACCAGGTTCACAACTGAACCACAGAACTAAAATATTCCTCATATAAGCTTCAATCAAAGTCTTTACCACAGAGTTTTGACCAACAAAATTCCATCCAGTTTCAGAGTAGATTTTTCCATAAAAGTGTATTTACTTACAGAATCTCTGTCTCTGGCCTGACCTTTCCACAATAAAGTGTTTAATACCTCCCAACATTCCACTTTACATGTTCAGCCGCTTTTAGACTTCAATTAAAATCTCCGTGTTAAAATACTTCAGGCTCTTTCAACTTCACTGCTCTGTCTCTAATTCCTCTACTGCTGCTTCAATTTCTCTGTTTCATCTGCTGCCTCTGCTACCTACTCTGTCTCTCTAGCTCTTTGTTTAGGTGCTCCTCAAGCTCTTTCAACTTCACTGATCTGTCTCTAATTACTTTGCTGCTGCTTCAATTTCTCTGTTTCATCTGCTGCCTCTGCTACCTCTCTGTCTCTCCAGCTCTTTGTTCAGGTGCTCCTCCTTTGTCCTCCTTTGCCATCAATGACAACATTTCCAACATGGCCACCATTGTGAAGTATGACTAGGGAGAACTGAAAAGTCATGCCACCTGGGCATGCAAAAGAAATATTCCATCTAGTGGAGTAGAGGAGAAAGAGGGGATGAGACACGTAGTATCATCCAGTCAACAAATAGAGGGTCCAAATTTCTACAATAGAAACTGGAGCTGAGCCGAGTTACATGAGCACTCCAAAATTAGTTGCACAAACTAATAAAAAGAGATCCCATCTCATCCATACCAGTGAATTAAGATTTTTTTTGAGGGAAAGAGACTGAAGGGGGCCAAAGCACAACAATACCAAGAGTGGGCCACATATTTGAACAATGTGCAGTAGCATCAACAGAACAACATCACCAACAGTCGAGATAGCTTCCGAAGTATACTTCATATTAGACACAGAAGCAAGGGACCAAGAGAAGCTTTTCTTCTAGCCTTGGAAAAGAAAGAGAAGAAGAGCCAGAAGAAGAACCAGAAGAGGAGCAAGAAGAAGAAGAGGAAGAGACAAAGGGCCAAGGAAAAACATAAGATATGGAAATAGAAGTCATAGAGGTAGCAGAAAGTGAGCAAGAAGCAGACTCACAACACAACACCACATCCCCTCAAGACAAAGAGTTAGTTTCCACCTTAGCTCTTCTAGGCGCAAAGCGAAAAAGGCAGACCTCTATGTATTTTAGAGCTAATAAGAGTTAGAGGATAATTTAGAGAGAGCGAGAAAATCCTCCCACGAGCTCGATTATCATTAAAGAATCACCAAGGGAGGAGGAAAGAATCGAAGAAACAATTCTAAAGGAGCAACTACAGAAGGAACATGCAGAGAATGTACCACTGAAGGAGAAATTGTAGCAAAAAGAAAAACGATTAGCCACCCTGACAAACTTATGCATAGAAGCCCCTCAACAAAAATTCCCTTCTAACTCATCTTGTGAAGCCTCCCATGGATCACTACCTTTTCAAGATTGTAGGCAATTCAAGAATTTGTACAAGCAAGCTAACATGGATGATCAGTCAAAGATGGTAAAGTTTTATTTGCATAACCTTGTGCTAAAAAATCTGGATATTTGGGACCCTAATCCTATAATGGGGGATATGCAGTTGATGGTTATGGTATCTTGGATGGTGAATGAGGACACTAGAGCAAAAGAGATATGGAGGGTCATGGGAAGAAGAAATAAAGAACCCTTATATATCAGACCATAATTGTTCAGCCCAAGAGGAGTCATCCTTAACTGTCGAGAGACTGAAAGGGACCCTGCACTGGTTGAAATCTACCTTCAGACTCAAACCCAGGTTAGAGGCCACTTTGATGATGTTTCTAGGAAGATAGAAGATGAGTGCATTATGAACGGCCAGAGGAGATGGAATAACCTCCCTTACAACCTCAAGAACAAGGAGTACCATACTCCAGAAAGATTGAGGGGTGAATTAGAAAGGGAACCAGTATACAAGAGGGCCATGCAGGCCAAAAATATCCAATGGTTGGGACTAAATCTCAGCCCACCTTTGCTGTTGGGGCTGAATGATGAAAAGGACACAAATGCACAAGATAAATAATTGGAGAATGCAGAAAGGAATAATGGTTTCTACCCCCTTGGGGAAACTCCCACACTTCTTCCTCAGGAAATCAGGGGGCTGTCAAAGCCTTGAAGGAAATGCAGGAGGAGGATTAGTTGCTCAGGGGATGAGAAACCATTTGGTAGGGGGGTGATGATGAGCTCCATCATTTGACATCTTTGGAGGGGTTAATGGTCATCCTTTTTCCTTCTTAGATGCATTTTTAATATTATTTGGTTTTATGATGCTAGTATAGGTGGCGATTAAGGCTAACATACTCCGAGTGCCTAATATGAGGTTGAGTGCAGAAAATCATGAATTATTAAGAATTTTTATAAGGATTTTATCATAAAGGCTTGGACTCAAGTGGACTCAATCACCCCAAAGTTCTCTCCAGCAATTCGAGTTCCAAAGGCAACCAAGCAATTCCAAGAGGAGTGCACTCAATCTATGTTTACTTGGAGTTAAGTGGACTCAATCATTCTTTCCAGCAATTTGAGTTCCAGAGGCAGCCAAGCAACTCCAAGAGGAGTGCACTTAGTATATGTTTAATTGGAGTCAAGTGGTCTCAATTAATTTTTTCAAGGGAGCTGTTGGTAGCTGCCCTATAAAATAAATAGAGCAGAGCTAGAGCTAGGAAGAGGAGACGATTCTAGTCAGAACTTTGTTATAAGCTATTGAGTTTTTTTACTCAGTGATCAAAATTTTAGAGATGTATGAGGTTATTACTTTATGAAATGAGCAGACTGATTTCATTTTACTGATTTAAGTTTCAGAAAGCTAGGCTCGTGGGTTAGGGCCCAATCCATGTGCCTTAGCTTCTCTGTTGTTATTATCTTTTCCTTTATGCCATTAAGCTAGTTTTATTTCTGTCATTCAATTAGTTTTGTTGCTCATAGTTTCATCACTGTTTAGTTTTTCTTTCAGTATGCTACTGTAGTTTCTCATGTTCTTGTGAGAAACAGAATAGAGGAAAAAAACCAAAAAACTGTGGATCAAGACTCCCTTCTCATCTTTGTCAATAGAGCTCGAGGAGGTCGAATGTTCCCATAGACCCAAAAGCTGCTTTCTGTTCACTATTTTATCACACATTCTTTTCTTTTTTCCCGTGCATGAATCCACATGTTTTTTTGTGGGAACAAGCATCAAAAGCCCCAGAGATATTATGAAGCCGTTCCACTCCATTTTCCAGTCCCTATCCATCTCTGCATTCGCTTCCAAACACCTTTGTTACACTTCTAATCCCTTCTATTTCACTTATTGTAGCTGCCACACCCTTTTATTCCCAAAAACACTTCAAAATGATTAAGTACACCTTCTATTCCTTTGTTTTCATATTTTACGGCTATCACAGCTATTTTAATGAAAAAACACTTCAAAACCTCATAGGTTGACCTCTGCCATTTTCTTCCTTAAAAATCCCACTATCATACTTTGCCTTTTTTCAAAATCACACTTCGCAAAATTTTCCCTTTTTTTGTTAAGACTTACCACTCCGATCCACCGATCGCGATATTGCGATCGTGCTCCGCTGCCGGTCCCACCACCATGTCACCCATCGTGTTTCACACTTTGCACCATTCAGTTGGTTTTCATTAATACTTACTGCTATTTCCGCCGATTGCAAAATAACATTTCACACGTCACAACTTTTTCCCCATCGCACTTCACACTTTGTAGTTCTTACCAGATCGCACTTCACATTTCGCTCCCGCTCTCGAACAACATTTCCGCTATCCCTTTAATTTTGCGATATTGTGATTGCGATATCACATATCACAAATTTTTCCTCCATCACATCTTTTCCATAACACTTTTCAATTCATTCCACTCCAAAGACCTTTCCACGCTATAATAAGGTTTTATAAGGTTTAACCCTGCTCTTTCTACTTTTAAGCCTTGTTTCATGCGTTAAGCCCTCCATTAGCCACCTTAGCCCTTTTCTTTCCTCAAAGATACAAATCAACACTTTTTCAATATAATTAAGTCATGGATAGCTTAGTTGCATGGGTAGAAGCATGGTAGATAGAACATAGGAAAAGTAGAGTGCATTTAGCCGTTTGGCCAAGTTAAGTGTGGTTTAGAATTAGCTTGATTTCTGCCATTTCTTTTCAGCAATATAGTTTAGTTTCTTTTCAATCATTTCTTTTTCTGCAAATTAAATTAGTTTCATTCCTGTCATTTATTTTGAGAAATTCAGTTTTCCTTTCTTTCATTTTCTTCCAGTAATTTACTTTCTATATTTTATCATAGCTTAAGAAATATGACCCTTTCGTAAAGCAGAAGAGGATGACATGAACATATTGCATCTTTTTTTTATATAGTACTGTCACCTCCAAGTTTGTACGAACCCTGGGTTGATAAATTAAAGTAGGGAAACCCTTGGGAGTTGCAGCACTCTTGGTGCAATACTAGGGCTCACCAAATACCACTCTCTTGAAAGGTTGAAGAATGCCTTGGAGAAAACACTATCCTACAAGAGAGAAATGAAGAGAATGAGGATTCAATGGATAGGACTAAAACTCGGTCCACCTTTAATGATATTCCTATTGGAGGGAAAATACTAGGCATAAGAACAGAATGAGTGCATTGAGGCAGACACAAATGCAAGATTTTACCCACCGGAGGGAACTCCATTTGAGGTTCCTTGGTATGTCAGGGAGGCCACCTGGGCCATGAGAGAAATGCACATATTTGATTGAGTTTCTCATAGGATGAGCATCGATTTCAGTAGGGGGTGATGATTGGGCTCATAAATAGGTATACTATGAGGGTCATGATGTCATCCTCCAACTTATTAAACTATCTATTTCTCACATTTATTTACATTTTTAGTTATATTATGCTTAGTGAGAAGGGTAAAACATATTTGTCATATCTTGTAGCCTAATGTGGTTTAATTGTAGGGAATGGATAATTTTCGAGATATTTTCCATGCAAGGGCTCAAAGTAAACAACAAGGAGAGAAAAGTAGACTACAAGAAGAGAATATAGGAGGTTACCGAACTTCTTGATCCAGATTTATGCAGGAATGCAACAGAATATAGAAATAACCATAAACATAGAGATGAAGTGGAAATAATGCATCATTTCA
This sequence comes from Pinus albicaulis, assembly GCA_034641835.2. Classification (NCBI taxonomy): domain Eukaryota; kingdom Viridiplantae; phylum Streptophyta; class Pinopsida; order Pinales; family Pinaceae; genus Pinus; species Pinus albicaulis. The sequence continues at coordinate 621,697,558 of CM076579.1, forward strand.
TTAATATCAAATAGCAGAAATATGCTTATAGACATAATGGAAATAAAATAGCTAGGGTGCTGGTAGTGAATCTCTGAGAATAAATGTGGTGGCTATAGACCTCTGAACTCTGTTACAATGAGGCTTGAGGCTGTATTTATTATTGAGAAACAATGGAAAAATTGAAACTTCAAAAAAACCTAACTCTAGGAGATGAAGCACAAAAAATGTGGGTCTCGTTTGGGTAAATTGGTGTTTCAACTTCCCAGGGACGTAACTTTGGCATCCGATCTCCATTTGACGCGCTCAATAGCTCGTTAGAAAGATTTATCCGAGGAGTAAAAATTTCAATGTGAGTAACATCGATCCATGGACCCATGTTGCATGGACCGATGTTGCTCCCGGTTTTCCCAAAAAAAAAGTCGTTTAGGGCCTCAAAATGGCTCCGGAAGTTCAAGACCCAAAAAACTGCTAAAAATAGTAAGTTGTGCTGCAACTTAAAAACTAAACGAACTGATGATGGGGGTTCAAATGGAATAGGTGGGTGGCCACCAATATCCACCTAGATCATTAAGGCCCCAAAACGACTCTGGGAGTGCAGGACCCGAAAACCTGTTAAAAATAGTAAGTGGTGCTGAATGTGAAAAGTTGCAAGAATTGATGGTGCGGGTCCAAATGGAATAGGTGGGTGGCCGCCGATATCCACCTGGATCATTCCTCCCTCCTTAGGAAGAAATGGTCCCCATTGCGTTGAGATCCTCCCTGAGATGAGGAAAATTCTATTGAACTGGGTGTTATATTTGTTGAAGATGTCATGGACCTGTCGTGCACATATTGATCCCTTTGTTGCCGCAACATGGTCCATTGGATGTAGTTGTCCTCATAGCTCCCCACGAGGTAATATTGTTCCTTGATGTCGTCTTGGAATGAATTCTAAGTGGGTGTGGCCGAGAATAGAGAGGGTTCCCCTTCGTCCTCTTGCTCATAGTAGGTTTCCCACTAGTCTTTGACATGGGGGGCAACTTTGAGGAGTGAAAAAATAATATTTTCTCGGTCAGAGAAATCATGGACCGAGAAATACCCTTCCAGCAAATTCAACCATCTATCTACGACGTTTGCATCTATTTGGCCTTAAAATACAGGAATGTCAAAGTTTACCTGTACCTTGAAGGGAGTGGTGCCTCCAGAGTGTCTGTTGGATGCAGATGCGCCATAGGTGGGTAGTCGTTGAAGGATTTGAGCAAAGTTATCCATCATCGCGTTCCTTTGTTTCTCGAGGGCCTCCTCGAGCAATATTTTGATAGGATCTCCTGCTCCCTCGTCTTTCTTCTCTTCTGCCATGGGAGGTCATCGAGGTTTGCGAGGCTGATATTGCAAGGGCTCAACCAGATCGAGCCCTAACTCCTTATACCCCGACCACGTTGGGGACATGCAAAGAAAAACAAAGAAAGAGTAGACCGCTCTGATACCACTAATCCTCCTTGAAACCACTGATTTGGATTTATGTAGGAACGCAACAGAATACATAAATAACCATAAACATAGAGATGCAGCGGAAATAATGCGTCATTTCATTAATATCAAATAACAAAAATATGCTTACAGACATAATGGAAATAAAATAGCTAGGGTGCTGGTAGCAAATCTCTAAGAAGAGATGTGGTGGCTACAGACCTTTGAACTGTGTTACAATGAGGCTCAAGAGCCTATTTATTATTTTGAAACAATGGAAAAACTGAAACGTCAAAAAAACCTAACTCTAGGAGATGAAGCGCCAAAACTGTGGGTCCCGTTTGGGTAAATTGGTGTTTCAACTTCCCGGGGATGTAACTTTGGCATCCGATCTCCATTTGACGTGCTCAATAACTTGTTAGAAATATCTATTCGAGGAGTAAAACTTTCAATGTGGGCAACATCTGTCCATGGACTCATGTTGCTCCCATTTTTCCCAAAAAAATGTCATTTAGGGCCTCAAAACGGCTCTGGAAGTTCACGACCTGAAAAACTGCTAAAAATAGTAAGTTGTGTTGCAACTTAAAAATTGAACGAACTGATGATGGGGGTTCAAATGGAATAGGTGGGTAGCCACCAATATCCACCTAGATCATTAAGGCCCCAAAACAGCTCTGGGAATGCATGCCCCGAAAACCTGTTAAAAATAGTAAGTGGTGCGGAATGTGAAAAGTTGCAAGAATTGATGGTGCGGGTCCAAATGGAATAGGTGGGTGGCCACCGATATCCACTTGGATCACTTCCCTCAATCATCCCAATATCACAACACTGTCTCTCTCATCAAATTGAGGTCATTGGCAGCCAAAACACTATGAGTCCAAGTGTAGTAATGAGAAACAATATCCACCATCCTACAGTTGAAGGAGACAAAAATTCCTATTTTATAGGGAGATTCTAGCAACTACTCTCTTGTATAAATAAGGAAGAATACAAGATCATTAGGATTCAAATTTTGTTTTAAGCTAGGTAGCTATTGAGCTCAAGAACTTGGCACTATTATTGTGAGTGTTATCTGATGTATTATACTTTCTGTTTGATGATAATGAGAAGCTTCTTATTGAGTTATTAATAAGTTAGTTCCAGAGGGGTGAGACTCTTGGGTTTGGGCCCAACCCAATGGGTTAGGTTCCTCTTTTGTATTTGTATTTATTTTTGTTTCAAGTATTTATTAGTTTCTTGCATTTCAGTAGAAAATAATCCATCAAGACCTCTGGTTGCATCCTCTACTTCACCTCTCTTATGGGAGCATGAGTGGAATGATTCACAACCACAACCTAAAAGCATTATGTTTATGATTTCTTGGAAAAATATTGGTTTTAGTAATCTTGTTTTTCATATGCATGTTGTATCTTAGAATTTGTTTTGTTAATTAGATGAGAGTTTTGGCATAAATTAGATAACATTTAAATTCAACTCGTCTTTTCCACTACAAGTTGTCTCATTTTTTCAACGATAAATGGATGTATGCATGTGATGACTGCAGGGCTGTGTGGATCTATAGGAAATGGCTACTTCACTACTTCCATCTTGAACTCCTTCACCTTCCCTTATTAACCCTAATTTTTTTCCCAAAAATTATGTTTCATCAAATCATTTCCATAGGATCACCGAGATAATTCCTCCTCGTGAAAAATAGGCCTTTGAGAGAATCTGAGCTTGGAAAGGAACATAGGCCATCTTTCCCTCATTTACCCCAACTTAAATCCACCTTTCCATACCATTAACCCATCATTTTCACCCTCAAAACCCTCTCGAAAACACTTCTGTATCATCACAAGCCCGCCTGTAGCTATACAGGGCTCCTATAGCACACCTGTAGGACCATTATCCTTCAACAATTTTGATCCCCATTGCAACTTTGACTTAGTCTAGATGAATGTTGACCCCCAACTGCTATGTCATGATCAAGGGAAGCTCCTAGGCCACTCCAAACCTTCCTTTCCTTCACTGCAAAACCAAAATAGAATTAGTTCCATTATTGTAGATTTGGTACAAGTAGAATGTTGATTTACATGCAATTGTGAGCTAGTTACATGGTACATGAAATCCTAAATTACAGTTTGATAGGTTATGAAAGAGATATTAGCTTCTTTTATGCAATTAGAGTAGGTATATTGATGAATGATTCAAGATAACATAACTTCCTTTCTGCAAGTAGTTCTGGTCCTATATTTTCATGAATTGATTAAATAACCTTTACAAGTTGAAGTCAATGGAATTTTCCTTTTCATAGTTAGATACAATTTCGAGTTGTATCTTCATTAGAAATTTTTCCTTCTAATTCAGTAAGAGGAATGGTCCTGGAGCACTTTTTATCAAATATCCTAGTTGAGGGTGGCATGAGTATAATCCCATATACTGTGTATAAAACACAGTCACCTCTAAGTTTGTACGAACCCTGGGTTGATAGATATATTTAAGTAGCCCTTGGGAGTTGCCGCAATCTTGCTACAATACTAGGGCTCACCAAAGAGAACTTGGAGGATTAATTTGCAGGGCTTGGAAAATAAATTCATGGGTTATAGAGAACAAGAATTCCCCATCTCTGGCTACAATTTCCCTCTAGCTAGGTAGGAATTGATTCTCACACCAGGTAATAAAATCAAGGAAATGAAAAGTCTGGGGGTAAAAAAATTGTGGAAATATGGAATCCCAAAAGCCGAATTCATCACTGACATCTTCTAATTTTTGGAATTCCTAATTGTGAAGCTCATACAGATGAAATTCACATTTGGTTTCAAATATTTTAAAACTAGTGTCTAGCAGAGGTAATTCATCTAGATTAGGGTCTGGATGAAGCATAGGGTTTTAAACAAAGATCTTTGCTTTTCCTTTGTGACTATCCATTTCAAATTAAAAGATAACAAAGGATTAAGAATACCTTATAATTTTTTGACTAATTGAAGTGGTCGACTGTGGAATTATAATACCTTTTGTAGTTGAGCATCTGTGCAAAACGGGAGAAATGAAGGAAAATTATAGGGGAATGGAGGACAAATGACTTATTATATAATTTTAAATAACCATTATTGGTGGTAATGTTTTACGTGCCACCAAATAAGTATTGAGATGTTGGCAGGAAGAAATAAATGAGCACAACGGTTAGTTTACTAAATTTATAGGGAAGAAGACAAGGTTCATTTTGGTGGTTGTGGCGGCAGATGTGCCAAATTGGCGGAGGTGGTAGCAGTGAGAGAGAGTGGAGGGAAGGCGGTTTGTGCCGGTGTGGAGGGGGGGGGGGGGTTTAACGGTAAGTGGTACTTGTAAGGGGGGATCCCGCAATGCTTATGAGCTCAACACATCATAGTGGGTGGTTTTTATGAAATAATTTTGTGGCCCCCCCTTTAACTATCGAGAGTGTGGGGGGGTCTCGCAATACTTTATTATGCATTGACTTGAGCAGAGACAATCTGCGACGTTGAGAAGTGTTCCAAAGATAAATCCTTTGGTGAATTTATTAAAAAAACATTTAAACTAAGTTTATTTGTGCCAAAATTTATTTAAAGCGAAATTTATATAAAATCTTCCCACTTTATTTACAAAGTGCAATAATTAAAAATTATTTTTGTTTTGTTTTTAATACCATACAATCTAGGAATAAATTACATAGGTAAAAAAAAGTTACAACATCGGCTCCATCTGGGGACTGCTTCCCCTTGCAGGATGCAGAGAACATGCAAATCCATGTGCCTTATCCTAGGGCTATGGAGTCATTGCTATAGAAAATCACACCTGCTTTTGAAAAAAAATAACATTGGCTATTTGCACAGATAATGAAAAGGACTTATTGAGTATTGAATGTAACATTTCAAATACAGTGCCCATTAAATGGAAATGAGAAATATTGTACCTATAAGTTTTGCCGAATGAATGTATTATTTCCTTTGATTTCTACAATTTTAAATTGTCCTAACCATATATTATCAAACTTTCCATGCTTTCCTTTCTATTCTCTTCTTGCATCCCATCTTAAAACTAGTTCTCCTTGTCTTAAATATCTTTCTATGGATTTTCTGTAAACAAACTCTTCATCTTATCTTGATATTGTAGGAGCTTGTGTTGAACTTCTTCTCTGTCCCTATTTAATTCAATGATATGGTTTATTCTTTTTGAGAAATCATCAATTTCCTCATAAGAATCCTGTAAGAGCTTCATAACTGGAAATGCCAATTGGGTATGGAAAATGACTTCAGTGCCATAAAATTAGTTGGAAAGGATATTTACCAGTAGATCTCTTGGGTGAAATTCTATTTTCCCAGTCTACATACTTCAAATGACTATCCAAATTTTTGTTATGATATTCTAACACCTTCTTAATGACTTTAATAAGAATTTTGTTTGATGACTCTGTTAGTCCATTGCCTTGTGGATAATAAGGTGTAGAGTGATGTAATGAAAATTGATACTTTTGACAAAACTCAATCATTTTTATGGAAATAAAAGCTTGAGCATTATTTGTAACTATTTTTCTTGGGTAACAATCTGGACAAAATGTTCTCTTAAATAAATTTCATGACCACACAATCAGTTTCATTTCTAATGAGAATATCCTCAACCCATTTTGTGAAATAATTAGTTGTTGGCAGGATCCATCTATGCTGATTACTAGAAGAAGGAATAATTTCACCAATGAAATCCATACCCCATTGTAAAAAAGGAGCTTCAACTAGTACTGGAATAAGAGGGAGGGAATTTTTTTACATGCAAATATCTGGCAAGGAATACAACTTCATACTTTTATACCAACTTGGGAAAACAATCCAGGTCAATAGAATATTTCTCTCAATATTTTGTGTTTAGTTGCTTTCCATGCATAGTGACCTCCGCACACTCCTTCATGAAACTTCTCAATTACACCCTCTGTTTCACTTTAAGTAAAAAACAACAAGATAATTTTTAATGGGTCCTTCCAATACATATTTTCATTAAGTATACAATACTTCATTTCTCCTAGCTTAAGAGATCTGCATTTATTTCTATTTGTAGGTTTTGACCCTGTACATAAATTATCTGCATACAAATTCAAACAGAAAATAAACAATAACGAGAGTATAAAACATAAAACATATATACATAGAGACTTTTCCCTTGGATCCCAAATCGAGACTACCACCTTGATTTTTCATTATTTTCGTTTTAGTGTTACAACACACACACACACACACACACACACACACAAATATATACATGCCGAAGCATTCATAAAACACAATCCATTAACCCTAGATTAGATCATAACCGTAGTTCCGTTGATCGGATCTACAAAATACTAGGGGAAGAAAACCATCATGCCCCAAAACCATGTGCAAACCCATGCACAAATCCATAGGGGGGTCCGGCCAACAAAATATGGTCCAACACTATTCGTGGAAAGAATATAACACACACCCAACACTATTGAACTCAAGAGGATATTAAAAATCTCTCAAAAAATGTATAATGTCTTTATAACATTTAGATAGTAAAATTTTCTCATTTATATGCAAAGGGAGTGGAGATGGCACTGAACTAGGAGAAGGTTCTTGTGGATTCTTCTCTTATGGAACTTCTGAAAATTTCATAATTGAATTTATGCCTAGAACTTTAAAATTTGATTCTCTAACAATTTAGCCAATCCTTGTTCTTTAACAAGCTTTGTTGGTTTGATATCTAATTCAAACTCCAAGATTTTTGCTATCCACCTTCCTCTATTCCCATTTGTATTAGGTTGAGTTAGCACAATTTTTACTGCATTGTTTGGTACAAAATCTACTACTGGAGAATGAAGCACATAAATTCTAAAATATTTCAAAGCTTGAACAAAAGCGTAATATTGTTTTTCAATGATATTATACTTTAGTTATGCCTCCCTCATAAATTTTCTAAATAAAGAAATTTGTTGTTCATAGTGATCTTCATTTTTATGTAACAATAATGTTTCTATTGTACTATCTGAGGAAAAATAGAAAATACTGAAAGGCTTCAATACTTTGGATAGGCCAATACTGGTGCTTCTCTAGGTTCCTTTTTGATTTGTGAAAATGAAAATCTAGCTTGTGCATTCCATTTTAATTCATGATTCTTTTTAAGCATATCAATAATATCTTTTACACTGCATAATTAGGTATAAATCTTCTCAAAAAATCACTTTTCCCTAAAAATTCTTAAATTTCTCTTTGTTCTAGGAAACTGATTAAATGAACAAATAATACTATTTTGGGATTAATTGTGACTCCCTCCTTTGAAATAACATGATTGAGCAATTATCCTTATTTTAAAGCAAAGATTGATTTCTTGGGATTACGAGAAATCCCAAATTTTCTGCATGTCTAAAAAAAAATTCTTTAAATGTTTCATGTGTTTTGCATTAGATTCTAAAAATACAGTCAAATCATCAAGGTAAATTACTATAAATTTATTTACCTTACCCAAAAATGGCAAGTCCATGGCTCTATGAAATGTTTTCCGATCATTTATTCGGCCAAATGGAATCTTAGCATACATGAAGGTACTGTATGGTGTTGTAAAATATGTATTTTCTTTGTTATATTCACCGATCAATATCTGATTGTATAAAAAAAAAACATCTAACATTGAATCCTTGCTAGAGCATGTTACTCTATAGAGAAATTGATCCATATTGGGGAGTGGACAATTATCCTTCAATGACAACCTGTTTATATTTCTAAAATCAACACACAGTCTGATTTCTCCCTTCTTTTTCATGACATGAACTAGATTAGCTATTCATTCAGAATATCTTAAAGGAAAAATAATTTTTGCATAAAGTAGTTTCTTTACTTCTTTTTTTCTATTATTGGAAGCATAATTGGATTTATCCTCCTCAATTTCTATTGAAATGGTTTGTATCCCAGTTTCAGAGGAATTTTATGTTCAATAATAGATGTATCATAAGTCTTCAAATATTCATATTTCCATGCAAAAACATCTTGAATTCCTTAAATAAGTGAACATATTTGTGTTTAATATCTTAAGGTAGTGTTTTTGAGAGTTTAATGTTTCTAACCTCTTCATTTGTTCCAATGTTGTAGTCTTATACATCATCTTGTTTTGAATTTAGAATTGAAGGTTTCACAACATATTTATGATCAAAAAATCTTTCCAGAGGCACTAATCCTTTAGGAATGTGATCATTGGATAACTAAACAATCTCGTGGTCAAGTATTTTCTGTTTGAAATTTGTTTTCGAATCAACAACACTTTCAGTGATTGTTTCATTGTTTTCTTCATCAATATGTAGGCAAGAAATTTTCTCAATAACCTGCATAAAATTTTTCAATTGCTCAAATGTTTTATATTATCAGGGACTGAAGGTATGCACCTAACCTCAAACTGGTATTGCGACTGAAAATATTCTAGAACTTTAAAAATTCTTGTAGAAATTGCCAAAGAGTCTTTTTGCATGTTATCTTCTCTTGGTATAGCCTCAATATTAAAATCCTGAAAATAATTCTCTAAACAATGCCATGTCTCATTTTTGTGAGCTTTTAATATAGGATGTTCTGTCTGACAGAGATTTATAACTTTCTTCACTACTAATTCTGAATCACCAAATACTGATAATATTTGAACTTTCATTTTCTATTGAAGTTTGCAACAAGAAACAGTGAAATTGGCATCTAGAAACAACATCCTTGATCCTAGTGAAAATAAAGCATCTACAATAGGTGGGGTCCACATAGGCTATTTTTAGGTGGATGTATATTTATAGATGCATGAGAAAATTATATTTATAGATGCATGTCTATTTATATATGTATGTGCAAGTTCTATTTATAGATTGCATGTCTATTTATAGATGCAAGTCGACTATTATTATCCCTTAATATTAGTTGGACAATAAACAATAATCTATTCTCAATGAACACTTGGAAATAGTTAACTGAAGTGGAAAATCAGTTAGTTAAGTGAATTTCGAGTTAAGAGGTTGGTTGGTGGGACATGAAAGTTAAACTCAGTTGTGCTAGTTGTAACTAAAGATACACTAGCGAGAGATCAATGAATTAAATATTAAATTAATTCACATGGAGTGATCACACATGCAACTGAAGATTTACTACTATTAACTACATGCATGTCAGATCCAATGGAAACCTAGTTGAGACAAGGTGAAAGTGAAGTGTAACTATCAGTTGTGATATTAGCAGGCTACCCAGGTGTAGTTATAACACCATAGGATGCCCATGATACTAGGCGCAGTTGAGGAAGGCTAAAATTCTTTGTGATTAAGGATTTCTTTCATCAGGAACTGTGTGAGCAAGGCAGGCTTTCTGGAGATAGTAAATTGGCTAAGGAACTTGCCAATTTTTGTATGACAGTGTGAGGCAATTAGTTGATGTACCGAGGGCTCTTGTGAGAAGAGTTTTTTATGTAATTTTTTCATGATTCCTTGTGGAATATACAATATATGATAGAGGGGTTTTGAGGAGTAAGCTTTCCTTGAGAATATCTGGTGTTGTGGTTTTGATATATTCTTATTTGCTTCATGTGATTGGAAATTGTGTTGTTTTTAATTTCGGAAAATATTTGTAGAAGTTATTCAGTATTTAACTTTAGTATATTGTTAGATCAGGAGAATACAAGATATACATGCATATTGTATAATTTCTACATGGTATCAGAGCTGTGTTATAAATTTTCTACATGGTATGAGAGCAGGAATTATTTGGGTGCGCGAGTTTGCAGATAATATATGAATATTTTTATGCAAAATTTTCAGGAAAAATAACATATTTGGATTTCTTGCAAAAAAATACCCAAATTGAAAAAAAAATTCAGTCAAATCGGAGCTCGGATGAGGGAGATATCAACGATTTAAAATCAATTCTTTTGTTAGAAAATTTTATGACGATGGGACAATTACAATGTGTGCGAGCCAAGAACCTACATGCACTGGGGTACAAGGTGCATGCAAAGCTTTTAGGAGAAAAGCAGAGGTTAATGACTTGGTGGTTGAGAGGGAGCCTCTCAACATGCAACCTGAGAAGCAGTCTTAGAAGGTTGTGGAGTAGGAAAAACTAGAGATGTAGAAGAATCTCTGTAGATTAGATGTAGATGTGATTTATACAGAGCTTCCTACCATTGGGAAGTGTGAGAAATCCATGCAATTGACCCTTGAGAGGGAGATGGATTTGCATGCAGGTAAGAGTGAACCTTAGGATGTGGAGCAGCTATAATATGAGGATCATGGAGTGGGAGCAACCACTCATGTAGAGAAATTTCAAGCCAGATGGGCAGAGGGAGTGCATGCAACTATACCACCAGGTGAGAGGTGGGGCGACATGCATGAATAATCCCAAGAAGAAATTTTGGGCAGGATTCATTGAGATGGTGTGGATCTCATGAATAGAACCTAGCTACGAGGAGCCCACAAAGCAGCAGTAGCAGGATCAGTTGGATTGATGCAGTTAGATGTCGTAAGGACATGAAATCAAAGAGACAGTGTCGGATACTAGAGCACATATCAGAGTTGGCAGCAAGTGTAGAGTGCATGGATGCAGGTGTCAGCAACGTAGTGGTTCCTGAAGACATGTGAAGTAGCTAAGCAGAAGTCATAAGACTTTGATGAAAGATGCATTATATTGATTCTTTTGTTTTGAGGCTATTCAGTTTCAGAAGTGTTGCATGCAAATGTTGCATGTGCGATAAACACTGGCGAAGTGTTGCATGTGCGAGAAACACTAGAGAAGTGTTGCATGTCACATGCATGGAGTTATATGATGCATGCATGTCGCATGCAAGGACATTCCTTTTCTTATTGAGAGGGAGTGTTGAAGTTTGCAACAAGAAACAGTGAAATTGGCATTTGGAAACAACATCCTTGAACCTAGTGAAAATTAAGCACCTACACTAGGTGGGGCCCACATATGCTATTTTTAGGTGGATGTCTATTTATAGATGCATGAGAAAATTTATAGATGTATGTGCAAGTTCTATTTATAGATTGCATGTCTATTTATAGACACATGTCGACTATTATTATCCCTTAATATTATTTGGACAATAAACAATAATCTATTCTCAATGAGCACTTGGAAATAGTCAACTGAAGTGGCAAATCAGTTAGCTAAGTTAATTTCGAGTTAAGAGGTTGGCTGGTGGGACATGCAAGTTAAACTCAGTTGTGCTAGTTGTAACTAAAGATACACTAGTGAGAGATCAGTGAATTAAATATTAAATTAATTCACATGGAGTGATCTCACATGCAACTGAAGATTTACTACTGTTAACTACATGCATGTCAGAGCCAGTGGAGACCCAGTTGAGACAAGGTGAAAGGGAAGTGTAACTACCAATTGTGATATTAGGAGGCTACCCAGGTGTAGTTATAACACCATAGGATGCCCATGATACCAAGTGAAGTTGAGGAAGACTAAAATTCTTTGTGATTAAGGATTGCTTTCATCAGGAACTGCGTGAGCAAGGCAGGATGTCTAGAGACAGTAAATTGGCTAAGGACCTTGCCAATTTTTGTATGACAGTGTGAGACAATTAGCTGATGTACTGAGGGTTCTTGTGAGATGAGTTTTGTATGTAATTGTTTCATGATTCCTTGTGGAATATAAAATTTATGATAGAGGGGTTTTGAGCAGTTATCTTTGCCCAGGAATATTTGGTGTTGTGGTTTTGATCTATTCTTATTTGCTTCATGTGATTGGAAATTGTGTTGTTTTTAATTCCGGAAAATATTTGTAGAAGATATTCAGTATTTAACTTTAGTACATTTTTAGATCAGGAGAATCCAAGATATACATGCATATTGTATAATTTCTACATTTTCTTGGCCAATTCCAATCCTAGTATCCAATCCTCATATTCTGCTACATTATTTGTAACCTCAAAGTCTAGTTTGAAATATTGAGTGATAATTTTCCTTTAAGATGAAATCAAAACAATCCCAACTCTAGATCCTTCTATGGAAAAAGCTCCATCAAAATACATCTTCCATACATCATTCTCTAAAGACTGAGGAATATTTAGAGTGTGTTCAATTTTGTTCTGTACATTACATTCATCATTTATAGCTAAAATAAAACATCCCAAATATTGATCCACAATATATTTAGGGTAATTTAATTCTTGAATAGCATTACACACAATGTTTATGAATCCCACTTCTCTCTGGAGCCTTAGATGTTCCCCTCCATAAACTGGGATGGTAGCATATGACATATCCATTTTCAAAATACCTCCTAATTTATCACACCAAGATCTTGATAAAAACATACCGATTTTTGGGGGAATATCTATAACTACTATATCCATCACAACTCTTTTAACATGAATTTTTGCTAAGGTTACCACCAGATATTTAGTCAGTCCCAAACACTACACCTTTTTTGAATCAAATGTATATAAATCATGATAGGGTCTTGTCACTTGCAGTTGAAGTTGATCCATAATAGTTTTTGGCATAAGATCATCAGATGCCCCAGAGTCTAGCATGTAATTCTAAAGTTGAAAATCATGAAATTTTAGAGTCAAATAGAAAGGAGGGACACTTACATCTTGAACATCTAAACTTGGTCCAAAAATAACAAAATGTTTTTCATCTTGCAAATTTCTTATATCTCCTTCATCATTCACACTTGAAGATTTAATCCATTTAGATACCCATTGTTTGTAACCATGATTTCTCTTGAGTTGTGACAAAGTAATTGTAATTTTGACTTTTTTTAATTCCTTTTCTACATTAAAAACAAGAGAAACACATTTTTCTGCTATTGATTCACTTGATTGGTGATCTTGTGACTGTGAAGGAAGTGTTTTAGGAGGTTTCTCTTGAGATAAATAAAAAAAAAACTTTGTTTACAGGTCTTCCTCGACCTTTCCTTGGTCTAAGATGATATCTTTTATTTAATTCAACAATTAAAAATTCAAAAAAAGCTTGATATATAGAAAATTCTTCAGATTTTATATTCTGAACCAAAGGATGAACTTAATTTATGGGGACAATAACATTCTCAAAAGGTTGATCACCAATATAATTTATATCATGCATGACATGTATGACTTATTCCACTACTTGATCATCAATCATTAATGGAGGCTGAATTTGTTGATCATTATTTTGTCTTTCTCTTTGCAAAATTTGTGGCTCGAAAGGTATTCTATAGTTTCCAGGTGGTATATTCACATTTTGTTCTACATTTCTAGGTTGTGTTTCCATCATAGACATTCTATTAGAAAAGTTCCTCAACATGGAAGTGATTTAATCAATTTTATGTTCCTCTTCCTTAACTTTGAAAGATGAACCAACTTTTGCTTTACCTTTCAATTTCCTTTAAAATTTCTTCACCTTTTCTCTCAATTTACCTGATGCTACTATGTTAGCTTCCACCTCAATTTCATTAGTTTGCATGTTTTCTAAGGTTTCAAATTTTCTTTCTCTCAACATTAAAGTGAAACCATCATCAAATTATTTAGAAAATCTAACTTTAGCTGCAGTGTTCAGAGGTTTGCAATCTGCTTGAATCTTATTATAAATCTTATTAAGCCTCTCAATAAACTCTGCCACAGGTTCACCAATATTTCTTTTGAGGTCTTCAAATTTTGTTAGCTAATAAACGATATCTTTATTTATTCCCCATTGATTTATAAAGATATTGGTTAATTATGTCCATGTATGAATAGAATTTGCTTGTAACCTAATTTAATTACAATATATTCCAAATATTTTACTTTAATATCCTTAGCTAAAGATGACCTTTCTTATAAATTAAGCTGAGAATGAACATTATTTAAAGAATCTTGCAACTTCAAAGCTGCCATGGCTGAACTTGTCAAAGAGGAATAGATCATCTCACCAACTTGTTTTTGTAGATCAATCTGTCTTATGGGATGAATATGTTTAGTGTCAAAAGAGAACACTGAAGTCTTGTAATCCTCTATTGTTTTTGGACTTAGGACCTTTGGATCAAGAAATGCTAACTAAAATTTTTCTCTGTCTAGGTCCAATGCAGACAATATTCTAGTTTGAGTAGTGGAGGCCCGCTTCCAAAACTCAGAATATGTAGTAGGCTTTAACATTTCATTCTTCTTTTTCATTTCTCTGAACCTAGAAAAAATACTTTGCTAACCAAAATAAGGGGAAGCATATGGATCAAGAATTGTTTCCTCAGTTTGCTGTAGAGAAAACACGGGCTTGCTTGATATCATAATTGTAGTAGACACTTCTTTGTTTCTAATCTCTGTTGATTCTTCCTCTATATTCATTGTCTCTCTCCTTTGAAAACTCTAAATTATACTTAATTAGAACTTGATTATGTAGGATACATACTTTTATTTGGTCTCTTTAATTATTTCTCTCGAAACCTTGGGAGTTTCCAGAGCTTCTTTGACTGGAAATTCGTTCTTCAACCTCCAACAAAGTATTATCCTCGCATACTTCTGAATTGGCATACTGTTCAATTTTTGGTTTTGAGATATGAGTGTAAGGAGTATATTTGTGATAGATGAAATCATTCATAGAGGGTCATAAGTCCAATTGAAACTGGTCTTAAACTTCATCTCGTTAAATAAATTCTCCTCTTCTTTATCAACTACTCTGGTGTTAACTATAAATGGACCAATTTGAGCCTTTAATTTATGTTGAGAATTTTTCTTTTTGGATACAAAATGGATCTCATCCATATTAAAAATTTGACTTATAAACTCTAGAGAAAAAATCCTCATAGGAAAAGCAACTAGTAGTTTATATGGTTGTAACTCAAAAACATAAAGTCTAATCTTTGTAAACTTATGATATAATTACCAGTATCCTACTTTTGACTGCTCACTTAGATGCAAAATCCTTTTAATTTCAGTTGATATTCTTGGAAGAACATTAATGCTACAGAGACACAATGAAAATTAAAGAAATTGATGTACAAAATCACTGAAGGAGTAATCTTCTGAGTTTCTTCTGACTAATGAAGTCTAGTGAATAAAAAACTGTGGCTTTCCTTATGGATCTAGCTTTTGAAGTGACACTTTGAATCTTTGATACTGACGATATAAAAATAGATACACCATTACAGTTTGATGCTCAAAATACCTTTCTGCACTAAACTTCAGAAACTGCTCATGAATAATGTCTAAGAAAAACTAGGCAAAGTTAAAATGATCAAAGGGATTTTTAATAGGTGAAAATACCGACAAAAAACATAAAATGACCTCATCAACCCACTCATCACTTTGGTAACCTAATAGATAAAAATTCATAGAAATCAATTGTCTTGACATTTATGGAAAAGTTGCTGAAGAATAAGGTGCATTGTGATGAGGTAACTCAAAACCCTCTGACATAAAAGATTCACAAATACTGGCTCTCTACTAAAAGGTAAGTTGCTGGTATAATTCCATTAGTGAATCTACTGAAAATGAACGAAGATAAGTTGGAGGATTAATTTGTAGGGCTTGGAAAATATATTCAGGGGTTATAAAGAACAAAAAATCCCCATTTATGGCCATAATTACCCTATGTGTAGGTAGGTAGCAATTCTCACACCAGGTAATAAAATTAGGGAAATGATAAGTCTGGGGGAAAACAAATTGTGGCAACATGGACTCCCAAAAGTTAAAATCATTGCTAGAATCTTCAAATTTCTAAAATGCCCAATTGTGGAGCTCATATTGATCAAATTCACATTTGGTTTCAATTATTTTGAAATCGGTCTCTACCAGAGGGAATTAATCTAAATTAGGGAATGGAGGAAGCATATGGTTTTCAACAAAGGACTTGAGTTTTCCTTTATGACTAGCCATTTCAAATTAAAAGAGAACAATTGACTAAGAATACCTGATAATATGTTGGCTAATTTAAGTGGTCGACCATGGAATTCTGATACCTTCTATTGCTGAGAATCTATGCAACAATGGAGAAATGAAGGAAAAATATAGGCAAATGGTGGATAAATGGATTATTAGATAATTTGAAATAACTGTTATTGGTTTTAATGTTTGGCATGTCACCAATTAAATATTGTGATTTTGGGAGGAAGAAATAAATGAGCACAACGATTAATTTACTAAATTTATCGGAAAAATGGCGGGAGCCATTTTGGCGGTTGTGGTGGTGGAAGTGCCAAGTTGGTGGAGATGGTAGCAGCGGGAGAGAGTGGAGGGAAGGTAGTTTATGGGGCAATGCTTCAAATCTTGACATATTATAGTGGGTGGTTTCTTCAAAACCATTTTGTGGATCCCCCCTATGTTAACTATTGAGAGAGTGGGGGGGTCCCACAATGCTTTATTATGCGTTTGAGTGGAGACAATATTTGATGTTGAAAAGTGTTCAGAAGATTACTCCTTTGGTGAATTTATTAAAAAACATTTAAACTAAGTTTATTTGCGCAAAAAATTATTTAAAACGTTATTTAAAAAGAACATGCCCACTTTATTTACAAAGTGAAATATTAATATTTTTTTTTGAATACCATACAATATAGGAATAAATTTCATAGGTAAAAATAAATTACAACACAACCCATTCACATACCTTCCCTTTTAGTAACTTTAGTTTAGAAGTGACCAACTCCATGTGTGTCATATATGGAGACCCAGAGAAACTGGTCCACACCCTTCTAATCAAATCACATAAGGCCAGGTCTTCAAGTCCATAGTAGTTAAATTTAAATGGGACCCTAGACCAGGGTTGATCCCGTTGCCACTGAAGAATGATAGGTGCATGATCTAAAATGTTCTCCGAAGAGACACATGATATGAAAAACCCCAAATATTCAAGAAGATTCTCTTATAGTAGAAATATGTCCAGTCTCTTCGCTATACTGAGCGAATGAGTTCTTCCATTCTTCCAAGTAGGCACCAAGGATATCAACTAGGTTGTTATAAGGGAAAATTTTGGCAAAAAAATCACCTAAGGGATCCATTTTTCATCTCAATCACCAAATTTTAGAACCTGAAATGCTTATATTCATGTCGCTAGTTAGGATTAGAGAATCCAATTTCAAAATACCACTTATATCCATCCTTTCCCAGAATTCACTGCGATCCTGATAAGGGGTGTATATATTAAGGATATGTATTCACTGAGGGAAACCATTGAAGAAACCATATATCAAAATACCCGCAAAAAAATTAAATTCAAGATACCACATGGTCATCATACTGCCCGATAATACTACTGCATCCTTTGTAGCAGTGTACCACCCAGGTCATATGGACAAAAAATATTCTCTGGCATTGTCACCCAAGACCATGGTTTCCTAAATAAGGATAACCACAGGTTTCATAGTCTGAAAGAGGTGCTGAGGGACAATTTCTTGGAAAAATCCCCCAATCCTCTTATGTTGAGGGATAATATCTTCATCATGATGCACCAGAAATGGGCATATCTTCTTTAATAGCCTGGGAAGGTGCAACATGAGCAAGGGAGAGATCAAATAGATAAAGGTCACAAAATAATTTATATGTTTGGATGAGGATTTGACATTCTTATTTTTAACTCTTCCGTGACCATGTCCCTTCCACCTCACCATGGTATTCATGGCAGAAGTAGGTTCCAATGGAGATATCAGGGGAATATTCCTTCGCCTTGTGAATAGTGAGTGGCAATAATGTTAGTGTTTGTAGCATCAGATGGTGTTATAGTCTCAACCATTGTCAAAGAGGCTAAGAAACACTAGGATTCCATAACCCAAAAATCGTTTCTCGAAACTCCACCTAGAGATGTATCAATTAAATTAATTAACTAATTTATTTTTTCCTAAGTTTAACTTTGAAATAATGGTTAATTAATAGTGATTAATTGAGAAAGGTGTGAATTCTCTAAAGACTCACACATATCGACTTAGAGATGATCTTAACCATTGATTAAGATTTAATCTTGGTCATTCAAGTCCCAATTGGAGATTATAAGGAGTCGATGATAGATGCAGAAAAAATTTGTAGACACTCAGTGATCTAGATAGTTTGTGAGAATGAGTTAGAGATCCATTGACAAGTCTTAGAGGGGTAGAGGCAATGATCCAAAGGAGAATTTCCAGTTTTGGAGAGGTATAAAGAAAGTGTTTGAAGTATTCCACAACACAAATATGCTAGATTAGCTGCAAGGGTCACACAAATTTTTCTGACATTGCAAATTAGGGTCGTGTGGATTTTCTGAGGGCAGCTACGAGTATCACCTAGGTTTTTCCAGCATAATCACGCAAATCGTCATAAGCAGAATCAGCATGTGCAAGGGTTGATGACCAGTTTTTAGAGGTTGGGGTTTTCTTATGGAGGGAGAGAATATTCTCTCCAAATACCTTATGTCAAATTCTTGCTGATTAGATAGCCAGATAGGCTTCCAAATATTGTACTCAGAAATCACTGCTGCGCAATAATATAAACCCTCAGTTGTTGCATCGATTTTCTCACATTTGGTTTTTCAAGGGATTTTTGTCTAAGACAACTATGTCATATTTTATGTGTGTGTGCTAGCATATTTATCAGTTCCTAATTTTCTTCTACACTTAATTTTGATGGTGAAGAAATAAAAGTGTGAATATTTCATTATTTTGATCTAAACAAAATAAACTACATAATTAATTTATTAGTTAGAATAAATATTTCTAGTTGTTGTGTCTCAAGAGAATTTTCACATGGTATCAAACAATATTTGACAAATAGGAAGCTCAGAGGTGTAAAGGAAAATTCGCAGATCAGAGGGAGTAGTAGAATGGATTTCTGGGAGGATCGCGCAGGTTAGATCAGAATAACCATGAGAGTCTTGCGAGATTTTCTTGGGCAGACACGCGGATTGCATGAGTTCAGATTGAACACCTGTGCGAGTACAGAAAAAGCCCTCAGTGCAGCGTAGGCAGAAGTAGCTCGATTTTTTTATAAAGTAGATTCTTTTATGGGTAAATAGGGTTTGCAGTAGTTTGCTAGAACAAATTTCGTGCCAGAGTGGAAGAGAAATAACACACATGAAGGGAGTTTCTCTCAAAGGGTTTCTAGCTTCATAAATCCAAATTTCTAATTGCAGGTGGCATAGTAGTAGGAAGAACTAGGCATTCCAAAACATAGTGTGAGTATCAGAGCATGCAGCCAAGTAGGAAAAGGAGGAGATTCCTGTTTATGTTCTCCAATAATTGAGTTTGCATATTTTTCATATTTCTAGAGATTTTCGTATGATATTTCCATAAGAGGCCACGCGATTTCATCAGAATGAAAATCTGGAGAGTACAGAGACTTCTAGTTGTTGGACACATAAGCCAAAAGGAGTATGAGTTGTCTAGTGCAAGTTGCAAAGTGAATAAGGGTCCCAACTAGGGACACGGCTTAAAAGGAGACTATGGGGCACCAAATCCAAGAGGAGAAAGAGTATGAGACTCCTATGTGCCATATTGGGCAAGATCCAATGCATATGCAACAAAGAGATCAATTAGATCAATTTTAGTTGTTGCATTAGGATCATCACCTTTGCTATTGGGTCCCACTATATCATAGAAGAAATTTTCAGTGTCAGTAGGCGCAGTTATCCATTCAGATGAAATTTTCAAATCTAGTTGCAGCCATTACATGTGAGATAGTTTTAGAGCTAGATGCAATGAGACAGGAAGTACAAATTTCCTAGTATGCAACTGTAGTTCCAATCAGGAGATTCCCAATGTAGAACTATGCAATCCAATTTACAGTGTAGGAGAAAAGTGTGAGTTGCAAGGAGGAAGCAAAGTGATTTCCCATAAGGAAATTAAGACTTAAAAGGAGTCTAGTTTCAGAGGGAGCATCCCTATGGAAGCTAGTGCTTTAGAATTTGAGGAGATCAAATTCTTTATTGCAATAGTTTCCATAACATTATAGAGATAAAAATAAAGTAGTATCAATAGTAATATGAGTATATTAGAGTTAAGAGTTGTATAGGATTTGGTAGGGTCCATTGAGGTGTATTTCTCATAGATCATTACCTTGCTAGAGGGGCCCATTGATCGAAATTTGGATTAGGGGAAATTTTTTTCTCAAAATTCAAAGTGCTAATAATTGCACCAAACCAAAATGACAACCACCGACGCATCGCTAGGAATCCAATGCAACTTTTTTTGTCGAAAACCAAGTTCGGATGAAGAATTTATAGTATGTTGATCACCGTTCAGAACAAGCAAATTTTAAAAAATAATTTGTAGAACAGGTACAGGTTGATGACATAGCAGCCCAGTTAGCATGCATGGAATATTCTTCAGTTTTTCTCGAGTGGCACTGTGATAAGTGTCACAACTGGATTCGCTAGGTTTGGTTTGAGAAGGTGGAATTTTCCCAGTGTTCTCCAAGGTTGAATTTGGGTTCATGATATTTATGTGTTGGAATTATTTTTATTAAGGTTGGATCAACACACACACACACATATATATATATATTATTAATTAAATCCAAACCTTATGTATTATTAAATTCCAAATTTATTATTAATCGTATAGTCCAAATGGTTATACATATATTGGATACGGTGGCAATTGCAATGGATTAAACCAAAGTCCACACATATAAGCCACACTCCAAAGTTTAAACCAATGCGTATTGGAAAATACTTTGCAAAATCGGAGGTTTGGAGGCATATTATAAAGTTTAATTGGAGAAAAATTAATTTCGTGTTTTCAAAGGTTTATATAATGGCGCAAAAAAATGTATGGAGGGGTGGAGGTTGGGGTTCGACCTCGTGACCTCGCCCCAACCACTACATCATTTTACCAATGAGCCAAGATGTATTATTTGTTAAATATTAGCGCCTGAATTATACTTGAAGGCTATTGCGGATCTGATGGAAGGAAGGAGGGGGCCAACCCTCCTCCCATATGTCCGTGCCACATGACCTCACCACCAACACTCAAGTAAAACACACTTAGTGCACAATTTATTCCTGTAATTTGGGTTTAAAATTTAATTAACCCAATGCTTATGTTGGCAGATATTTTGGCAGCACCTCCAAATCCAGCACCACCTCCAGAATTGTCGGAGCTAACTGGAGTTTCTCCAGATTTAGAGGTATAATCTAGGGGAAAATTGAATGAGGCCTATCTTGAGCAATTTTCGACCAATTTTGGCTAAGGAAGAGTCATTCATAGCAGATCAGAATGTTATGAATCCATTGGAACAACATGTAGAGATATAGGAGTAATTTTACAGGTGTTTCTGGTCACTTCTTTTTGGTTATTTTTAGATGTATTTGATGCTATGAACATAATGGTACAGTTTGCAGAGGCATTGGAGCACCTCTGAAAGTGTTTTTGTCACTTTAGAGATTAAAAATTCCCATGGCCACCAGGATGGGAGGTCAAGCCTATTATTCATCAGTATTTTTCACTAACTTTAGATGACTATAGGGTGTTTATAGATTTCTGAAAGAAATATTCTTTGGATATCTTGAGTTTCAGAAATCTCACTGCCTTCATTATCCTTATAAAACTATTTTCACGATTCTTCAGTTGGACTTCTCAAAGTCACCCTGTTGTTCCTAGGAGACTCATTATGGGCCTATTCTTCTCATTTTCATCTATCTTTCCTACCTTGAGACTTCATTGCCCTATTTTCCCCTGTCAATGGACTCCACCCTCCAACTAGGGTTTCTTGTTGCCAACTCATTCCCGTGTCCCTTTGGAGATAATAACCTATAACAATACTCTGTTTTCACTTGAAAATCTCCAAGCCAAATTTCAGTCAAAATCAGGTCAAAGGGAACTCCCATTAAGTCATTAGGGTTTTACATTGTTCAAGGTCATCCTTGGATGTTTCAAGGACTGCTTTCCCTTCGCTAGAATCTGGCTCAGATGTAATAGAATGTCAAGGCATGGTTATTAAATAAGGACCTGAAATCTCCAAGGAAGATTATCTTCTCAGTTTAGAACCAACAAGTGAGAAAAATGGAGAAAGTTTACCAATTTTGAAGGAGTGTTGAAAGATTTATCAGCAGAAGGCACTGATGATGTGGACTGTCTACTCTTGAACGGAAACAAATTACAACAAAGGAAAGGGGAACAACTTGGTCTTGTAGAGAACTGGGGTTTTGAACTTGATGGTCTAGTTGAGTGCCAAAACAGTGATCACTTGCAAAAAATGACATGGAGGAAGCAAACAAGGCCAAGCATGAAGAAAGTCTATCAGAATAGATTGATGGAATATGGAAGAAGGTAAGGTGAACTAGATAGAAATGAATGAACTTTAAAGAGCTATAGAGAACTTAGAAGAAAACACTGATGATTTCTGTGAAGACTGTAGGCACCTAGGGTTTTGAATGGTGTCCAGAGAAGGTGGAAAATAAAAGTTGAGTTCTAAGGTGAAAACTACAGAAGATTTTGAAGATGCTTCTATATGATTAAATCCAGAAATTTTTAAAATACACATGTCAAGTCTCAATGATCAAAAGAAAATCAAATTTTATGACTCCAACAACCTACAAGCAAAAAGTGTGAAGAATATCAGTGAGAAAAGAAAAAGGAATTTAAACATTATAAAGTGGGTTTGTCAAGATTAAATTAAATTCACAAACCTATAAAAGGTCATTTAACACTTCAAGAGAATCATTTTTTCATTTCAAAAGATCATGAGCTCTTAGCAAGGAAATATTTGTGAAGTTTCTAAGTAAATTCAGGCAAAACAACTTGGCGCTGTGTGCTTGGCTTGGCGCTGCGTGCTTGGCATTTCCCCCCCACACAATTTCTGAAGGTGATGCATGCCTGGGAGGTGGAATTGCGCATTGGGAGTAGCGCTGATATTTCTCGACACACCCTCTGTTCATTTTCAAAGGTGCTGCATGCTCAGAACTAGTGTTGTGCCCTCAGCCTTGGCGCTGCGCACTTGGACAGAAGGGGTTTCAAAGTCTTCTAACCACTCAAATCACATCAAATTGCCTTCAAGTCCTTACCAAAGTCTTCTAAGCACTAATAAGAGGTAAGTGCATACCATAAGCCCCATTTTTTATGCCATTTGGTGAATTATTAATCAATTGAAGTAAAACCCTAGAAGAAACCCTAAGTTTTAAGCTTGAAATCACTATTTTACCATTACTCCATCCTCCTTAAAGAAAACTAGTCATAAACAGGAGTGATTAAATTAATTAAGGGTTTTCATTGAGTTAGTTTTCCTCCTCACTAATTTCCTACACCTATACCCATTCACTCATTCCATTCATTTGTAAAGCTTCCATTTCATTCATTTCCCTCATTCATTTCACCTTCAACCCTAGGGTTTCTAAAACAGAGTTTAACATGTCTGAGGAAGAAGACGGTGGTATCGAGGCACAAATTCCAAGGAAGACCTTCATCATGAGCAAGAGAGAGAGAGATTTTAATAGGTGGACTTGGATGACCAAGATGATCATGAGGCCTCAAAGTTGATCATCAAAGAGAAGGATTCCATGATCAAAGAACTGCAGGACAACATGGAAAAAGCCCAATTTGTCATATCATTCTTAGAACAGGAGAATAAGTAGCTAAAGGAAAAGCAAGTTATCATAGAGTTAGAGCCACTAAAGGAAAAAAGACAAGACATCAAGGGTAAGGAAATGATGGCACCTGATGAATCTGACCATTATGATTCTCAAACCATCAAGTCAAGACCAAAAATAAGAGGTCTTAAGAGAGCTTTAGAGCAGGAAAAACATGAGGCAAAGAAACTTAGTTTTGAGGAAAATATTTCTAATGAAGTTGAAGATGACAAAGAGGTATGGATAGACATAGTTAACCAACACCTTGAGAAGATCCTCCATAAGGCAAACAAAGACAATGAGATGCTCAAACACATGTCTAACAAGTACATCACTAGAAACAAGGCCTGCTACATCAAGCTCAGGCAGTTGAAGAACAAATTGAAGGAAACCCTACCCAAGAAAAAGGAGAAGTACAAGATTAATATTCTTGCTGGTGTATCCCTCCAAGCTTTTAAATATTAATTAGGAAGCTAAATTCCAAATTTGGCACCCTTTTGCACATTTTATTATTATTGACAGTTTGACTTGCAGAAATTGGGCCAAACGTGCAGCGCCACTGGTGCTGCGCTCTTTTTTAGGGAAATCAAATGGATAAAGGTCAACATATTCATGTTAATCATGCCAAGTAAATCATCCTCAGAAAATTTCAGACCATTTTGAGCAAAACTGGTCCCTCAAAAGGGCTAAAAACCACCAAACAATCACCTTTCTACCCTCTTTTCAGCATTGGCACTGTGCGTTTAGAAGTCTTGGGAGAAGTGATTTTTAACAAGGAAAATGGGCACCATTTTGAAAACTGGAGGTAGATATGGAAACTAGATAGGACAGGCTTTCTAATGAGCTATCATGGAGCTCATTTGGACATCGGGAAGGTCTCCAAACGTCAGCTGCAAAACATGCAATTTTCCCAGTCTTGGCGCTGCGCCCTTGCTCGAAAGTAAAAAAAATAGACTAGGAGTTATTTTAAAGGTTATTAAGTGACCTCAAGGTCAAATTATTGCAAAATTAGCTCAGTAGATATGTTAGAAGTTATTATTGCAATGAATGAGTTTTAGATATTTTTGCCTTGGGCCTTGCATGGTCTCAAAGGTCAAAATGCCTTAAATATGTAATAAATGACTTCTCAAACCCTAGTTAGGTTTCACCTCCTAATTTTGCAGATAAATACTGCATGTATGCTTCAGTTGGTTGTTGGTTGATTGTTGAGATGAAAATCACATAGACTTTGAGTGATAAAGAGTTTTTGGCTCCGAGGAAAATTCCGGTTCATGATATTATTTGCGATATTGAATTTGGCATCAGAGACTTACCGGATTCTTCTAAGGACATTATAAGGCAAGATTGTGCAGTCATTTTAAGGAAGGCAAAGCCCCCTAAGAGTAACCTCAGTAAGTCGGAATTTGAAGCCTTAAAATCCTTAAATAATAATAAGGATATTGTGGTTCTTAAAGCGGACAAAGGAGGTGCTGCTGTTATTCTTAATAAAGAGGATTATAGGAAGAAAATGTTAGACCATTTAGGGAATAGTGGGAGCTACAAAAAACTTTCTAAGAATCCCCTAAAAAATGTTTCAAGAGCTGTAGCTGAGGCTATCAAGTCAAGCAGGTCTGTGGGTTCTCTTAGTAAGAAGTTGATTGAAAGCAACCCCCTTACTCCTAGGATCTATGGTCTCCCAAAAATCCATAAGGATGGTGCTCCTCTTCGACCCATTGTTAACACCATTGGGGGTCTGACTTATCTCCTTGCTAGATATTTAGCCTCTAAGCTGAAGCCTCTTGTAGGTCGTACTGATTCCTTTGTTAAAGACTCTGCTTCTTTTGTAAGTGAGTTAAAAGATGTTGATTTGGGACCTGAAGATAGGTTTGTTAGTTTCGATGTTGTCTCTCTTTTCACCAATATCCCTATTAAGGAGGCCATTGGTGTCATTAATCGAATTACTGATCCTGACACTGCCTTTTTAGTTGAGATTTGCTTAACTTCTACTTTCTTTAGTCTTGAAGGAGAGTTTTATGAGCAAACCTGTGGTGTTGCTATGGGTTCTCCCCTTTCTCCGGTTTTTGCTAATCTCTTTATGGAAGATTTTGAGTCCAAGGCTCTTTCCTCGGCTCTGCACCAACCGAAGCTTTGGAAAAGGTTTGTAGATGATACTTGTGTCGTATGGCCTCATGGTAGGGAAGAGCTTGATCGTTTCTTCATTCATCTTAATAGTCAATCTTCCTCCATAAAATTTACCATGGAGTATGAGGTGGATGGGAGCCTTCCTTTCCTTGATGTTCTTATTTGTAGGAAAGAAGATGGTTCTTTTTCTCATCAAGTTTTTCGTAAAAAAACTCATACTGAACAATATCTTCGGGCTGATTCTCATCATTTTCCTGCTCAAAAGTTAGGTGTCCTCAATACCTTAGCCACTAGGGCATTGAGAATCTCTGATGAGTCTCACTTAGAGGGAGAAAAGACCCATCTCCTTAATGTTTTTTGTTCTAATGGTTATAGTAAGTCTCAAGGTCGAAAAGCTTTTCGTAAAGCTGAAAGAGGCTTCTTGGTTAAAAATAAAAATCCTAATCAATGGTCCTGCAATGTAAGGCTTCCTTTCATTTAGGGTACCACTGATAGGATTGCTAGAATCCTTAGGAAGCATAGGGTTTCCTCTTCCTTCAAACCCCTTAACACGATTCGTAGCTCTCTTAACTCTGTTAAAGATCCTGTGAACCCTAAGGATGGAAAAGGTGTCTATCTTATTCCTTGTTCCTGTGGGATGCCTTACATCGGTGAAACGGGTAGGTCCATTAGCCAAAGGATATGTGAACATGCAGCTGACATTAGACATGGCAGGTCCCGCACCTCTGCCCTAGCTGAACATGTGGAAAAAACTAACCATCATATCTGCATTGAAGAGGCTAAGGTTTTAGCCAAGATTGATCATTTTCATCATCGTAAGTTAAGAGAGGCCCTTGAAATTGAAAAAAGGCCCGTAAATCTCAATAGAGATGACGGTTGGAATATAAGCAGGTGTTGGATTCCTGTGTTATATTCTTAATTTTTATTTTATTTTTTATTTTTAATATATATATATATCTATATTATTTATTTATTTACTTTTATTTTATTTTATATTTTTAAAATATTTTTAATTAATTTTTTTATTTTATTTTTATATTATTTATTTTTTTATTATTTTATTATTATTATTATTATTATATTTTATTTATTTATTTATTTATTTATTTTTGTTTAATATTTAATTTTTGAATAGTCTTTTAACGATATTAAGAAAAATAAAAATTTAATTTATTTATTTTATTTAATTTATTTATTTATTTTTATTTATTTTAAATAAATAAATAAATATTTTAATTTATTACTAACTATTACCATTTTTAATTTTATTGGTTTAACTATTTTAGTTTAGTTTTTATATTTTTATTTGTATTTTATTTTATTATTTTTATTAAAAAAAAAAAAAAATTTAATAGAATTTTAATATAAATAATATTTAATTAAATTTGAATGTTCAAACTAGCTGTTTCAAATTGTATTTAATATTTAAATTAGTAGAGCTACTTTTATTTTTATTTTTATTATTTTGTTTTAAATATTAAACTAACCGTTGTGGATTTCATAGTCAAAATAGCTGTTATAACGGTTTTCTTTGCATCTCCTACATCTATTTAAAGCTTAACGACTGATCTGATCTCTCACCTAGTCCTGATGATGAACCACACTGGTTGGTTCGAAACACGTCGACTTTGTTCATGATAATGTGATTATTACCGAAAGATTCTTCATAATTTATTGATGGATCACAGAAGCCAAAAATCTACTAATAGGGTTTTACATTGTTTAGAATCTAGCTCAGATGTAATAGAATTTCAAGGCATGTTTATTCAATAAGGACCTATAATCTCCAAGGAAGATTGGCTTCTCAGTTCAGAACCAACAAGTGAGAAAAACGGAAAAAGTTTATCACTTCTACAGGAGTGTTGAAATATTTATAAGCAGAAGGCACTGATGATGTGGACTGTTTACTCCTGAATGAAAACAACTTACAACAAAGTAAAAGGTAACAAATTGGTCTTGTAGAGAACTAGGGTTTTGAACTTGTTAGTCCAGTTGAGTGCCAAAACAGTGATCACTTGTAGAAAATGACATGGAGGAAGCACACAAGGCCAAGAATGAAGAATGTCTATCAGAATAGATTGATGGAGTATGGAAGAACGTAAGGTTAACTAGACAGAAATGAATGAACTTGAAAGGGTTATAGAGAACTTAGAAGACAACACTTATGATTGTTGTGAAGACTACAAACACCTAGGGTTTTGAAAGGTGGCCAGAGAAGGTAGAAAAGAAAAGTTGAGTTTTAAGGTGAAAACTATAGAAGAGTTTGAAGATGCTGCTATATGATTAAATCCCAAAATTTTTAAAATACACATGTCAAGTCTCAATGATCAAAATAAAAGCAAATTTCATGACTCCAGCAACCTACAAGAAAAAAGTGTGAAGAATATCAGTGAGAAAAGAAAAAGGACTTTAAACATTAGAAAGTGGGTTTGTCAAGATTAAATTAAATTCACAAACCTATAAAAGGTCATTTAACACTTCAAGAGAATCATTGTTCCATTTCAAAAGATCAAGAGATCTCAACAAGGAAATATTTGTGAAGTTTCTGAGCAAATTCGGGCAAAGCAGCTTGGTGCTGCGTGCATGGAAGTTGGTGCAGCGCGCTTGGTATCCCCCCCCCCATACAATTTCTGAAGGCACTACGTGTCTGGGAGGTGGCACTGTGCACTGGGAGTGGCATTTCGCTCTTGCTCGAAACACCCTCTGCTCATTTTGAAAGGAGATGCGTACTCAAAACTGGCGCTGTGCGCATTGGCTTGGCGCTGCGCCCTCAACCTTGGCGCTGTGCGCTTGGAAAAAAGGGGTTTCAAAGTATTCTAACCACTCAAATCACATCAAATTGCCTTCAAGTCTTTGCCAAAGTCTTCCAAGCACTGATAAGAGGTAAGTGCATACCATAAGCCCCATTTTTTATGCCATTTGGTTAATTCTTAATCAATTGAAGTGAAACCCTAGAATAAACCCTAAGTTTTAAGCTTGAAATCACCATTTTACCATTACTCCATCCTCCTTAAAGAAAATCAGTCATAAACATGAGTGATTACATTGCTTAAGGGTTGTCGTTGAGTTAGTTTTCCTCCTCACTCATTTCATACACCTATACCCATTCACTCAGTCCCTTAATGTGCAAATATGCCATTTCATTCCTTCCCCTCATTCATTTCACCTTCAGCCCTAGGGTTTCTAAAACAGAGTTTAACATGTCTGAGGAAGAAGACAATGGTATGGAGGAACAAATGCCAAGGAAGACCTTCATCATGAGCAAGAGAGAGAGAGTTTAATAGGTGGACTTGGATGACCAATATGATCATCAGGCGTCAAATCTGATCATCAAAGATAAGGATGCCATGATCAAAGAACTGTAGGACAACATGGAAAAATCCCAATTTGTCATATCATCTTAGAACAGGAGAACAAGCAGCTAAAGGACAAGAAAGTTCTTATGGAGTTAGAGCCACTAAAGGTAAAAATACAAGACATCAAGGGTAAGGAAATTATGGCACCTAATGACTCTAACCATTGTGATTCTCAAACCATCAAGTCAAGACCAAAAAGAAGAGGTCTTAAAAGAGATTTAGAGCAGGAAAAACATGAGGCAAAGAAACTTAGTTTTGAGGAAAAGATTGCTAAGGAAGTTGAAGATGACAGAGAGGTATGGATAGACATATTTAACATAGTGACCTTGAGAAGCTCCTCCATAAGGAAAACAAAGACAATGAGATTCTCAGACACATCTCTAACAAGTACATCACTACAAACAAGGTTTGCTACATCAAGCTCAAGCAGTTGAAGAACAAATTGAAGGAAACCCTAGCCAAGAAAAAGGAGAAGGAAAAGCTTAATATTCTTTGTGGTGTATCCCTCCAAGCCTATAAACCTTCATCATCAAGCTAAATTCCAAATTTGGCACCTTTTTGCACATTTTTGATTTTTGATAGTTTGACTTGCGGAAATTGGGCCAAACGCGTAGCGCCACTGGCACTGTGCTATTTTTTGGGGTACTCAAATGGAAAAATGTCAACATATTCATGTTCCTCATGCCAAGGAAATCATGATTATAAAATTTCAGACCATTTGGAGCAAAATTGGTCCCTCAAAAGGGCCAAAAACCACCAAAAAATCACCTTTCTGCCCTCTTTTCAGCACTCACGCTGCGCGTTTAGCAGTATTGTGAGAAGTGATTTTTGACAATGAAAATGGGCACCATTTTGAAAAATGAAGGCATATCTAGAGACTAGACAGAATAGGCTTTCCAATGAGCTATCATGGAGCTCATTTTGACACCGGGAAGGTCTCCAAAAGTCAGTTGTAAAACAAGAAATTTTCCCAGTCTTCATGCTGCACCCTCAGCCAGTGGCGCCGTGCCCTTGCCAGAAAGTCAAAAAAAGACACTAGGAGTTGATGTAAAGGTTATTGAGCGGCCTTTAGGTCAAATGATTCCAAAATTAGCTCAAAAGACATGTTAGAAGTTATTATTGCAATGAATGGGTTTTAGATATTTTTCCCTTGGGCCTTGCATGGTCTCAAAGGTTAAAATTCCTTAAATATGAAATAAATGACTTCTAAAACCCTAGCTAGGTTTCACCTCCTCATTTTGCAGATAAATACTTCATGTATGCTTTATTTTGTTGTTGTTTGGTTGTTGAGATGAAAATCACATAGACTTTGAGTGATAAAGAGTTTTTGGCTTTGGAGCTTTGTAATTGTCTTGGACTGAATGATAATGGAGCAAGCACATTTGTAGGATTCATGGAATTTTTAAAATGGTTATTTTATTCCAATTTGGTTATTGTTTCATTATGTTTACCATATTTTTCATCTTTTCTCTTGCAATAGAACATAAAATTTAGTTTAAGATATGCTGCTAGAGGCACCTAAAACCTGTCTGCCTTCTATTGTTCAAATGTTTTCCTATGCTAGGTCTAATTAGAGAATTATTAATTGCTCTCTGATTCCACTTAGCTTGTTTCCTTGAAAATGATATAAGGGAGTCAAGCCAAAGAAGTTTATGGTATGCCCTGTCCTTTGGTGTAGCTTAAAACATTGTTTTTAAGGCCTTTTCTTTGAATTTTACTGATTAGGGTTTGGCTAAAGAAGTTTATGGTTTTCCCTATCCTTTAGTCCATCTTGAAGAGTCACCTTGAAGGTGTTTTAGAGTCTAATTGAAGAATTTAGGAGTTCCCTACTCTTTGATCATCACTTGGTTTTTATCTTAAATTTTTTCTTTCTCTGAAGGTGAATAACTAGAGAATTTAGGAATTCCTTGCTCTCTAGGGTTTGTTGGATTGTTGTTAAAAATTTTACTTGATAAAGCTAGGTAAAAGAAGTTTATGGTGCACCCTGTCCTTTGATTATTTCTTAAATAATAGTGATCTTAAAGACCCTTATTTTTATAGTATATTTTAAAGGATTCTTAATTGCCCTATAAACCTACTAAATTCACAACTTAATGTTCATTTCACCCTCACATAAACTATTAAGATCCATTTAGCTTTGCTAACTTTCCCTATGAAACACCCTTTATTTATTGTTGTAATTTTCAAGCCTTTCATATACCCCATAGCCCAATGGTTTAAATTTCTCTTACTCCATCTGTTCTCCTTGACAAGTAACCCAACAAAACAAAATAAAACAAACAAACCCTATCAATTTAACTAGCCTAAAATCAACATCCTAAATCAAACAAGTTATATCTTTCATACAAGTATAGAGAGAGCCCTCTCTAAGTCCAAGAAGGCTAGGTCCTGGGACTCCAAAGTTGGTTTGATTTTACCCTTGTCTATTTGGTCTTGTCAATCTTACAAATTACAGGGACGTAACAAAGCCTAGATTAGCTGGAAACCAAGTTCAGAGATTGAATAGTCATTTTTGGGGTTTTTATGTCTTCTGAAACAAATGGAGTAGGCTACAAATACATTGGAGCACTACAAGTGTTTGTAATCATACATTTGACTCTTAATCCCAAGAGGGCCTAGCTAGTTGAAGAAGGTCCATGGAGATGTAGCCTAGGAGGGGTGAACTTCGTTATCATCCATTGTGTTATGGGTATGCAGTGTGTTATTTATCTGCATTTCATTTGTTGTACATGAGTTTTTAAAAGTTAATTAAATCATAATTTGATCATCAAAGACACATAAAACTTGACACATAACCCCCTTCACAAGAGGTTAACTTGAGACGATCTTAATTACACATTTTTAATACTTATGAGGGAGCTAGCATTGATCAGCTGCAAGGGTCACGCATATTTTTCTGATGTCGCAGATTAGGGCCACGCAGGTTTTCCCAAAAAAATTGCGAGTATCACACAGGTTTTCCCAACACAGTTGCGTGGATCTTCATAATTAAAATCAACCTATGTAGGGGTTGGTGACCAATTTTTAGAGGCCGAGGTTTGATTGTAGAGGGAGAGAATTTTCTCTCCAAATAATTTATGTCAGATTCTTGCTGATTAGATAGCCAACTGGGCTTCGAAAGATTGTACTTAGAAATAACTACTGCATAATAATTTAAACCCTCAACTGCTGCACTAGTTTTAAAACATTAGGTTTTTCTGGGGACTTTTGTCCAAAACAACTATGCCATATTGTGTGTGTGTGTGCTAGCATATTTCTCAGTTCCTATTTTTCTTCCGCAATTATTTTTTATGGTAAATAAATTTCATTGTGAATATTTTTCTATTTTTGTGTAAACAAAATAGACTACATAATTAATTTACCAGTTAGAAGAAATATCTCTAGTTTTGAGGGGAATTTTCACAAGTAAGTCCATGCTGGGTTTTCGGGCGAGAAATCCAATATCACTTCCCACAAAATTGGTGGGGGATGACACTGCAAGTAGAGAGTCAAAACCAAAAATAGGATCTTTCAAAACACCATTGGAATTTTGAGAAAGAGAGCCCATAAACAAGTCCTGAATTGAAATATTAGGGGCTCAGTCCTCAACTACTGTTCCCTCTATGTTGCGTGAAAAAGACCGAAAAAAAGAGGAACATGTGTGTGAGCCTAAATAAATACATGGGTTAATGCATCTATGTGATGTATTGGAAGACTCAACTTGACCTAAGGATCCGAGACAAACCTCAACGTCTTCTAAATTATGTATTCTGAGCATGGGAAGGAGAACAAGGGATTTTGAAATTACTTGAATTGTCATGTTATTGTTCCTTCTAATATGACGCTTGAACCAGCTATTTGAAGAGAAATTCTGAAAATCTTATTGTTGTCGAGATGTGCTTTGTAGACTACACTTTCCTCTAGCCCAAAATCACAAGGGACATTTGGAGAAAATAAGACCTGTCCTGTGACAGACCATAAAATGGAATGGAATCCTCAATAATAAATTTTTCATCGGATAGATGTTGAACCTGATATGAGGTCAATTTCAGCTGGAAACCCACCAAAAAATTGCAGTTTGACCAAAATCCAAGCCACTCGCTTTTCCAGTGTGACCAAGACAAATTTATCCATGAAAAAAAATCTCCAATGGAATTTCCAATGGCTTTAAGATCTAATCGCATCCAAAGTTTAGGTGGAAAACTAGGTTTCTTTACCCATATCAACATGCGAAAGAATGAAGAATGAAAGGCTGAAGAATGCCTTGGAAAAAACACCATTATACAAGAGATAAATGAAGAGAATGAGGATTCAATCGATAGGACTGAAACTCAGTCCACTTTTGCTGTTATGCCTATTGGATGGATAATACTAGGCATACGATCAGAATAAGTGCATTGAGGCAGAGAAGAATGCAAGATTTTAGCCACCAGAGGGCACTCCATCTGAAGTGCCTTAGGATGTCAGGGAGGCCACCAGGGCCATGAGAGAAATGCACATGGATGACTAAGTTTCTCATAGGATGAGAAAATATTTTAGTAGGGGATGATGATTAGGCTCATCAATAGGTATATTATAATGGTCATGATGTCATCCTCCAACTTATTAGACTATCTATTTCTCACATTTATTTACATTTTTAGTTATATTATGCTTAGTGAGAAGGGTAAAAGTCTTTGTCATATCTTGTAGCCTAATGTGGTTTAGTTGCAGAAAATGGAGCTTTTTTGAGATATTTTCCATGCAGGGGCTCAAAGTAAACACATAGAGAAAAGTAGACAAGAAGGAGATAATCTAGGAGGTTATTGACCTTCTTTATTCCCTCAATCATCCCAATATCACAACACTCTCTCTCTCATCAGCTTGAAATCATTTCCAACCAAACCACTATGAGTGCAAGTGGAGTAATGAGAAACAAGATCCACCATCCTCGAGTTGAAGGAGACAAAAATTGCTATTTTATAGGGAGATTCTAGCAACTACGATCTTTTATAAATAAACAACAAGAAGAGATCATTAGTATTCAAGTTTTGTTTTAAGCTAGGTAGCTATTGAGCTCGAGAACTTGATACTATTA
This sequence comes from Pinus albicaulis, assembly GCA_034641835.2. Classification (NCBI taxonomy): domain Eukaryota; kingdom Viridiplantae; phylum Streptophyta; class Pinopsida; order Pinales; family Pinaceae; genus Pinus; species Pinus albicaulis. The sequence continues at coordinate 621,731,978 of CM076579.1, forward strand.
TTGTGAGTGTTATTTGATGTATTATACCTTTTGTTTGACGATAATGAGAAGCTTCTTATTGAGTTATTACTAAGTTAGTTCCAGAGGGCTGAGAATATTGGGTTTGGGCCCAACCTAGTAGCTTAGGTTCCTCTTTTGTATTTGTATTTATTTCAGTTTCAAGTATTTTTTAGTTTCTTTCATTTCAGTAGAAAATAATCCATCAAGACATGTGGCTGCTTCCTCTACTTCACCTCTCTTGTGGGAGCATGAGTGGAAGAATTCACAACCACAACCCAAAATCATTATGTTTATGATTTGTTGGAAAAATATTGGTGTTAGTTACCTTGTTTTTCATATGCTTTTTGTAGCTTAGAAGTTTTTTTGTTAATTAGATTAGATTTTTGGCATAATTAGATAACATTTAAATTCAACTCATCTTTTCCACTATAAGTTGTCTCATTTTGTCAATGATAAATGGATTTATGCATGTGATGACTATAGGGTTGTGTGGATTTGTAGGAAATGGCACCTTCACCACTTCCATATTGAACTCCTTCACCTTCCCTTATTAACCCTAAATTTTTTCCCAAAAATTCTGTTTCATCAAATCATTTCCCTAGGATCACTGAGAGCATTCATCCTAGTGAAAAATAGGCCTTTGAGAGGATATGAGCTTGTGTAGGGACATAGGCCATCTTTCCCTCATTTACCAAAACTTACATCCACCTTTCCATACCCTTAACCCATCATTTTCACCTTCAAAAACCTCTCAAAAACACTCCTATAGCATTACAAGTCCTCCTGTAGTAATACAGGGTTCCTGTAGCAGCCACCTGTAGCACACATGTAGGACCATTCTCCTTCAATAGTTTTGATCCCCACTACAACTTTGAATTAGTCTAGATGAATGTTGACCCCAAACTGTGATGTCATGATCAAGGGAAGCTCCTAGGCCACTCCAAACCTTCCTTTCTTTCACTGAAAAACCAAAATATAATTAGTTTCATTATCATAGATTTGGTACAAGAAGAATGCTGATTTACATGAAAATGTGAGCTAGTTATATGGTACATGAAATTCAGAATTATAGTTTGATAGGTTTTGCAAGAGAGATTAAATTATTTTTTGCAAGTAGAGGAGGTAGATTGATGAATGATGCAAGATAACATAACTTCCTTTCTGTAAGTAGTCCAGGTCCTATCCTTTCATGAATTGATTAAATAACCTTTACAAGTTGAAGTCAATGAAATTTTCCTTTTCATAGTTAGACATAGTTTTTAGTTGTATCTTCATTAGCAATTTTTCCTTCTAATTCAGCAAGAGGAATGGTCTCGGAGAATTTTTTATCAAATATCCTAGTGGAGGGTGGCATGAGTAGAATCCCATCTACTGTGTGTATAAAACTGGAACCTCTAAGTTTGTACAAACCCGCGTTTGATAAATATATTTAAGTAGCCCTTGGGAGTTGTAGCAATCTTGGTGCAATACCAGGGCTCACCAAAGAGAACTCGAATGATTAATTTGCAGGGCTTGTAAAATAGATTCAGGGGTTATAAAGAACAAGCATTCATCATTTCTAGCCACAATTTCCCTCTAGCTAGGTAGGTATTCATTCTCGCACTAGGTAATAAACTCAAGGAAATAATAAGTCTTGGGGGAAACAAATTGTGGAAACATGGAATCCTAAAAGCTGAATTCATCACTAACATCTTTGAATTTCTGGAATGCCCAATTGTGGAGCTCATACAAATCAAATTCACATTTGGTTTCAATGATTTTAAAACTGGTGTCTAGCAGAAGAAATTCATCTAGTTTAGGGATTGGAGGAAGCATAGGGTTTTCAACAGAGGTCTTGGCTTTTCCTTTGTGACTAGCCATTTCAAATTAAAATATAAAAAATGATTAATAATCCCCATAATTTTCTAACTAATTGAAGTGGTCAACTGTATAATTCTAATACCTTCTGTAGTTGAGAATATGTGCAAAACTAGAGAAATGAAGGAAAAAGATAGGGGAATGGAGGATAAATGAATTATTATATAATTTGAAATAATTTTTATTGGTGTTAATGTTCGGCGCACCACCAATTAAGTATCAAGACATTAGCTGGATGAAATAAATGAGCACAATAATTAATTTACTAAATTTATTGGAAAGACGGAGGGGGTCATTTTTTTAGTTGTGGTGGCAAAGGTGCCAAGTTTCCATAGGTGTTAGCAGCGAGAGAGAGTGGAGGGAAGGAATTTTGCGTCGGGGGTGGAGGGGGGTGGGGGGGGAGGGGGGGTTGGGTTGGGGGGGGGGGTCTCGCAATGCTTATGAGCTCGACGCACCGTAGTGGGTGGTTTCTATGAAACCATTTTACCCCCCCCCCCCCCCCTTCCCCCCCTTTCTTTAATTGTCGGGAGTGTGGGGGGGTCCCACAATACTTTATTATGCAATGATTTGAGCGGAGATAGTCCGCAACGTTGATAAGTGTTCGAAAGAAAACTCCTTTGGCGACTTTATTAAAAAACATTTAAACTAAGTTTATTTGTGACAAAATTTATTTAAAGCAACATTTATAAAGAATATTACCACTTTATTTACGAAGTAAAAAAATTAAAATTATTTTTTGTTTTGTTTTGAATACCATACAATCTAGGAATAAATTACATAGGTGAAAAAAAGTTACAACATCAGCTCCATCTAGGGACTACTTCCCCCTACGGGCATGCAGATAAGCCACATGCGTTCTCCTTAGTCTATGAAGTCATTGCTGTAGAAGATCACACCTGCTTTTGAAAAATAAATCACACCGACTATTTGCAAAGATAATGAAAAGGACTTATTCAGTACTGAATATAATGTTTCAAATATTTCCCATTAACTATCAATGAGAAGTATTGTCCCTATAAGTTCTGAAAAATTAATGTATACCTTTGATTTCTGCAATTTTAAATTGTCCTAACCATATATTATCAAAATTTCCATTCTTTTATTTCTCTTCTAGTATTTCATTCCATCTTAAAACTAATTCTCCTTGTCTTAAATATATTTCTATGAATTTTCTGTAAACAAACTCTTCATCTTATCTTGATACTGTAGGAGCTTGTGTTGAAATTTTTCTCTATATCAATTTAATTCAATGATCTTGTTTATTCCTTTTTATAAATCATCAATTTCCTCATAAGAATCCCGTAAGAGCTTCATAACTGGAGATTTCAATTGGGTAGGGAAAATAACTTCAGTTCCATAAAAAAGTTGAAAAGGATATTTACCAGTAGCTCTTTGGGTGAAACTCTATTTTCCAAGTCTGCATACTTCAAATGATTATCCCAATTTATTTTATGATTTTCTAACACCTTCTTAATGACTTTAGTCATAATTTTGTTTGATGACTCTCCTATTCCATTGCCTTGTGGATAATAAGGTGTAGAGTGATGTAATGAAAATTGATACTTTTGACAAAACTCAATCATTTTGAAGGAACTAAAAGCTTGAGAATTATCTGTAACTATTTGTCTTGGGCAACCAAATCTGGACAAAATGTTCTCTTAAATAAATTTCATGACCACACAATCAGTTGCATTTCTAACAGGAATAGCCTTAACCCGTTTTTTGAAATAATCAGTTGTTGCCAAGATCCATCTATGCTGATTACTAGAAGAAGGAATTATTTCATGAATCAAATCTAGACCCCATTGTAAAAAAGGAGCTTCAGCTAGGACTGGAATAAGAGGGTGGGAATTTGTTTACCTGCAAATATTTGGAAAGGAGTACAACTCCGTAATTTTATACCAACTTGGGAAAACAGTCTAGGTCAATAGAATATTTCTCTCAATATTTTGTGTTCATTTTCTTTCCATGCATAGTTACCTCCACACACTCCATGAAACTTCTCAATTATACCCTTTGTTTCACTTTAAGTAAAAAATAACAAGAGAATGTTTAATGGGTCCTTCCAATACATATTTTCATTAAGTATACAATACTTCATTGCTCTGAGCTTAAGAAATATTCATTTATTTCTATTGAACTCAAAAGGATATTAAAAATATCTAAAAAAATGTACAATGTCTTTATAACATTCTGATAGTAAAAATTTCTCATCGATATGCAAAGTGAGTGGAGATGGCACTCAACTAGGAGAAGGTTCTTGTGGATTTTTCTCCTTCTGAAATTTACATAATTGAATTTATGCCCAGAACTTTACAATTTGATTCTGCTAATAGTTTAGCCAATCCTTGTTCTTTAACAAACGTTGATGGTTTGATATCTAAGTCAAACTCCAAGATTTTGGCTATCCACCTTCCTCTTTTCCCATTTGTATTAGGTTGAGTTAGCACTGTTTTTACTGCATTGTTTGGTACAAAATCTACTACTGGAGAATGAAGCACATAAATTCTAAAATCTTTCAAAGCTTGAACAAAAGCATATGCTTTTCTTTTTCAATGATATTATACTTTAGTTCTGCATGCCTCATAACTTTGATAAATAAAGAAATTGGTTGTTCATAGTGATCTTCATTTTTATTTAAGAATATTGCTGCTATTGTACTATATGAGGTAAAATAAAAAACATTGAAAGGCGTGAATACTTTGGATTGGCAAATACATGTGATTCTATAAGTTCCTTTTTGATTTGTGAAAAGGAAAATCTAGCCGGTGCATTCCATTTTACTTCATGATTCTTTTTAAGCATATCAATAATATCTTTTACACACTACATAATTAGGTATAAATCTTCTCAAAAAATTAATTTTCCCTAAAAATGCTTATATTTATTTCTTTGTTCTGGGAAAATGATTAAATGAACAACTAATACTATTTTGGATCAATTGTGAATCCCTCCTTTGAAATAATATGACCGAGCAATTTTCCTTCTTTTAAAGAAAAGTCTAATTTGTTGGGATTACGATAAATCCCAATTTTTCTGCATCTCTAAAAAACTTTCTTCAAATGTTTTATATGTTTTTCATAATATTTTGAAAATACAGTCAAATCATCAAGGTAAATTACTATGAATTTATTTACCTTACCAAAAAATGGCAAGTCCATGGCTCTATGAAATGTTTCCCCATCATTTATTAGGTCAAATGGCATCTTAGCATACAAGAAGGTACCCTATGGTGTTGTAAAACATGTCTTTTCTTTGTCATCTTCACTAACCAATATCTGATTGTATAAAAAAAAAACTACTTAACATTGAAACCCTGCTAGAGCATGTTACTCTCTGGAGAAATTGATCCATCTTTGGGAGTGTACAATTATCCTTCAATGACAACCTATTTAGATTTCTAAAATCAACACACAGTTTGATTTCTCCCTTATTTTTCATGACATGAACTAGATTGGCTATCCATTTAGAATATCTTAAAGGAAAAAATGATTTTTTCATCAAGTAGTTTCTTTACTTCATTTTTCTTTTATTGGTAGCATAATTTTATTTATCCTCAATTTCTATTGAAATGGTTTGGCTCCCAGTTTTAAAGGAATTTTATGTTCAATAACAAATGTATCATAAGTCTTCAAATATTCATATTTCCATGCAAAAACATCTTTGAATTCCTTAAATAAGTGAACATATTTTTCTTTAATATCTTGAGGTAGTGTTGTTGAGAGTTTAACATTTCTAACCTCTTCATTTGTTCCAATGTTGCAGTCTTATACATAATCTTGTTGTGAATTTAGAATTGAAGGTTTTACAACATCTTTATGATCAAACGGTTTTTCCAGAGGCACTAATCCTTTAGGAATGTGATTATTGGATAACTGAATAATCTCATGGTCAAGTATTTTTTGTTTGAAATATGTTTCCGAATCAACAACACTTTCATTGATTGTTTCATTTTTTTCTTCATTAATACGTAGGAAAGAAAATTTCTCAATAGCTTGCATAAAATTTTTCAATTGCTCAATTTTTTTATATATTATCAACGATTGAATGTCTGCACCTAACCTCAATCTGGTATTGCAACTGAAAATATTCTAGAACTTTAAAAGTGCTTGTAGAAACTGTTAAAGAGTCTTCTTGCATGTTATATTCTCTTGGTATAGCCTCAATATTAAAATCCTAAAAATAATTCTCTAAACAATCCCATTGTCATTTCTATAAGATTTTAATCTAGGATGTTTTGTCTAACAAAGATTTATAACTTGCTTCACTACTAATTTTGAATCACCAAATACTGATAATATTTGAACTTTAATTTTCTTGGCCAATTCCAATCCTAGTATCAAAGCCTCATTTTCTGCTACATTATTTGTAACCTCAAAGTCTAGTTTGAAAGATTGAGTGATAATTTTCCTTTTAGGTGAAATCAAACAATCCCAACTCTAGATCCTTCTCTGGAAAAAGCTCCATCAAAATACATCTTCCATAAATCATTCTTTGAAGACTAAGGAATATTTAGAGTGTCTTCAATTATGTTCTATACATTACATTCATCATTTACAGCTCAAAATGAAACACCCCAAATATTGATCCATAATATATAGGTTGGGTGCCATTTTTGTACTTAATTCCTACATCTGTTTCCCCCATTTTTACCTTGTGACCTCAACCCTTGGGATTATCTTTGCATTTTCCCCTTCTTTCATATCTTAAACAAGTGGTGTTTTACCTTATTTCATTATATTTTCGTTTCATCGATTATTATGATGTATCGTTTCTTTTCTCATGACTAACTAGGATAAATGTTGGAAGAAGTTCTCTAGTATTTCGCTGTCCCTCCTAATGTTATTCTCATCATAAAAGATCTATAGCATGAGCCATACAGAAGAATTTGAAAGTGTGTTTTTACAGTGAGCTATTACACTACGATGATGTTACAAACCTGCTATTATAAACTTCTGTTACTGTTGTATTGATGATTGTATATCGTCAGCTTCCAGATTCCGAACTATCCTTAATTTTTTTTACGCTACAACTGCCATTTTCCACGACAACTGTAGAAGTCATTACATATTGTATTTTAGGATGACAACTTCTATGTAGTTTTGATTGTAATCTATAATCTTCTAGTTAGAATTTTTATTAAGGAATTGATTGTAACTATATGTATCTTATTTTGATCAGCATGAGAATCATATGATTCTCATGAGTGATCCGTTCCTCATCTTTCTAAACATGTAACCATTATATAACTCTTGACCCTTGAGGTCAAAGGGTTAGAAAAGAAAAATATTAGTTTTGGCTCTATAATTTTGGTCACTTTAATACAAGATATCACGTTGCTGCTATTACATGCGTTGTCTGGTTTAATTTCTGTTAAGTTTCTATCTCTTCTTGCACCTTGCTAGGGAGGAAGGGCCCTCCTCTTTAGCAAGGACTACAGTGGTTAAGGTAGTTGTACTATATTTCTTACTTTCTTTGCGTATTGGTGGAAGTGTTGTTTTTGCTGTTCTAGATGTGAGTAGATCTACTTCAATTTTGATATTATTATGTTGTTACACAGATGTGATTAGAAATTCTAGCTAGTGTAATTGTTGTGTGGCACACTAGGTATAGTTAATTGAGGTATGATTACATTCCTGTAGATTGTTTTTATTCCTGCATGAGTGATTTATTTCAGCAATTGATTCAACAACAATTTCTCTTTATTTTATTTTCTTCTGGTTTGATGTATCGATACAGACAATGCAACTGTCATTGAAATAAAAGACGTCCCTAGATTGATAATTTATGTGTACCGTCTTAGTCATTTAATAGTGATTAATACAATCCAACATTTTGGCGCCATTGCCAGGGATGGCAGTGACGATCCAATCAACCAGAATTGTTTGTTTGATGATAAGGTGTTCCTAGTCAGTAGTTGCTGGGTGGTAAGACGAGAGGTAAGAACCTGCACATCGCTCTAACATACCTTGGTAGGCTCACCATTGCTACACTGGGGCACTTAGAAGTGTGAAGTTTTGGGTGTTTTTCTTTAGTGTGTCTTCAGCTATACAGTTGCTGGGCGGTAAGACGAGAGGTAAGAACTTGCACATTGCCCTAACATACTTGGGTGGTCTCACCACTGTAGAAACTAAAGCACTTAGAAATGTGAAGTTTTGGGTGTTTTTCTTCAGGGTGTCTTTAGCTATACAATTGTCGGGCAGTAAGATGAGAGGTAAGAACTTGCGCATCGCTCTAACATACTTGGGCGGGCTCACCACTATAGAAACTGAAGCACTTGTAGGAAGGATTGATACACATAGGGTCCATGTGTGCTAGTAGGAAAATAGAGAAATCCAAAACAACCCCCACTCTAACTAAATACAGGAAATACTGGTCGTAAAAATGAAAAGAAGAGTGTAGAATTGGGAAGAAAGACATTCTTTGGAGATCTGATCTCAAAAGCAGAAAAGGAGCAATCTACTTCATACAAAGATAATAGGAAGATGGGATCACAAAAATATCCTACTATATTGAAGCCCAAGGCATTAGTACCTTCTGTGTCTGGACATCATCACCCTTCAAACATTATATCCACTCTTGATATCAAGACTCCAAATCTGAAACAACAGTGGGAAGCCATTGATCAAAATATGAAAATTGAAGGACAAGGAGAGACCGGTGGGGAGAATCAGAGACCCAAGGAACAACATTTAGTTGATCATCATTTGGATGTAGGTAGTGCAGTGAAACACCTAGACCTGGAACATCTTGATCCCTTATTTATTTTTCAATCCCCTGCATATTCCTAGGTCAGTTCATCTCATCAGGAAGGATCAACCATGGGGGATGAGAATGTTAAGACATATGGTACAGTTAATTTTGAATTCCTGATATTGGTGACATGGGATGAAGCTCCTAACATTCCTTTATCATCTCTACCGTCCTTTCAACGGATGGTTGTTGAAGATCCTGATACCTTTATGTTTGAGTTCGATGTGCTATGTAGGAGTTATGACTACACTTCAGATGCCTAGAAGCTGAAATTGTTTTCTGCTACTCTGAAAGGAGAAACATTAAGACGGTTCATGAGATTGGGTGCTGGCACGATTTTAACCTAGAATGACATGAGGGAGGCCTTCATCTTTAAGTATCAGGATTACTATCGAACCAGGGATTTGAAGGAAGAGATCTTCAAAATTACACAGAAGGAGGAAGAGAGCTTAGAAGACTACATGGAATGATTCCATTATAATTTAAAAAGGTCTAATTTTGGTAACTTAGCCCCAGAAATTCTAAAACCTATATTCCTAAGAGGTATAAGAGATGACTGTCTTGAGCATTTGAATCTGTTGGGAAAAGGAGACATATCGCAAGAACTGTTTGAAGAAATAATGAAGCTCTGTCTGCGGAGTTCAAGAGGATCGGTCAAGGGTAGAAGTTTAGTTCAGGACCCTTCAGTTCAGATACATAAGTCCACAAGTTGAGGAGTAACCAGAGCAGAGATCGAGAATCTATTTGAGGATTTTAAAACCGACCTCCTCAGTACTCTCTCTACCCAAATCACTATGGTACAAGTTAAGAAAGCACAAGTAGAAGCTGAAGCAACTTTGGCAATATTTTGTCCTCGATGCAAAAAGAAACATTTAGAAAGAGAATGCAGAATGAATAGTGCCAGCTTATGTAAGATCTGTGAGCTGGCGCATTCCACTAGTCAATGCCCAGAACTACCTAGACTGAAAGCAGTGCTTCAGGAATCAAGTGAGGATGTCCAGTCTTCCTACTTCATCGGATCAAAGAGACCATGGCACCCATGACCTACATGTATGCCTCCATATTTTCCCTCTTTTAATCCTTGGAATAATGTTTATAATAGTCAACAATTTCCATGGATGTATCCTACTCCTTCCTCAACACAATTTCCTTCACTATGGAACTAGTGGCCTTCCCCTTCACCAATGCAATATCCTCCATCGCAATCTCATCCTTGGAGTTAGAATTGGAGAGGTAATGGCCAAGGTCCAGCACCCCCTGTACTACCAATGAAGCAGCAGTTACAACTACCTCCTCTTCAAACTCTTGTACCTCCTTTCTGACCCCAATTACCTGTGAAACCTAACCCCAATCCAAATAATAAGGCAACTTAGAGCATAAATGCCCCTGTTACTTTCCAGAATTATTTTATCACTCCTATTGGGATTAACAAGGTTAAGCTTCGATCAGGAAAAGTAATCAGACCAGAACATGCTCCCATCATTACCGAGGAAGAATGTGAGTCATCTAGAAAGGATATAGTCGATTCTAAAACATATGTTACACCTGTAATAGATGATACAACACCTGCTATTACACCTATAACATCTAGCTCAGAAAAGCCTACTATTTCTACATCAGCCAACCCGAGTAGGGTTGGTGCATCTGTGACAACTGACTCAGCTGTTAGGGTTCAGGATCCCCCATACCCTCAACGATTAATTGAAACCAGTCCAACCTCACAAACTGAATCTGAGTTCCTAAACGAATTACATAATTTGTATGTGCGGATTCCACTGTTACAAGATCTTAAGGAAGTACTTATATATGCCAAAAAAGTGAGAGATATGAGTGTCAAAAATCCTGGAAGGAAACATGAAGACCCTGCTACTATCCATGTTATGGGGAAACTGTCTGAACTTATGATTAATCAGCCTTTTTTGACTAAATATAATGACCCAGGGAATCCTACATTGACTGTCCATATTGATGACCAACCCATAACTAACACTCTGATTGATTTAGGGGCAGCCATTAATGTAATGACCAAAGATTTTTTTTATCTCCCTAGGACTTCATGGACTTAGACCTACACTTACAATGCTTGAATTAGAAGATAGGTCCCGTGTCTAGCTCGAGGGAATGATAAAATATGTGGTGATCACTGTAGCTTATTGGAATTACCCAACTGATTTTCTCATTTTAAAAACTAAATGCAACCTAGGGGGTCATCCTTTAATCTTGGGAAGACCGCGGCTAGCCACTGTAGACGCATATATCAGATGTGGATCTGGATCTATGGTGATCTCAGATGGGCAAGCCACTAAGAACTTGAACCTTTACCCCCCATCAAAACCACATATGGATTTGAATAGTCCCTGGTGGGACAAATTTGAACCTAAATCTAATTTTTCCCTACCTCTCCTCACACTTGGAGAAGCACAATACTTTAAGGATGAAACAAAGGATGACATTATTAATGGTTTTATTAGAAATTCACTCTCTATTGCCTCTATTAGAGATTTAGGGGGAAGAATATGAGGTAGATGATGTAAATATTGAATATTTGAAAACTACTCCGCATACTGACAACAGTCCTATTGAAATTGATCCATGGAAATATCTAAACATTAATCCTAACTTGACTCATGAACATAACAGATTGATGATATAACTATCATAGAAATATAAAAAGGCATTTGCATGGGACTAAACTGATATTAAAGGATCCCACCCTGGCCTATGTACTCACCACATTTACCTTAAGGAGGGTTGCAAACCAGTTAGACAACCGCATCGCTGAATGAATCTTGCACTTAAGGAGATAGTGAATGAGGAATTACAGAAACTCCTTAATGCTAATTTTATCTACCCCATTTTTGATAGATAGTGGGTATCTCTGGTTAACATTATTATGATAAAGAACGGAAAGTGGAGATTCTGTGTAGACTATAGAGAACTTAACAAGGCCACCCAAAAGGACCATTTCCCTTTACCATTCATTGACGAGGTCCTGGATACTCTCTTTGGGAATTTTGTTTTTTCATTCCTGGAAGGGTTCAGTGGCTATAATTTTTGGGTATGTGTTATATTCTTTCCATGAATAGCCCCACGCGCTGTACGTTGCGCCGGGCGTAGCAGGGGGGTCACAGGGGGGGCAGCAGCCCCCCTTATCGGGGTCCAGGGCAGTGCCCCGGTGAAATTTTTTTTGGGTATGCGGTCCCACTGATATGTGCACCCACCCATGTTTTGTGCATGAGTTTGCACATGGTTTTTGGGTACGATGGTTTATGACCCCTGGTATTTTGTTGATTCGGTCAAGGGAACTACGGTTATGTTCTAATCCAGGGTTAATTGATTGAGGTTTATGTATGCTTCGACATGTATATAAATGTGTTGTAACACTAAAAGGAATATAATGAAAAATCAAGCTGGTCGTCCCAATTTGGGATCCAGGGGAAAATCTATGTGTTTATCTGTTTTATGTTTTATGCTCTCGCTATTGTTTATTTGTTATAAGATTCATGTGTAGATAATTTACGATTTCGAGTTAAAACCCACATTTAATTATCGGGCTGACTTTGGCTTCAAGGGGGGGACGCCTTTGTTCTTTGAGGGTTTTTAGTTCGGCACCGAGTTAGGAGCATTCGGAGATACGTGGGGTCGATTCTTGCGGTGAAAGAAGATGGTGAGCGGCGAAGGTAGAGATCGAAATTTAATGGTCGAGTTTTAGGTGTGGAAGCTCAAGATGGAGGATCTGGCGGTGGATAAAGATCAGTGGATCGCGATAGATCCAGGTACTAAACAAATGACAATGTCATATGAAGACTAGAAGAAGTTGGATCGGAAGGTGAAGAGCACTATACGATTGTGTGTCTTAGATTCGGTATTGTTGAATGTATTTGGGGAAGCTACATTGAAGAATTTGTGGGACAAACTTGGGACTTTATACCAATCTAAGTCTCTGATGAATAAATTTTTCCTGTGGAAAAAGTTGTATAACCTAAGGATGAAGGGAAACTCGATGACAGAGCATCTGAACGCCTTCAATACTGTGGTAAGTCAGCTATCATCTGTTGATATTAAAATCTCAGATGAAGATAAGTGCATCAGTTTGTTGTGTTCTCTACCAGACTCGTGGGATAGTCTGGTTATTGCAATAGGTAACAACACAACTACCTTGAATTTTTATGACATTGTCTCAGCCTTGCTGTCGGAGGAAATGAGACGGAGAAATATGGAGGGTCAAAATGGAGATGCCTTATTTGTACGAGGAAGGTCCCAAAATAGAAAAAATAATAAGGTTTAGAGTGGGAGATCTAAATCTAGAGGGAGATCTAAATCTCCTGGAAAGTTTGTAAAGGTGTGTTGGAAATGCAGAAAGGAAGGACACTACAAAAAGGAATGCAGATCTAAAGCTCCTGAGAAAGGAAAGGGATCTAATGAAGCTCCTTCTGCAGAGGCAAAAACCACCTCGGATGAAGGTGGGGATGTGTATTTGGCTTTTTCTTCAAATACACATGTAGATCATGAGTCATGGTTGATTGACTCAGGTGCATCCTTTCACTTCACTCCCCATAGGGAGTGGTTCTGCGAGTATGAGAAATATGATGGTGGTGATGTCTTCCTAGGGGATGATAGGAGGGCCAGAATCATCGGACGTGGAAAGGTCAAACTGAAGCTACAAGGTGGAAGGATTAGAACACTTCCTGGTGTTCTGCATATTCCTGCATTGGCCAGAAATCTGATTTCTGTAAGCAAGATGGATGATGCAGGTGTAAAAAAAGTGTTCGAGAAAGATGCCTGCAAGATGGTTCGGGGAGCACTGGTATTAATGCGGGGAGTTCGGACTGGAACTCTGTACAAGCTACAAGGTAGCACTGTTATTGATGGGTGTAACAGTTCTGTGGTTCTTGAAAGTGGGATGGAAAGTCTAGCTGTCTCTGGAGAAAAGACCATGCTATGGCATCAAAGGCTTGGACATATTGGAGAGAAGGGCCTTCGGATACTGCATAGAGATGGTATGGTAGAAGGTATGTCTAATTGTTCTCTGGATTTTGATTTTTGTGAACATTGTGTATATGGGAAGCAGAATCGGGTGAGTTTTCCTTCTGGTGCTAAGAGGGAAAACAAGATATTAGAACTTGTGCACAGTGATGTGTTTGGGCCTGTGTCAGTTCCATCACTGGGAAAGTATGTGTACTATGTTTCATTCATAGATGACTTCTCAAGGAATACATGGATATATTTCTTGAGGAAGGAATCTGAATTCTTTGACAAATTTAAAGAATTTAAGGCTCTGGTGGAAAACCAGGCAGAGAAGAAGATAAAGGCGTTGAGGACGGATAATGGTGGGGAGTTATGCAAGAAGGAATTTGGAGAGTTCTGTAAGAAGTGTGGTATAGCACAGCAGAAGACTACTCCATACACACCTCAAAAAAATGGAGTTTCAGAAAGAATGAATAGAACACTGATGGAAAAGGCAAGAAGCATGCTCAGTGGTACCGAGTTAGGACAAGAATTCTGGGCAGAGGCAGTGGAGACTGCATGTTACTTAGTTAACAAATCACCTTCATCGGCGTTGGAGGATAAGACTCCACATGAGGTATGGACTGGTAAGAAACCCTCTCTTTCACATCTAAGGGTATTTGGATGTGATGCATATGTACATGTTCCAAAGGAGAAAAGGACCAAGTTGGATAATAAATTTGAAAGGTGCATATTTATTGGGTATAAGGATGGTTTAAAGGGTTACAAGCTTTGGAACCCAGAAACAAGGAAGGTTGTGTACAACCGAGATGTGGTGTTTAGAGAAGTGAAGGATGTTGTTAAACATGAAGTCCTACCAAAGGAACCTGAGAAGATAGAGTTTGAGCTAAAGGAGGATGAATCAGACTCTACAACAGAAGAAGACTCAGAAGATGATGAGCCACAAACTCCAGCTTTAAGAAGATCAGTTCGAGAAAGAAGGCAACCAAAAAGGTATATTCCATCTGCTTTCTGTTCAGGTTTTGCCTTAACTATAACTGATGATGAACCCAGAACTGTCAGGGAGGCAGTAGATTCAGAGGATGGAAAACTCTGGAAGGAGGCCATGGTTGATGAAATGGCATCCTTGCACAAAAATGAGGCATGGGATCTGGTGGAGTTGCCAGCTAGAAGGAAGCCCATTGGGAGCAAATGGGTGTTTAAGAAGAAGATGAATGTATAAGGCAAGGTGGAGAAATACAAAGCTCGGTTGGTAGCGAAAGGTTATTCCCAGGTGCCGGGAATTGATTTTGGTGATATTTTTTCTCCTGTTGCCAAGGTTACTTCTATTAGATTACTTCTATCTGTTGCTGCTGCATTTGATTTTGAGATAGAATAGATGGATGTGAAGACAACATTTCTTCACGGGGATCTAGAAGAGGAGATCTACATGAAGCAACTTGAAGGCTTTATGGTGAAGGGTAAGAAAGAACTAGTATGCAGGTTGAAGAAGTCTCTGTATGGGTTAAAACAGTTACCAAGGATGTGGTATCAGAAATTTGATACCTATATACAGGGACTTGGCTTCACCAGAAGCAAGGAGGATCACTGTGTTTATTTTAAATTAATTGGTGACTGTGTTATTTATTTAGTCTTGTATGTGGATGATATGTTGTTGATTGGAAATGACAAAGAAATTATCCAAGATTTGAAGACCCAACTGTTCTCCAAATTCGACATGAAGGATCTTGGTGCTGCAAACTATATTTTGGGAATGGAAATTAAGAGAGATCGAGCAAAGAGGAAGCTCTGGTTAAACCAGAGGAAGTATGTCGAGACTATATTGCAGAGGTTCAATATGCAGGATAGTAAACCGGTGAGTGTTCCTATTCTTGTAGGTGCAAAGCTGTCTGCTGAACAGTGTCCCAAGACACAAGAAGAAGAGGAGGATATGTCCCGTGTTCCATATGTAAGTGCAGTGGGTAGCCTGATGTATGCAATGGTCTGTACTAGACCAGACATTGCACATGCAGTGGGAGTATTGAGCAGGTTTATGTCAAACCCAGGGAAGGAGCATTGGACAGCAGTGAAGCGGGTTTTCGGATATTTACGTGGCACTAGTGATTATGGCTTGTGCTACCAGGGAAGACCAGGATTGGAAAGAATGTTGGACATTCGTGGTTTTGTTGATGCAGACTGGGCTGGAGATCTAGACCAAAGAAGATCTACAAGTGGGTATGTGTTTAGCCTATTTGGAGGCGCAGTCAATTGGATGAGTAAAAGACAGTCTGTAGTGGCTCTTTCAACTACAGAGGCAGAATACATAGTAGCCACTCATGCAAGCAAGGAAGCAGTTTGGTTGCAGAGATTGTGTTCAAGTATGGGGTTGGTACAACAAGCTATAAGGATAGACTGTGATAGCCAAAGTGCAATTTTCTTGGATAAGAACCCTGCTTATCATTCAAAGACAAAGCACATTGATGTTCAATATCACTTTTTTAGAGATATGGTTGAGGCTAAAAGGGTGTTGCTGGTAAAGGTGGACACTTTGAAGAATGTTGCAGATGCATTGACGAAGTCTGTGAGCACTCAAAAGTTCTCTTGGTGTAGAGAAACAATGGGTGTTGAAGAATTGGCCCAATGACTAAGCTCTCCTGTGGCCCCTTGTGGAAAGAAAACAACAAGTGGGAGAATGTTGGGTATGAGTTATATTCTTTCCACGACTAGCCCCACGCGCTGTACGTTGCGCCGGGCGCAGCCCCCCTTGTTGGGGTCCGGGGTAGCGCCCCGACAAAATTTTTTTTGGTATGCGGTCCCACTCATATGTGGACCCACCCATGTTTTTTGCATGATTTTGCACATGGTTTTGGGGTACGATGGTTTTTGATCCCTAGTATTTTGTAGATCCGGTCAAGGGAACTACGGTTATGTTCTAATCCAGGGTTAATGGATTGGGGTTTATGTATGCTTCGGCATGTATATAAATGTGTTGTAACACTAAAAGGAATATAATGAAAAATCAAGCTGGTCGTCCCAATTTGGGATCTAGGGGAAAATCTCTGTGTTTATCTGTTTTATGTTTTATGCTCTCGCTATTGTTTATTTTCTGTTATAAGATTCGTGTGTAGATAATTTCTGTTCAGGGTTAAAACCCACAATAATCAAATAAATATTGCCCCGGAAGACCAAGACAAGACAACCATTACCTGCCCATGGGGTACCTTTTCATACATGGTCCTTCCTTTTGGCCTTAGGAATGCGCCATCAAATTTTCAAAGGGAAATATTGGGTATCTTTTCGGATCTATTGAATGACTATCTCGAAATTTTCATGGATGAATTTACACCCTACGGGGATTCCTTTGAAACATCATTAGTTAATTTGGAAAAGGTAATGGAATGTTGTGAACAAACTAATGTTTCTTTGAGCACGGAAAAATGCCACATGATGATGACCGAGGGGATTGTGCTGGGACATTTCCTTTCGGAAAATGGAATGAAGGTAGACCTGCAAAAATTGAGGTAACATCGAGAATCCCAACTCTTATAACTCAAAAATAGGTACATATTTTTTTGGAACATGCAGGGTACTATAAGATATTTATAGAATTTTTTTCAAAGATTGCATCTCCTATGTTTTCTTTGCTCATGAAATATGCATAATTTGTGTGGACAGGGAAGTTTGATCAAGCCTTTTTGAAGTTAAATAATCGTGTAACAAAAAAACCTATTTTGCGAGGACCAAACTGGAGACTGCCATTCTATATCGCTACGGATGCATCTGACATAGCTGTGGGTGTTGTTTTGGGGCAGCTGGAGGAAAAGAAACTTTATGAAATTTATTACATCAACAAGAATTTAACTCCAGCTGAGCTCAAATATACAGTGACTGAGAAGGAATTCCTAGCACTAGTGCATGCTATCAACAAATTTTGGCACTACATCACAAGGTATCAAGTATTTGTACACACTGACCACACTGTAATTCAATTTTAATGAATAAACCTATTACCAATGGTAGAGTTACACGGTGATTATTGCTGTTAGAGGAATTTGATATCACTATTTTAGATAAAATTGGAAAATATAATGTGGTTGCTGAGTTTATTTGTAGGTTAACTATAGTTGACTCCTATTGAGGATTCCTTTCCAGATGGATATATTTTTTCCATATCTACTCACTCACCATGGTATGCAGATATAGACAATTATCTTGCTGCAGGAAAATTCCCACACCATTTATCTTCCAGAGAAAAGAGGAATATCATATAACAGAGTGCTACTTACTCCTGGATAGAGGGAAATCTCTATCACACCGAACTAGACTTTCAAATTCGACTTTGTGTTAGAAAAGATGAGGTCTTTTATATCTTGAAAGATTGTCATGAGGAACCATGTGGTGGGCACCTTGTGGAAAAGAGAATGAGGTATAAAGTACTCTCAAAAGGGTACTACTAGCCAACTATATTCCAGGAGGCCTAGAAGTTTGTGAAGGGATGTGATAGCTTCCAAAGGATGGGACAACCTCTGAAATCAGATGAGATGCTGTTACAACCTCAGATAGTCATAGAGCCATTTGAGAAATGGGCCCTGGATTTTGTAGGGCCAATTAATCCTTCATCACAAAAAATATCATACATATTGGTCTGCACTGACTATGTCACAAAGTGGGTTGAAGCTAAGGCACTAAATAGAGTTACAAATCAGGCTGTTTTAGACTTCTTGATCGAAGATATTTTTGTTGCCTTTGGGATACCTAGGGAGATAGTGACGGATGAAGGGCCTCAATTTACATCTCATTTGATCTAGAAACTGGTTGAGAAGTATGGAATTCATCATAGGATCACTTCACCTTATCACCCAAAAGAAAATGGTGAAGTGGAGAGCACAATAAAGTCATTGAGGGAATCTTAACAAAGACAGTAGCCAACCATCAAAGAAATTTCGCTGAAAAACTTCCAGAGGCGCTGTGAGCTTACAAAACAACATGGAGGAATAATAAAGGCTTCTCATCGTATGAATTTGTGTATGCTAAGAATCATTTATTCCCCATAGGGTTTTAAATAAAGACATCGAGAACAACATTGCAGGTCAATCTGGATTTAAGCACAACACAAAGACAAAGATTAAACCAAATCAATGAGTTGGAAGAGAAACTAATGGCTTCCATTCAACAAACAGAGATAATTTAGCAGCAAAGAGCTAGATGGCATGACAGGTTCATTAAGAAGAAGAAATTTCAGAAAGGAGATTGAGTTCTCTTGTACGATTCAAGATTCAAGGATTTCAAAGGCAAGCTCTGCACCAGATGGCTAGGTCCTTAAGAGGTAGACACGGTCTTTGACAATGGGAATGTATAATTGGTTACCATTGACAGTGCCAAGACACCATTACTGGTTAATGGGAACCGTCTGAGGTTATATCATCAACCTGCTTCAAAGGAATCATTTGTTAAAATTGATGCAAACTCTGATCTTTATGTTACAGCAGCAGGGGAATGCTCCCCTGTGTAGCTTGAAATTTGAAATTGCAATAAGTGTAGCAGTTGAAAACCACTCTCGTGGCGACTGCTACACCTGTTTAAAAAATAAAATAAATAATAAATAATAATAATAATAATAATAATAAAAATAAAAATAAAAATAACAATAAAAATTTGATGGTGAAAACCTCTTTTCGGGGCGCAGTCAGACAATTTGTAAATGTTTAAAACCACTTATGTGGCACTGTTACACCTAGTTTTTTTCCTTTTCCAAAACATCATCTTTCCTTCCTGATATATTTTACAAGATGATGTTACTTATTTGTTTCTTTTATTTATATATTTTTCCTAATTAACATGTTTTCTGAAGAATAACATAAAGGCTATTTTTGCTGTTACACATGTAACAACCGAAATCCATGAACAATGTTTCCTATCTTGCCATTATCTTAACATGCTGCAATAATTACAATAGTCAAGCGTGACTGCCATGATCACAAGAAGTAGTTATTCCATCACATTAAAATTCACCCTCCACATTGTTTCAAGTACATCATTTAAAAAGGTAATGTTATCATTTAATAATTTGGTGATTAATGGAAATTTATGACATTCCCGTGATGGTCATGGGCGGCTGTCACCTTTAAAGCTGGGAGGAGATAAATCGTGTAATAATTGCAAGAAATACATAGTATTTAAATAATCATTAACCCCACATGCATCAAATTAAATATCACGATAGCCAATTATGACCAAATCCGGTCAGAAAAGGCATTTGTACTTAAAGCCCATTATTTTCCATAATTAGACATTTATGTAGGAATGTGCAAAGTAAAATTTGGTAATTCAAAAATCTTGTCACCTCCAATCACCATCCTTAGCTGAAGTATTGTATCCTCGTCCAAAATTCTTCATCCAGGATAAGCATAGCAGGGTGCTGAGAGAAAACAAGCAGTGAAGCGATATTACGGTTGGTCGAGCTTAAGGAGTGATTCAGAATAACAACAAGATGGAAGGAGCAGTAGTAAGGCATCAACCAGACTCCATGGAAGCTTTGCAGAACTGTCTGGAATCTTATCAGGTATTTAGGGAAGCCGAGTGGATTGAATATTTTCAGAAGTTGGAAGGCTCGGACAAGGCTATTGCAATCGAATTCACTCAAAATTTGAATAACCACCAGACCCGAGTCATGGGCCTGCAAATTTAAGTAACAAAAGAAGTGATTCCCCGAGTGGCCACATTGCCAACAGAAGGATGAAGATGGTTCAACTAGAAAATTAATGACCCTTCTTTGAAGGAAGATTTTCTTGAAGGAGAGGAAAGGTTAGAAAGGAAGGGAAGAGGAGTTGACAGATTATCACTCCCCCAGCCATGGGCAGATGTCACCCTGGGTCTAATAAAGTACATTACTTGTGAGGGAATATCCACAATTGTCTTCAATTACTACTTCCCTATGCTAAATCATCTTTGACACCATAATAAGATCAACCTTCAATTTTTCCTATTGGGAAACATTAAGCATATGACTGTGGCGGTTAAGATGACATCACATCCTGAAGCCTGTGTGACCAACCATGGACTTATTAAATTGATCATTTTGGATGCCCTAAGCCAGCAGGGAAGGAGCTGGGAAGAATTTAAATGAAAAAATCCTAGGTCAAGCTGGAGAAAATAGGCTACGACTTTGGAAGGAAGTCATGCAGAAGTTGAAGTCCAGACCTGACCCGTCAGGGTCAGAATTGGAAAAGAACCCACTGAAACGCTGATTGGAGATAGACGAAAAAAACAGAGGATGAGAGTTATCTTGCCAAAAGAACCATTGCCCACAACTGAGAAGCAGAAAGAGGTAGAAGGATCAGAAGAAGAAGGAAAAGAAACCTCCTCGTGACGTAAGGACAAAACTCATGTTCTGCTTTTAGAACTTGAAAATTTAAGAAAGGAAAATGAATAGTTGAAAAAAATATTAGCTGAGGGGAAGGAAATTTTAGTATCCATGTGCACAACATATTCTCAAGGATTAACAGAAGTAGGGTATAAGGTATGTGGGGAAAACACCGGCTCAATGGAAACAGAAACAAAACTTTGGGAGGTTGTCCCATAAGAACCTGCTAAGGATAGTGTTGTTACAAAAGAACCAACAATTAAAGCAGAGCCTCCGGTAGTAATTGAACTAGAGGCCAATACACAAGAAAATGTGGAGGCTACTACTGTTACAGAAGAACCAGCAATGGGCACAAAGGCTAGCCTAGGCAAAAATGAAGGGGATGATACACAAGAACCCACTGATGAAGCTACTGTTACATAAGAACCAATAGTAGAGGTGGAGCAGACCAATCCAACAGAGGATGTTACACCCACTATTGATGTTGATGTTGAATGGAGAGAAAAATGGGGTCCTACCACAAGATGGAGTTCCAAGAAAATTTTGTTGATTTTCGAATTGGAGAAGTGGAAAAAGGAGGCAATCTCCCTTTGGGAGGGGGTGATATCATTGAAAGAAGATCAGAAGGAGATAAGTGCTTTACAGGAAAAATGGATGAAAGAAGAACTAAAGAAAGGCTAGGAAGAGTGTAAGAAGAAGGAAGCCGTAAAGAAGCAGAAGGAACAATTGCAGCTGTTACAACAACAAGATCAGGATCTGACTGTGGATAAGAAAAAACTCCATGAGATTGCCCTCACTTTGTTGGGGTGAAGGTGACCTTCCCCATCTTACCCCATTTTCCTATGGGAACGCTATTTACTCTTTCAGATAGAAGCCATCATGGAGAATATGCCCTATCTGGGTTCTTCCACCTCCACATTTTTAGATGTCTTTCATGCTTCTGATTTTGATGAAAAAAGTCTGTTGTGCAAGATATTTTTGCAAAATATCATTCGCAAGAACACAAGTATGCAAATGGTAGTGACTATATTCTCCTACATGGGGGATTTGTAGTTATGAGCCTTTGTGTCATTTGCGAGGAAGCAGATTGAGTGGTATATGTCCACAAAATCTATGGATGCCAATGAAGAAAAGACAACATTATGGATCCGGGCAGAACCAAGACGGGTCACCGAATTAAGGTGGGAATTTAGAAGGATTCTGAGCACTCCTGGGATAAGGGAACCTGCTGCCACTTACAGAAGGAGGATTGTGGAATTTTTCCTTAATCGGTTTTCATTAATGAAGAGTCGAGCCCTAATTGGGTGTCTGAAGCGTACAAAAGCCAGCAGTGTTGAGCTGTTCGAAGGGGACCCGTTTGCATTTCATAACTTTGTGGTAGTTGTTACACATGTAACAACATATGCCCAGATAATACAGACCCTTGGCGCTTCTTGGCTTGGGCTAATATTTAAATTCACTCTGATTTGGCTACCAATAGAGGATTATTAGATTCATTATGAAATGAGCAAGTATGAATCAAAGTATTGAATACGAAAGTTGATGGCTACTCAAGGGCACAAGTCTCCATATGAAGACACACCCGACGCCTATGACATCATTGACCTGCATAGGAGATATTCTCATGGGAGATGAGATTTTGCATGAGGACATGCAAGTGCTTCAACTGGGGGGAGATGTTGGGTGCCATTTTTGTACTTAATTCCTACATTTGTTTCCCACATTTTTTCCTTGTGACCTCAACCCTTAGGATTATCTTTGCCTTTTTACCTTCTTTTCTATCTTAAACAAGTGTTGTTTTACCTTATTTCATTATCTTTCCATTTCATCGATTATTATGATGTATCATTTCTTTTTTCATGAATAACTGGGATAAATGTTGGAAGAAGTTCTTTGGTCTTTTGCTGTCCCTCCAAATTTTATTCTCAACATAAAATATCTAGAGCATGAGTCATACAAAAGCAGTTGAAAGTGTGTTGTTACAGTGATATTTTACACTACGATGCCGTTACATCACGGTGCTATTACATACCCACTATTATAAATTTTTGTTACGTTGTATTGATGATTGGATATCGTCAACTTCCAAATGTCGACCTGTCCTTAATTGTTGTTATGCTACAAATGTCATTTTCCATGATAGCTGTAGAAGTCATTACATATTGTATTTTAGGATGACAACTTTTAGGCAGTTTTGATTGTAATCTATAATCTTCCAGTCAGAATTTTTATTAAGGAATTGGTTGTAACTAACTGTGTCTTATTTTGATCAGCATGAGAATCGTAAGATTCTCATGACTGATACGTTCCTTGTTTTTTTGAAAATTTAACCATTATATAGCTCTCGAACCTTGAGGTCAAAGGGTTAGTGGAGAACAATATTACTTTTGGCTCTGTAATTTTTGTCACTTTAATACAAGATATCACGTTGCTGTTGTTACATGTGTTGTCTGGTTTAATTTCCATTTAGTTTCTATCTCTTCCCGTGCCCTACTAGGGAGGAAGGGCCCTCCTCTTTAGCAGGGACTGCAGTGGTTAAGGTAGCTGTACTATATTTCTTATTTGCTTTGCGTATTGGTGGAAGTGATGTTGTTGCTGTTATGGCTGTGAGTAGATCCACTTCAATTTCGATATTAGTATGCTGTTACACAGATGTGATTAGAAATTCCAGCGAGTGTAATTGTTGTGTGACGCGCTAGGTACAGTTAATTGAGGCATGATTACATTTCTGTAGATTTTTTTTATTCCTGCATGAGTGATTTATTTCAACAATTGATTCAACAATGATTTCTCTTTATTTGATTTTCTTCTGGTTTGATGTATCAACACAGACAGTGCAACTGTCATTGAAATAAAAGACATCCCTGGATTGATAATTTTCCATTTAATAGTGATTAATACAGTCCAACAATATATAGGGTATTTTATTGCTTGAATAGCATTAAACATAGTGTTTATGAATATCACTTCCTTATGGAGCCTTAGATGCCCCCGTCCATAAGCTAGGATGGTAGCATATGACATATCCATTTGCAAGCTGCCTCCTAATTTATCTCTCAAAGATCTTGATAAAAACATACCAATTTTTGGGGGAATATCTGTAACTACTATATCCATCACAACACTTTTAACATGAATTTTTGCTAAGGTTACCACCATATATTTAATCAGTCCCAAACACTGCACCTTTTTTGAATCAAATGTATATAAATCATTATAGGGTCTTGTTACTTATTGTTGAAGTTGATCCATAATAGTTTTTGGCATAAGATTATGAGATGCCCCAAAGTCTAGCATGCAATTATAAAGTAGAAAATCATGATTTTTTAGAGTCAAATAGAAAGGAGGAACTCTTTCATCTTGAACATATAAACTTGGTCCAAAAATAACAAAATTTTTTCATCTTGCAAACTTATTGAATCTCCTTCATCATCCACACTTGAAGATTGAATCCATTTAGATACCTATTGTTTGTAACCATGATTTCTCTTGAGTTTTGACAAAGGAATTGGAATTTTGTCTTTTTTTAATTCCTTTTCTAAATTAAAAAAAATAGAAACATGTTTTTATGTTGTTGATTCACTTGGTTGGTGATCTTTTGATTGTGAAGGAAGTGTTTTAGGAGGTTTCTATTGAGAAAATTCAAAAGAAACTTTCTTTACAGGTCTTCCTGGACCTTTCCTTGGTCTAAGATCATATCTTTTATTTAATTCAACAATTAAAAATTTGGAAAAATCTTTATATTTAGAAACTTCTGCAAATTCCATATTCTGAAAAAAAAGGATGAACTTAATTTATGGGGACAATAACATTATCAAAAGGTTTATCACCAAAATAATTTATATCATGCATGACAGGTATGACTTCTTCCACTACTTGATCATTAATCATCAGTGGGAGTTGAATATGTCGATCATTATTCTGTCTTTCTCTCTGCAAAATTTGTGGCTGGAAATGTATTCCATAGTTTCCAAGTGGTCTATTCACATTAATTTGTACTCTTCTAGGTTGTGTTTGCATCGTGGACATTCTATTAGACATTTTCCTCAACATGGAAGTGATTTCATCAATTTTTTGTTCCTCTTCCTTAACTTTGGAAGATGAACCAACTTATGCTTTAGCTTTCAATTTCCTTTAAATTTTTTCTGCCTTTGATCTCAATTTACCTGATGGTGCTCTGTTATATTCTACCTCAATTAGATTAGTTTTCATGTCTGCCAAGGTTTCAAATTTTATTTCTCTCAATATTAAAGTGAAATCATCATCAAATTCCTTAGAAAATGTAACTTTAGCTGCAGTGATCGGAGGTTTACAATCTGCTCACATCTTAGTAAAAATATCATTAAGCCTCTTAATAAACTCTTCCATAGGTTCACCAAGATTTATTTTGAGGTATTGAAATTCTGTTAGATAGTAAACAAAATCTTTCTTTATTCCCCATTGATTTATAAATATATTGGTTAATTCTTTCCATGTATAAATAGAATTTTCTTGTAACCTAATTTAATTACAATATATTCCAAAGATTTTGTTCTAGTATCCTTAGCTAAAGATGAATTTTTTTCTAACTTAATCTAAGAATGAAAATTATTTAAAAAATCTTGCAACTTCGAAGCTGCCGTGGTTGTACTTGTCAAAGAGGAATAGATTATCTCACCAACCCATTTGTGTAGATCAATATGGTCTATGGGATGAATATGTTTAGTGTCAAAATAGAACACTAAAGTCTTGTAATCCTATATTGTTTTTAGACTTAGGACGTTTGGCTCAAGAAATGCTAACAAAAATTGTCCTCTGTTTAGGTCCAATGTAGACAATATTCTAGTTTGAGTAGTGGAGGCCTGCTTCCAAAACTTAGAAGATGTAGCAGTCTTTAAAATTTCACTCTTCTTATTCATTTCTATGAACTTAGAAAAAATACTTTGCTAACCAGAAGAAGGGGCAGAAGATGGATAATTTTTTTTTTCCTTAGTTTGCTACAGAGAAAACACAGGCTCGCTTGATATCATAACTATAGTAGGCACTTCTTGGTTTCTAACCTCTGTTGATTCTTCCTCTGTATTCATTATCTCTCCCCTTTGAAAACTCTAAATTCTACTTATTTAGAACTTGATTCTGCAGGAGACATACTTTGAATTGGTCTCTTTAATTCTTTCTCTTGAAGCCTTGGAGTTTCTAGAGTTGTTTGACTAGAAATTGATTCTTCACCCTCCTGCAAGGTATTATCCTCCCATACCTCCTAATTGGCATACTATTCAATACTTTTTTTTGAGATATGAGTGTAAGGAGTATATTTTTACTTGACTATGATAGATGAAATCATTCATAGAGGGTCATAAGTCCAACTAAAACTGGTCTTAAACTTCATCTGGTTAAATAAATTCTCCACTTCTTTATCAACTACTCTCGTGTTAACTATAAATGGACCAATTTGAGCCTTTAATTTGTTTCGAGCCTTTTTATTTTTGGATAAAAAATGGATCTCATCCATATTAAACTCCGCCTTATAAAATCTAGAGCAAAAATCCTCATAGGAACAAAACTAGTAGTTTATATGGTTGTAACTCAAAAACATATACTCTAATCTTTGTAAACTTCTCATATAAGTACCAATCTCCTACTTTTGACTTCTCACTTAGATGCAAAATCCTTTTAATTTCAGTTTATATTCTTGGAAGAACATCACTGCGATGGAGACACATTGAAAAATAAAGAAATTAATCTACAAAATCACTAAAGGATTAATCTTCTGAGTTTCTTCTGACTAATGAAGTCTAGTGAATAACAAATTGTCGCTTTCCTTTTGGATCTAGATTTTGAAGTGACATTTTGAACCTTTCAGACTAATTATAAAAATAGATACACCAATACATTTTGATGCTCAAAATACCTTTCTGCACTAAACTTCAGAAACTGCTCATGAATAATGTTTGAGAAAAATTGGGCAAATTTAAAAAGAGCAGAGGTATTTTTACCAGGTGAAAAGGTTGACAAAAACCCTAAAATGGCCTCATCAACCCACTCATCACTTTGGTAACCTAACAGACAACAAGCCATAGAAATTACTTGCCTTGAAATTTATGGAAAATTTGCTGAAGAATAAGGTGGATATTGACGAGGTAACTCAAAACCCTTTGGCATAAAAGATTCAAAAATATTGGCTCTCTACTAAAAGGTAAGTTTCTAGTATAATTCCATCAATGAATTTACTGAAAATGCATGAAGAGAAGTTGGAGGATTAATTTGCAGGGTTTGGAAAATATATTTAGGGGTTATAGAGAACAATATTTCCCCATTTATGGCCATAATTACCCTATGTCTAGGTAGGTATCGATTCTCACACAAGGTAATAAACTTAGGGAAACGATAAGTCTGGGGGGAAACAAATTGTGGAAACATGGAATCCTAAAAGCTAAATTCATCACTAGCATCTTCAAATTTCTAAAATCCGCAATTGTGGAGCTCATATAGATCAAATTCACATTTGGTTTCAATTATTTTGAAATTGATGTCCACCAAAGGGAATTCATCTAAATTAGGGACAAGAGAAAGAATATGGTTTTCAACAGAGGTATTGAATTTTTCTTTTGTGACTAGCCATTTCAAATTAAAAGAGAACAAAGGATTAAGAATACCCGATAATTTGTTGGCTAATTGAAGTGGTCAAAAATGGAATTCTGATACCTTCTATTGCTGAGCATCTTTGCAACACTGGAGATATGAAGGAAAAATATAGGCAAATGGTGGATAAATGGATTATCAGATAATTTTAAATAACCGTTATTGGTGTTAATGTTTGGCATGTCACCAATTAAGTATCAAGATGTTGGTAGGAAGAAATAAATGAGCACAACGGTTAATTTACTAAATTGATCGGAAAGATAGCGGGGGCCATTTTGGCAGTTTTGGTGGCGCAAGTGATAAGTTGGTGGAGGTGGTAACGATGTGAGAGAGTGGAGGGAAGGTAGTTTACAGGGGGTGTAATGGTAAGTGGTATATGATGGGGGGGTCCTGAAATGCTTCAAAGCTCAACACATCATAATGGGTGGTTTCCTTGAAACCATTTTGTGGACCCCCCTTCATTAACTGTCGGGAGTGTGGGGGGGGGGGGTGTTTATTATGCATTTATTTGAGTGAAGACAATCTGCGATATTGAAAATTTCTCGGAAGATAACTCCTTTGGCTTTACTAAAAAGCATTTAAACTAATTTTATTTGCGCAAAAAATGATTTAAAACGACATTTATAAAGAACATGCCCACATTATTTACAAAGTGCAATATTAATATTTTTAATTTTTTAAAATTTTTGAATACCATACAATATAGGAATAAATTTCATAGGTAAAAATAAGTTACAACACAACCCATTCACATACCTTCCATTTTAGTAACTTTAGTTTAGAAGTAACCAACTCCATGTGTGTCATATAGGGAGACCCAAAGAAACCGGTCCACATCCTTCTAATCGGATCACATAAGGCAAGGTCTTCAATTCCATAGTAGTTAAATTTAAATGGGATGCCAGCCCATGGTTGATCTTGTTGCCACTAAAGAATGATAGGTGCATGATCTAAAATGTTCGCCGAAGAGACACACAATTTGACAACCCCCAAATATTCAAGAAGATTCTCCTATAGTAGAAATCTGTCCAGTCTCTTCGCTATACTGAGCAGATGAGTTCGTCCATTCTTCCAAGTAGGCACCGAGGGATAAGGTCGAATATCAACTAGCTTCTTATCAGGGAAAAGTTTGGCAAAAAAAATCACCCAAGGGATCCATTTTGTATCTCAATCCCCAAATTTTAGAACTTGAAATGCTTAAATTCATGTCGCTAGTTAGGATTAGAGAATCAAATTTCAAAATACCACTTATATCCATCCTTTCTCAGAAGTCACTTCGATCCTTATAAGGGGTGTATATATTAAGGATATGTATTCGCCGAGGGAAACCCCTGAAGAAACCTTATATCAAAATACCTACAAAACATTTAAATGCAGGCACATTACAAATAGCAGGACCCCACATGGTCATCATACCGCCCGATAATACTACTGCATCCTTTGTAACAATATACCACCCAGGTCATATGGACAAAATATATTATCTAGCCTTTTCACCCAAGACCATGGTTTCCTAAATAAGAATAACCACATGTTTGATAGTCTGAAAGAGGTGCTTGAGGGACAATTTATTGGAAAAATCCCCTAATCCTCTTATGTTGAGTGATAATATCTTCATCATGATGCACCAGAAATGGGCATATATTCTTTAAGAGCCTCGGAAGGTGAAACATCAGCAATGGAGCCATCAAATAGATCAATGTCACAAAAAAAATCTATATTTTTGGACGAGGATTTGACATTCTTATTTTTAACTTTTCTGCGACCATGTCCCTTCCACCTCACCATGATATTCTTGGCGAAAGTAGGTCCTAATGGAGATATTAGGGGAAGAGTCCTTCGCCTTGTGAATAGTGAGTGCCAGTAATGTTAGTGTTTGTAGCATCAGATGGTGTTATAGTCTCAATCGTTGTCAAAGAAGCTAAGAAAAACTAGGAATCCATAACCCATAAATTGTTTCTCGAAACTCCACCTAGATATGTCTCAATTAAATTAATTAACTACTTTGTTTTTTCCTATGTTTAAATTTGAAATAATGGTTAATTAATAGTGATTAATTGTGAAACGTGTGTATTCTCTAGAGATTCACATAGATCGACTTAGAGATGATCTCAACCTTTCATTAAGATTTAATATTGGTCATTCGAGTCCCAATTGGAGATTATAAGAAGGAGCCAATGATAGATGGAGAATTTTTTTTTTTCAGATACTCAGTGATCTAGACAGTTTGCGAGAATGAGTTAGAGATCGAGTGACAAGTCTTAGAGGGTCAGAGACAGTGATCTGGAGGAGAATTTCTAGTTTTGGAGAGGTATAAAGAAAGTGTTTGAAGTATTCCACAACACAACTAGCCTAGATCATCTGCAAGGGCCACACATATTTTTCTGACATTGAAAATTAGGGTTGTGTGGATTTTCCTAGAGTAACTACGAGTATCGCCTAGGTTTTCCCAGTGCAACCACGCAGATCTTTATAAGCATAATCAATCTGCGTAGGGGTTGATGACTAGTTTTTAGAGGTCAGAGTTTTCTTATGGAGGGATAAATATTCTCTCCAAATACTTTATGTCAGATTCTTGCTGATTGGATAGCCAACTAGGCTTCCAAAGATTGTACTTAGAAATCACTGCTACATAATAATATAAACCCTCAGTTGTTGCAACGATTTTCCCACATTGGGTTTTTCTGGGGAGTTTTGTCCAAAACAACTGTGTCATATTTTTTGTGTGTGTGCTAGCATATTTATGAGTTCCTAATTTTCTTCTATAGTTAATTTTTATGGTGAAGAAATAACAGTTTGAATATTTCATTATTTTGATGTAAAAAAAATAAGCTACATAATTAATTTATTAGTTAGAAGAAATATTTCTAGTTGTTGCATTTCAAGGGAGTTTTCACATGGTATCAAAGCATATTTGACGGATAGGAAGCTCAGAGGTGGAAAGGAAAATTCACAGCTCAGAGGGAGCAGTAGAATGGATTTTTTGGAGGGTCGCGCGGTTAGATCAAAACAACTGCAGGAGTCTCACAAAATTTTCCTATACACACATGCGGATTGTAGGAGTTCAGATTGAACAACTGCACAAGTATGGAAAAAGCCGTGAGTGCATCATAGGCATAGCAGAAGCATCTCAATTTTTTTATAAAGTAGATTCTTGTCTGGGTACAAAGGGTTTGCAGTAGTTTTCTAGAACAGATTCAATTCCAGAGTAGAAGAGAAATAGCACACATGAAGGGAGTTTCTTTAAGAGGTTTTATAGGTTCAGAAATCCAAATTTCCATTTGCAAGTGGCAGTAGTAGCAAGAAGAACTACACATTCCAAAATGGAGTGTGAGTATTAGAGCATGCAACCAATTAGGAAAGGGAGGAGATTCCTGTTTATGTTCTCCAATAATTGAGTTTCCATATTTTGAATATTTCTAGAGATAGTCGTATGATATTTCCATAAGAGGCCATGCGATTTCATCAGAATGAAAATCTGGAGAGTACAGGGAATTCTAGTTGTTGGAAACATAAGCCAAAGGGAGTATGAGTTATCTAGTGCAAGCTGCAAAGTGAAGAAGGGTCCCAACTAGGGACAAGGATTAAAAGGAGACTGCGGGGCACCAAATACAGGAGGATCAGGAGTATCAGTCTCCAATGTGCTATATTGGGTAGGATCGAGTGCAAATGCAACAAAGAGATCAATCAAATTAGTTCTAGTTGTTGCAGTAGGATCATCACCTTTGCTATGGGGTCTCACTATATCATAGAAGTGGGTTTCAATGTTAGTAGGCATAGTAATCCATTCAGATGACGATTGCAAATCTAGTTGTAATCAGTACACGTGAGACAGTTGCAGAGCTAGATGCAATGACACAGGAAGTACAAATTTCCTAGTATGTAGGTGCATTTCCAACAAGGAGATTCCCAGTGTAGAACTACATAATCTAGTTTCCAGTGTAGGAGGAAAGTGTCAGTTGCGAGGAGGGAGCAGAGTGATTTCCCATAGGGAAATCAAGAATAAAAGGGAGTCTAGTTTGAGAAGGATCATCCCTATGGAAGCTAGTGCTTTAGGATTTGGGGAGATAAAAATCCTTATTGCAATAGTTTCCACAACAGTCCAGATATAAAAACAAAGCAGTATCAACAGTAGTATGAGTAGATTAGAGTTCAGAGTTGTAGAGGATTGAGTGACGTCCATTGAGGTGTCTTCCTCATAGATCATTTCCTTGCTATAGGGGCCCACAATATTCAGTAGAATGATGGATCAATGTCAAAGATGCAATCAAATTCTAGAGTGACAATTGCAGATTAGTTGCAGTCATGTGCTGAGGAGTGTAGAGTAGTGTTGACAACAGAGCATGAGGCTTAGTAGTAGAGTCAACAAAAACACAAATTCCCTAGTGGAAAGATCATAGGCTAGTAGCAATCAGATGCTCTGGAGATAGATGCAACAAAAAGACACAATTGATTCAATGTTTCAGATGCTTCTCAGTTGCAGTAGTTGCAGCCGCAACAATAATAATTGAGAGGGATTTGTAGTTCAGATGCAGAGTTGGCAACAATATAGTAGTGTCAATAGTAACATAGATGTAACATCAGAGTTGTGCAATGGTTGGTGGGCAGTGGAAAGCAGTCACAATGCCCATACATCAACAACGTGGTTGGAGGATGATGCAGAAACATGTTTTTTTAGTAGTAAAACACTATAACAACTTCCTTACTAAGAGGGAGTGTTAGATTTTGTAGCATCAGATGGTGTTATAGTCTTGAAAGTTGTTATAGAGGATAAGAAACACTAAGACTCCATAGCCCATAAATAATTTATGGAAATTCCACCTAGAGATGTCTCAATTAAATTAATTAACTAACATTTAATTATTTCCTAAGTTTAACTTAGGAAAAATGGTTAATTAATAGTAATTAATTGAGAAAGGTGTGAATTCTATAGAGAGAAAGGTGTGATTTCTATAAAGACTCACACGAATCGATGTAGAGATGATATCGACTGTTGATTAAGATTTAATCTTCCCTGTTGGAGTCCCAACTGGAGATTATAAGGAGTCAATGGGTAGATGGAGAACAAATTTTGCAAATACTAAGTGATCTAGACATTTCGAGAGATTGAGTGGCATGTATTAGAAGGGTAGAGAGAGTAATTCAAAGGAGGATTTCCAATTTCATAGAGGCAGAAAGTGAGTGACTGAAGTATTCCATGGCGCAGCTAGCCTAGTTCTGCCACACGGGTCACACATATTTTTCTGATGTCGTAGATTAGGGCCACGAGGGTTTTTCGAGAACAATTGCGAGTATCGCATAAGTTTTCCCAACACAGTTGTACGGATCTTCAGAAGAAAAATCAACCTACATAGGGATTGGCATCCAATTTTTAAAGGCCTAGGTTTTCTTGTAGAGGGAGAGAATCTTCTCTCCAAACAATTTATGTTATATTCTTGCTGATTGGATAGCCAACTCGGCTTCAAAAGATTGTACTTAGAAATCACTACTGCATAATAATTTAAACTCTCAACTACTACACTAGTTTTCCCACATTAGGTTTTTCTGAGGACTTTTGTCCAAAAAAACTGTGTCATATTTTGTGTGTGTGTGCTAGCATATTTCTCAGTTCCTATTTTTCTTCTGCAGTTAATTTTTATGGTGAAGAAATTTCAGTGTGAATATTTCACTATTTTCCTGTAAACAAAATAAACTGCATAATTAATTTATTAGTTATAATAAATATTTCCATGTTTCAGGGGAATTTTCACAAGTAAGTACATGTTGGGTTTCCAGCGAGAAATTCAAGATCACTTCCCACTAAATTGGTGGGGGATGGCACCTCAGGTGGAGGGTCAAAGCTAGAAATAGGATCCTTCAAAACAACATTGGAATTTTGAGCAAGCGATCCCATGAACAAGTCTTGAATTGAAATATTAGGGGCTAAATCCTCAACCATAGTTCCCTCTATGTTGTATGAAAAGGAGTGAAAAAAAGTGGAACATGTGTGTGAGCCTAAATAAAGGATTTACCTAACGAGACAGAGGAACTACTCGGACGACCAAAAATGGCCGGAATCCGGGCCAATTTTTTTTTAAGAAATATTACAATAACAATGTTTGAATCATGATTTTGACGGTGAAAATGGATTCAACACCATCAAAAACCTCAAGGGCACTCAAAATATTAAAATTTGATATTTATAACGTGGATTTACAAAAGTCCATGCCAGATTTTCTTAAAATCTTACTGGAATTTCCATGATTTTCAGGGTGAAAAAGCAGTCCAGTGAGACTATGACCTAAATAAATTAGTGGGTTAAAACATCTATGCGGTGTATTGGAAGACTCAACTTGACCTATGGATCCGAGACAAACCTCAACATCTTGTAAATTAGGTATTCTGAGCATGGGAAGGTGAACAAGGGATTTTCAAATTACCTGAACCGTGGCATTATTTTTCCTTCTGATCTGACGCTTGAACCGAGCTATTTGAAGAGAAATTATGAAAATCATATTGTTGTCGAGATTTGTTTTGTAGACTGCACTTTCCTCTGGCTAGAAATCGCGAAGGACATTTGGAGAAGACAAGACCTGTCCTGTAACAGACCATAAAATGGAATGGAATACCCATTAATCGATCTACCGTGGGATAGATGTTGAACCCGATATGAGGTCCATTTCTGCTGGAAACCCACCAAAAAATTTCAATTTGACCAAAATCCAAGCCACTCGCTTGTCCAGTGTGACCAAGATAAATTTATCCATGAAAACAAAATTTCCAATTGATCCTGTCGCGTCCAAAGTTCAGGTGGAAAACCAGGTTGCTTTACCCATATCAACTTGGGGCTGGGAATATTTAAGAGGGGGTTAAATCCCACATGCCAGTGACTCAAGTTTAAACAAATATGTCCAACTACCCATGGAGACTGTAATATGTCGGTCACTTCCTCATTGTGTAGGAAATGTATGCCAAACCAACCGTTTATAAGAGCGCTAACCTTCGACCTGTATGTTAGAATCGGGGCCCACGTCTTTGCCACCAATTATCGCATGATTTCCCCATCCATCTAAAAAAAAATCCCATTTACCAGTTAGTATCCTTCGATCCCAATAAATATTTTCTCGAAAGCTGAGAGCGATCTCAATTCTGGTGCACTGGTATATTTGGAGAGCAAGGAACATGATTTTTTTGATGAAAAAGAGTGTACAACATGGGATATTTGCTCTCATGTCATTGGAGAATTTAAAGATTAATGATAAACCTTCTCGAGACTGGTCTATAAAGATGAGACCTGTGGAAAAGATTTTTCCTGCGGGTTTCTTCGATGGAGCTTCAGAGTCAAAAAATTGTGGTTGCGAGGTATGGTTAATGTTGTCACCGCACTGCCATTATAAGATTTTCTGGAATGGTGGTAGAGGCACTAACATGAGAGCTGAAATCATCACGCTGTGGGGTCTTTTATGGTTTGCAACTCATTTATATGTGGAAGAACTTTGGGTGTTCAGTGATTCAAAGGTCATAATTGATCATATGAGTAAAGGGACAAATTTGAAGGCCGTAGCTCTTTCGCATTGGATAGATCGGATTCAGATCAAAGACTTAAAGAGATCCTTTAATATTATCAATTTTATTCATGTGTTCAGGGAGAAAAATACAGAAGTAGATACACTTTCTAAAAGAGGACTAAATGGGAGGTTTGGGGAAATGTTTTATGAGCTCTACAATATATCAGGCATCAGAGCAGAGGGTAAGGTAACCTTCAATTAAATGCTGTGCTTATGTTTTCATTATCTTTTTGGAGCTGTGTGAACGGACTTTCATTTTAATAGGAAGCTGACAATTTTGTAAACTTTGTCGCGAGAAAAGTAGAACTATAGTATGATCACTGTATTTTTTATGTGTTGAAGTGGAACTAAAAAGACTGACATTGATAATGTAAGAATCACTGAAGGAGTTTTTTTTGTTATGTGCCTGGTACACTATATATAACAATATTATTTTTTTGGCTGAAAAAAAAAATATTTTCTCCAAAAACAAAATTCTTAATGTCTGGAGAGACCTTCACAGCCTTAGGATGTTTTCATGTTCCTGTTGAAATTCGAGACTTGTCTATACCCTGCACGTTATTTGTGATAGCAAGATCCAGAAAAGAAACATGTAATAGTCGAACTTAGAAATGAATTTTTGTAGTGGATGAATACCCATCCCCAAAAGCATACGTGGAACACCATCCACCAAGATGCTGAAGTAAGCCAAAATAAGGACCACAAAGAACCCTCTATCAAATGGAACATATAAATATCCATTAATCGAAAAGACAACAACTCAAAAGTTGCATTTAACCAACATCCATAGCATCAACACCAACATCAAAAGTAACTCTAATCGGAAAAACCACCTTCCCACCATAAGACACACTTCAAATAAAAATATAAAAACTTTCTCCCAACCTAAGAAAAAAAATACTAAACTAAGCTCCTCATGTGGAAATTTTTTGTAAACCCAAAACCACCATCCTTCCATGAATCATACTGCAATCAGAGAAAAAGCTTCTTTTCGAACTCAGAAACAAACAAAAGCTCCACCTATGGAAATTCCAATGTTCCACTAAGTTTCCGGGACGAGGAAATGTGGGAGTAGGGATACACACAAAAAGACGTATATCAGCAACTCCAAAATATGAGGGAAACGAGGGCATGTCATAACCATAACAATTATAAAATTATTAAAAATTTAATATATAAAAATAAAAAATAAAATCCCAACAATATATTAATAACTAAATTAGTAGATAGTAAATTTTATTAATTATGAAATGCACATCTAAATATGATCATCATTTTGTATTAGACTATTGTGAAGTAAAATTATCATTTGACATTTATACAATCATCAATGTAAATCTAAAAATAAATTACTAAATTGAATCTATCATATGACATTATGCAATGTTCCATCTAAATTCATCATTTGGTAATGAGCATTAATATTATGCAAGGTACATCTAAATTAAATTCATCATTTGACAATTAAAACTACGCAATGCACATCAAAAATTAAATTCATCATATGACAATGACATTTGAAGTCTAAAACAACCATAGAAAACTGAACTAAAAATAAACATCGAAAGTAGTGAAATACAAAAAGTTGTTTTTTTTTTTTTTAAATTGTTATTAGCGAAAAAATTCGGGGGATGCATACCTCTTGCATCCCCCTGCATCCCCTCATCCCCCCACAAGAGAGACACATTTCGTCACTAGAAAAACGCCCTCTAGAATCTCCCAAATTTTGGGGAAAATTTTCCCAAAAATTTCCCTATCTCAAGAGCATGGCGGAACAAAAAAACGCATCCCCCACTCTAAGAGACGCATCCCCATAGAACACTAAAAAATTTACTGTAATCCATTCCCAAAAATAAAAACTTATATTCATTTAAAATACCAATAAAATATATATAATAAATAAATATCAAAAATTACTCATAACCAACATCCATAGCACCAACCCCAACCACACAAGCAATTCCATGTGAAACACGTCTTCAGCAACTACGTAGACCAGAGCCAATCTGCTTGAAACCCTTGATAATGTATCCACCTTGGTTATTATTATTATAAATTGTTTTCCGATTTTTTAATTTTTAATTTTTTTTTAATTAAATTTATTAATACGATATTGTGTTTATTTATCTATTCATTTATAATACATTCATTTTAAAAATAATGTGTGCGGGACAGAACTGAAAACATCATGTGAAAAATGACATTTAAATAGGAATTTGTTGAAACATCACATGTAAATAGGAATTTACTGGTTTTAAAAGTTTATTGCTTTTATTGGGTTTTAAAAGTTTATTCCTTATTGAGTGTTGGTATTGAATGAATTCGAGACACTTCGCAAATGCAAGTCATCTCCCTACAGTGGAAAGCAATGAAAACAACGATTAAGAAGAACCTTTATCATATATTAATTAGTTTTTAAGTAGCCTGCCGCAGTAAATTAGTAAAGATATGATATAATGGTTCATATTGATTAAAGAATGTTTATTTATTTAACATTTTATTTTCACAAGTGTAATTGAAGAATAATATCAATTTAAATTTATCTAATTTTAGATCATGTTTTAGAAGGAATCCAATCTCTTTAAATGTAAATTTTTCTTTAAATTATTAATCCAAAATTATTAAATTTAATAATAATATTAATAATAAAAAATATATTTATATTAATATTATAATTAATGATGTCTTCATATTATTAATCAAAGCTTAATAATAATAATAATAATAATAATAATAATAATAATAATAATAATAATAATAATGATCTTTTAATATTAATATTATTAATAATGATGTTTTTTATATAGCATGATAATAAAATTTATAATAAAACTACATCAAATTAATATTTTCAAATATTACGATTTTGACGTGGAAATATTTGTTTTTAATGATTTTAATATATCTATAGAATATGATTTTTAGTTTTAAAAATTTATTTTACAAATATTTAAGTAAAAAAATATTAAATAATAATAATAATGAAACATTGTGTATATTTTGAATTGTTCAAATTATATAAAAAATAAAATTCAAATTAAACAATAATAATAAGCAGTAGTCTAACTAGACTGCTTTTTTGCTATGAAAATTATGGAAATTATGGTAAGATTTTAAGAAAATTTGGCAGGGATTTTTGTAAATCCAGGTTATAGCTATCAAACTTCAATATTTTGGATGCTCTAGAGGTTTTTGATAGTGCTGAATCCATTTCCACCATCAAAAACATGATTCAAACACTGCTACTACAAGATTTCTTAATTTTCTTTTGCCCGAGTTCCGACCACTTTTGATCGTTCGGGCAATTCCTCTGCCTTGATAGACAACTTTTAATAATAATAATAAATTTCATCTAAGTTAAATATTCTTTAAAAAAATATTTAATAAAATAATAATTAAATATATATTTTGAATAGTTCAAATTAAAAAAATAAAAAAATAAAAAAATCATAATTATAATTGTTAATTAAAGCATTTTGAATTTCTAAAATTACATTTAAAGATAAAGTTAAAATAATAATAATAAAATAATCTAAAAATAATAAAAATAAAAATTATGATTATTAATTATTGTGTCAAGCTTTAGTAGATATGTTTTCACGTAATAAAATGTGCTATAAATATTTTGATTAGGTCAAAATAAAATTAAAATAGAAATAATAAAAAAAATATCTAAAAAAAAATAAAATACTAATTATAATTATAATTAATAATTAAACCATTTTAGGTCCATCTTAACTCAGGATCTACCAAGTGCCGAGAGGGATCAATTTTCTTATAAGAGATTTGATCCCTCTCAACGTTTGGTAGATCCAGAGTTAAGATGGGTGTAGGCTGGTATATACATAGTTGTCATTCAATATTTTATTGGACACAAACATTGAAATATTTTATTTATGTGTAGTGCGCATGCACACAAACACACATTTGTGCCTAAGCTAAGTCTAGGTCGAGACTAGCCTTATTAGATGGAAGAAGATTGATATGCCCATAATGGAGCTCTTATCACCAAGATTGTGTAAAGCTCGGTTGAGCTTGGACGCCACTTGGGAAGTTTAATTCCTCCAAAGTGGCTTCCATCCTCAACCCCTCCCCATGAGGTTTGAACATGTGGCCTGTCACAAACCAACAAGTCTACACCCCATGGGTCATATTTAACTTATATATAAGTGTGTGTGTGTGTATTTATTTGTGGTAAACATACACACACATGTATATATAATTTTCTCACTTTGTATATATATATCTATCAAGATGATATCAAAATATTAGTTAGTATGGATATTAGAATATTTAGTGTGATATAATAAGAATACTATTAGTCCCTATCAAAGTAGGAGTGGCAATTTCTCTGCCCTTTCACTATTGTTAGTTTTTCTATTAACACACACACACACACACACACACACACACACACATATATATATATACTGGTGTTTCCCCCTTATTGTTATTTTTAGTGTAGCCTCATATTGTTGTTGTTGTGCCCATGTAGCCCCCATATTGTTATTATTGTCCCCATAGAATCCCACTATTGTTATTGTTGTTCTCATTATGTTATGACCCCTTAGACTCTTATATATACCAAGGAGGTCTTGTCATTTGTATTATCCAAGAATTGTTCATTTATGTGATGTAAAGGAGGTTCCCCCATATAAGAGACTATTTATCAAGTCGTTGATCTATATTTTCTTCTTTTTTGTCAGCGGGTTGCATAACATTTGGTATTAGAGTTTTGTATTCTAGGGTTTCGTTGCTTCGAACATGACATCTTGGTATTTTCACTATACATTTTTTTCTACGAGGCTTTAGAAGCTGAAATTTCGACCATGTGGAGTAGAAATCTTGGTGAAATTCTTGTAAAGTTTTAGATATTTTTTCACTATATTTTATGAGATATGGTTCGAAGAAGTTAGGGTTTTTGCATGATCTATAATTCAATCTCAAATAGGTGACCTAGAGAAAAATTTCTTAACTTTTTCTTTGAGCATTGTATTTGTATTTCGTAAAAAGTGGCCGAAATTGCATGGACTGTAGTTTTTCATGTATCATTTTCAGGGCTTAAGGTCAAAATAGTGACACATGGAACTTTGTATAAGTTCACTCTATAATAAGGTCATTGTGGGATATTGGGCATAAATTTTCCTTGAAGAATCCAATCTTGGTCAGACTTGTGGATTTGGAAAGAAGACTTAAAGGGATATTGCAAGACAAAAATTGAAGCAACAAAACTGAAGTCACCCTTGAGGAGAGCTAGTCTAACTTAGTCGTGGCTCTATCAGCATTCCCTTTCAAACCCCGTTCTTTTAACTCCACGTGGTCTTCTCAGATTTACAAGAAAATTTATTTATCAATTTCAAAGAAATTGACAAATAAATATATTCAGCAACTTTGGCGAATGTTAAATATATCTCCGAACCTTATAACAGATGTTTAATTCTTTCAGAATTTATATTAATACTCTACGCCTTTTAAACAAACAACTTATAATACACCGTTGCTCTGGCCCCACCTCTAGGGTCAATGATCCAATCAAATGTTCGTATCGTACCTGGCTATCCTCCGCGCACCTTTTGCTAATGACCACCGTTCGATGGCCCCTTCCCAGATCAATGACATGTACGCATATCGCTCAGCATCATGGTACGAACGTTAACGTGCGATGGCGCGCTTTGAACGGTGGTTTCCCGGGGGTCCACCTCGCCACGTGTCGCCTCCCCTATGGAATCGCTCGCGTTCAGGAAATACTGCCTACTACGCAAAAGTGGTGCGATATGGGCAACCCGCCTTTGCAAATCTGCTCACGGTTTTGAACAGTCACTGACCACGGGTTTAAATCGAGTTGGGCTGTCCTCTGCATTCACTAACCCAGGTATAGCCTCGGGTTAGGATTCTAATTAGCAATGAAAAAATTATCTTTTTATTTAGCGAGGTTTTCCTATTTAAACTGTGTTCGCGACTGTGGATCCTCTACACAGGCCTCGCCTGCGCGGGTTCAATTCACAGGGTTATTCAGTTAACTTTTGAGAAAACAATAGGTAGAGATATGTGGAGATTATATAGTAGTTCCATTATACATGCACAGAGCTCAATCACCTTGCAATCAAAAAATTTCTTCACAATTAAGGACTCAAAACAACTCTATGGCGATGCGCACTGAAATTATTCAATTGGAAGCAATTGTGAACACACAGATTTGATTGTAGAAATCTCTCTTCTCTTCTCCTCTGCTCCCCCCTCTATATACATCTGAGGGATTAAATTTATATACATGAACATTTGTTTG
Organism: Pinus albicaulis; assembly: GCA_034641835.2. Classification (NCBI taxonomy): domain Eukaryota; kingdom Viridiplantae; phylum Streptophyta; class Pinopsida; order Pinales; family Pinaceae; genus Pinus; species Pinus albicaulis. Next base: position 621,773,352 of record CM076579.1, read on the forward strand.
TTCGGTTCCTCTGTGCGGACCGTTTTAGAAAATTAATAGCCTAATTAAAATAATTCAACTAACTGAAATATGACACCTAGACTAACTAAGCTATTCGACTTCTACGACTCTAACTGATCTAAATAATACAATCAGCTGAGGTATTGACACCTAGCTGTTACAATTCAAATATTTTCGACCCCTACTAGCCACAACATGTGGACAAACCTCCTACATTGCTGGCTAGTGTCTAATGCCCCTGCATCAGACTCCCGAGGGCAATCTTCTTCATGTGCTCTTGTCCATGAGCTCTTGCACTGATCTGCTTATCTTCTGCAACATTCCTTCAGTCATCCAAGTGGCATCTTCTTCGGGCTTGTCCTTCCATTTGATTAAGTACTGAAAGTACTCTGGTCCAATGGTCCTTCTGAATGGTCTTTTATCCAATATCTTCTTTGGTTGCAATGGTTGTGCTGGAGGTAGCTTCTCCTTCCACTCAACCTATTCCTTGTCTGCTGATCTTTATTTTGCACCATCATCCTCATACTTGTACAAATATGCAACATTAAAAATGGGAGATATTTCAACATCAGGAGGTAATTCAATCTCATAAGCATTTGCAAAAAACTTCCTAAGTATCTTGCATGGCCCAATCTTTTTGAACTTCAGTTTATTATACTGCTTCCTTGGGAATCTCTCCTTTCTTAGATGTGCCAGAACCTGATCTCCTACTTCAAAATGAACTTCCTTTCTACTCAAGTCTGCTCTGCTCTTGTATTTGATGCTGCTGCCTTGTAATTGCTGTTTCACCTGTTCATGTATGGCCTGGATCTCTGAAGCAAATTCCTCACCATCAGCACTTCTTAGCTCTGCCTTTCCCATATTTCTTAACTCTGATGTTCCCATGGGGTGCATTCCATAAACAATATGGAACGGAATCTGCCCTGTGCTTCTGTTTGGTGAGTCATTATATGCATATTTTTCCCGGGGAAAATTATGATCCCACTACTTGGGATGTCCTCCATCAAGACTTCTCAACAAATTTCCCAGACTCCTATTCACCACCTCTGTTTTTCATCAGTCTGGGGATGATAAGCTGAGCTGAAACTCAGTTTGGTACCAAGTTTCTTCCACAATGTCCTCCAAAAGTGACCCACAAATCTGGTGTCTCTGTTTGAAACAATACTCTTGGGCAACCTATGCAATCTAACAACTTCCTTGAAAAACAAGTTAGCAACATGGGTGGCATCACTAGTTTTATAGCATGGAATAAAATGTGCCATTTTGGAGAATCTATCCACCACAAAAAAGACTGTATCATTCCCTTTCTGAGTCTTGGGAAATCCTAGAACAAAATCCATACTCACCATGTCCCAAGGCCTGTCTGGAATAGGCAAGGGAGTGTACAATCCTGCATTCTGGCTCCTTCCTTTGGCATATTGACAGATTTTGTAATTTTTCACAAACTTGTCCACTTCTGCTCTCATCTTGGGCCAGTAATAGAAGTGACTCAGCTACTCATAAGTCTTATCAGTACCAAAGTGTCTAGCAAGTCCACCACTATGCTTTTCTTTGATCAATTTTTCCCTCATGGAACATCTTGGTACACACAGTTGGCTTCTTCTGAATAAAAATTCCTCCTGCAGGAAATAATCCAGCCCCTAGTTTCTATCTGTTAGTACAGGGTTACTACATGCCTCAAATGCTTCTTTAAAATCTGGATCTATTTTATACAATTCTTTGAGAAAATCAAATCCTACAACTTCAAAATTTGTTTCTTGAACAAGCATGTGCCTCCTACTCAAAGCATCAACTACTTTATTGGCTTGGCCACTTATATGTTTCAAAACAAAATTAAAACCTTGGAGATACTCAACCCATTTGGCATGCTTATGTTTCAGCTTGGGCTGCTGTACAATATACTGCAAAGCATGATTGTCAGAATATAATACAAATTCCCTGGACATCAAATAATGTCTCCACTTCTTCAGTGCCTGGACAATTGCATAGAATTCCTTCTCATAAGAGGAATAATTTCTTCTGGTGTCATTCAAAATTTCACTGAAATATGCCACAGGTCTATCATCTCGACTCAACACAGCTCAAATGGCCTCTTCACTGGCATCACACTTTACTTGAAATGGTTTAGTAAAATCAGGCAGAATCAAAACAGGCTTCTCCATTATCTTTTGCTTCAAAACTTTAAAATTTCTTTATGCTTCAGCAGTCCACTTAAATGGTTGTTTTCTCTTCTTTATCATCTCAATTATGGGTGTATTGATCTTACTGCAGTTTCTTATAAACTTTCTGTAAAAACTAGCAAGTCCATGGAAACTTCTTACCTCAAAAACATTCCTGGGTGAAGGCCACTCCACAATTGCCTTAACCTTTTCCGGGTCCATCTTTAATCCTTCTGCAGAAACAAAAAAACCCAAATAAACTAACTCTTCTTTCATGAATGAGAATTTCTTTAAATTTATTAGCAGTTTCTCTTGTTGCAGCTTCTTCAAGACATGATTAAGATGCCTTAAATGTTCTTCTTTAGTTCTGCTGAAAACTAGTATATCATCCAGATAAACTATCACAAATTTACCAATGAATTCTTTCAATACTTCATTCATAAGTCTCATAAAAGTGCTAGGTGCATTTGACAACCCAAAAGGCATTACCATCCATTCATATAATCCTTTATTTGTTTTAAAGGCAATCTTCCACTCATCACCCTCTCTTATTCTAATCTGATGGTATCCACTTTTTAAATCTATTTTTGAGAAATATTTAGCACCACTCAAACAGTCCATCAAATCCTCAAATCTGGGCAAAGGGAATCTGTACCTGATTGTGATCTTATTGATTGCTCTGGAATTAGTACACATCCTCCAGCCTCCATCTTTCTTTGGGCTCAATACTGCTGGTACTGCACATGGACTCAAAATTTCTCTAATCAGCCCCTTGTCCACCAACTCCTGTACTTGTCTCCTGATTTCCTCATTTTCCTTGGGAGTCATTCTGTAGGCTGCCTTATTTGGCAGGTTTGAACAAGGGATAAAATCTATCTGATGACTGATCTTTCTCACAGGTGGTAGCTCATCAGGTAAATCATCCACAATAATGTCACAATAATCATCTAACATTTCTTGGATTTATATTGGCAGATCATAAATCTTTGTAGAAGTAAGAACTACTTTAGATTTGCAAACTAAAGCAAAGCTTACCTCTTCTTCTTCTATCTGCTACAGATATTCCTTCCCACTCAGCAACAAGGTATTTGGATCAATCACCATGCTGGATGGCTCTCCTTCTTCCATGGGTATCAATGTATGGTGTACCCCATATTTGAAGAACTTGTAAGTGTTCTTCTTGCCATCATGCATTGCTGCTTTGTCAAACTGCCAAGGTCTACCTAGCAGTATATAACACACATCCATGGGCATTACATCACACAGGAACTTATCTTTATACTTTCCCATTTGTAGCTCTATCTCACACTGTTCCTTTACAACCAACTGGTGCCCTTTATGCAGCCAGGACACCCTGTAGGGAGTTGGATGCTCCCTTGTCTTCAACTTCAACTTCTCTATCACCTCAGTGGAAACCAGATTGTCTGTGCTGCCACTATCAATGACTAGCTGGTAGCATTTCCCTTGGACTTTGCATATGCACCTAAACAAAGTCTTCCTTTGTGCAGGCTCAGTGACCTCTTTGGCTTGCTTCAACAGGACCTTATTTACCACCAAGGATTCTCCCCTCTCTGGAAGAATTTCTTCTTCAATTTCTGCCTCTTCTCTAGCCTGGGCAACAACAACATTTCTTGGTCCAACACCCACATTCTCTGGACACTCATAGTGCTTATGTACCACTTGCTGACATCTATAACACCTCAACTCCCTACCTCTACCTCTATCTCTGCCTCCTCTTCCTTTTCCTCTGTAAGAACCCCTTCTGCCCCTTGCATCATCCTCTGTAGATGCATTCTGAGGTGAGATACTGTTAGCTTCATCCCTGGGTGTAGCAGGCTTTCCTCTACCACCTTGACTTCCCTTTCCACGGAAAGTACCTCTCTTCTTGGCAGATTGTTTCCTCAGGAGTTTCTCCTCTGCTTTCAAGGCCATCTGATAGGCCTCTTCCACCGTCTTAGGAGACAGAAGACCTATCTCATCTTGGATCTCCAGCTTGAGACCATTCACATATCTGGCAGTCTTCTCTGGTGTGTCTTGGATTTGCCTAGCCCTTATGCTTACTCTGTAGAATTCCTCTGTGTATTCTTTTACTGTCAGAAACCTCTGTCTCAGGTTCTGCATTTTCTTATACAATGTCAGTTGATAATCACTAGGCAAGAATTTACCTTTTAATTTAGCCATCATTCTAGTCCAGCTCTTGATAGGTTGCTTGACAACTCTCCTCCTTTCTTCCTGCACTCCATCCCACCAAAATGCAGCATGTCCTTTCAGCTTTGTCACTGCAAACTTGACCTTTTTATCTTCACTTATTTCTTCATAATTGAAGCATTTCTTCATTTCATTTATCCATTCCACCAGTTCCTCTTGATTCAGTCCCCCTACATAACTCGACACTTCGATTCTGGGCTTGACTGCAGACCCCAGAACAGTTCTAAGGAGTCTCATGTCAGGAGGAATTTCAACATTTTCTTTAGCTTCTTTTGTTTCAGGTTCACTGATGTCTTCCGGATCTCTGGGCTGTCTTCGCTCCATGGCATCCATTTTGGCCTCGACCCTCTACAACATCACCAACACCTCTGCATTGGCAACGGGTCTCCTTCTGCCAGTACCTCTACCAACTCGGATTGCCATGTCAGCTCTCTACAAAAACAATCTTAAAACAATGGCTCTGATACCACAAATGACGCAACAAAACTGAAGTCACCCCTAAGGAGAGCTAGTCTACCTTAGTCGTGGCTTTGTCAGCATTCCCTTTCAAACCCTGTTCTTTGATCTCCACGTGGTCTTCTCAGATTTCCAAGAGAATTTATTTATCAATTTCAAAGAAATTGACAAATAACTATATTCAGCAACTTTGGCGAATGTTAAATATATCTCTGAACCTTATAACAGATGTTTAATTCTTTCGGACTTTATATTAATACTCTACAACTTTTAAACAAACAGCTTATAATAAACCGTTGCTCCGACCCCAACTCTAGGGTCAATGATCCAATCAAATGTTTGTATCGTACTTGGCTATCCTCCGCGCACCTTTTGCTAACGACCACCGTCCGATGGCCCCTTACCAGATCAACGGCATGTACGAATATCACTCGGCATCCTGGTACAAACGTTAACGTGCGATGGCGCACTTTGAACAGTGGTTTCCCAGGGGTCCACCTCGCCACGTGTCGCCTCCCCTATGGAATCGCTCGCGTTCAGGAAATACCGCCTACTCCGCAAAAGTGGTGCGATATGGGCAACCCGCCTTTTCAAATCCGCTCACAGTTTTGAACAGTGACTGACCACGAGTTTAAATCGGGTTGGGTTGTCCTCTGTGTTCACTAACCCAGGTCTAGCCTCAGGTCAAGATTCTAATTAGCAATGAACATATTATCTTTTTATTTAGCGGGGTTTTCCTATTTAAACTGTGTTTGCGACCGTGGATCCTCTACATAGGCCTCGTCTGCGTGGGTTCAATTCACAGGGTTATTCGGTTAACTTTTGTGAAAACAATAGGTAGAGATATGTGGAGATTATATAGTAGTTCCATTATACATGCAAAGAGCTCAATCACCTCGCAATCAAACAGTTTCTTCACAATTAAGGACTCAAAACGACTCTATGGCGATGCGCACTGAAATTATTCAATTGGAAGCAATTGTGAACACACAGATTTGATTGCAGAAATCTCTCTTCTCTTCTCCTCTGCTCCCCCCTCTATATACATCCGAGGGATTACATTTATATACATGAACATTTGTCTGTTCGGTTCCTCTGTGCGGACCGTTTTAGAAAATCAATAGCCTAATTAAAATAATTCAACTAACTGAAATATGACAGCTAGACTAACTGAGCTATTCGACTTCTACGACTCTAACTGATCTAAATAATACAATCAGCTGAGGTATTGACACCTAGCTGTTACAATTCAAATATTTTCGACCCCTACTAGCCACAACATGTGGACAAACCTCCTACATTGTTGGCTAGTGTCTAATGCCCCTGCATCAAAAATTCAGACCTTGGAGATCTGAAATTATAGAGATACAATAATTTTAATATCTAACTCCAAAAAATAAGCAAAAATGTGTGTATAGTTTTTTTTTTAATTTGCATCTATTTTTTTTGAAAAATTAGTTTGAAGTGATTCAAAGGACATATAGAAGCATAAATATCATTATTTCATTCCAATGTGTCTCAAAAAAAAAAAATGGACACACCCAGTAAGAAAACAAAAATCTCTAAGATGACACATGAGGAAGAGGAAGGAATGAAAGATGATATGTCAAAATTACGAGACCAAGTGCAACAAATTTTGTTCTCACAAAGAGTAACCAAATAATTTGAAGCGATGATGAATGTTAAGATCGATGGTTTAAAAGGGAACAGGGATGGTTTAGAATAAAAAATAAAAAGATAAATGGAAGGTTTGGAAGGTTTGACAAAGTTGCTATAATAAATGCTTCTTAGTGGTGACAAGGTGTTCCATGAAAATCATGATGAAAAAAACGGAATTTTAATCATGATTTTAGAGACTCTAACTTTGGATTGAAGACTAACCACATTCCAAAGATCGATATGAGGAAGTTTGATGGCAAGGATCTGGTAACATGAATACTACAGATGGAGAAATTCTTTGATCTACATGATGTGTCGAACACACAAAAGGTACACAATGCATCTTTATATTTAGAAAAAAATTGGTTTGTGTGATATCGATGGCTTTGTTCTCATAAATCAATTGTCACTTGGAAAATTTTAGTTGAAGAATTGATGGCACATTATGAGGATAAAAAGAGAAATACCTTCTTTATCCAATTGATAAATCTCAAACAAAAGAGTTCAATTGCAGAGCACATTGCAGACTTCCAAAGATTGAATATAAAGGTAAATGATATTATATAGGAGCATAGGATTGATGTTTTAATAGGGAATTTAAAGGATAACATCCAACATGAGGTTCACCTTTTGGAACCTAATTCATTGGAGACAAAAATCAAGGTGGCAAGAAAAGTTGAAAACAAAATAATGGCAATAAGGAAGTCTACCACTCACAATTATAAAGATGGAAGTATTGATTCTACTGTCCTTCCATAACCTACAACGTTGACACAACAAAAATTGGAGGAAAAAATAGCAAAAGTGCTTTGTTACAATTGTGATAAAAAATGCACTAAAGGTCACAAGTGTGTCGAGAAGAAACTATTTTACATAGGTTGTGAATATGAGGAAGAAAAGGAAAAAGAAGCAGAAAAATACGAAGATATACACCGGGAACCAACCCCATAAAAAGAAGAAATGAATTAGATAATATCTTGTAATGCATTGGTGGGAATTACCACTCCTAAAACTCTCAATATAGAAGGATATATTAAGAAGAAAAATGTAATTTTGCTGATCTATTCAGATAGTACCCATAATTTTATTCATTGTAAGATAGCCAAGGAATTGAATTTCTTTTTATATCTAGCTCCATAGTGTCAATGGGTGGTTTCAAATGGAGGAAATATAAATTTCTCTACAAATTGTCATAATATAAAGCTAACCATGGGAGAATATGTATTAAATAGTCCAATGTTTCCCATTCCAATGGGTGGTGCTGATATTGTACTATGAGTCCAATGGTTACAATATTTGAGGATGATATCTTTTAACTTTCAAGAATTTTTCTTGAAATTTTTTTGGAAAGAAAAGAAAATTGAATTAAGGGGCATCATAGGGAAATTTGGAAAGATAATCAACTCTAATGGCATAACAAATCTTTTTGAGAAGGAACAACAAGGGGTAATTGCACAATTATGTTCACTGGATGTTAAAACATCTAAGTCATCCATTTCTGTAGATCTCCAAAAAGTATTGGACAATCATTCCAAGGCGTTTGAGACTCCCAAAGGCCTCCCATAAATTCATGATTATTATCATGATATTCACTTGATATCCCTATTCCCAATAGAGTGAAATTGAACATATGGTTGCAAAAATTCTAGAGATCGAGATAATTCAACCTAGTCAAAGTTCTTTCTTTTCTCTAATAGTATTGGTGCACAAGAAGGATGACTCATGGCGTATGTGTCCAGATTATGGGGAGCTCAACACACTCACTATTAAAGATAAATTTCCCATTCCCATCATTGATGAATTGTTGGATGAATTACCTGGAGCAATTTACTTCACCAATTTGGATCTTCGTTCATGATATCATCAGATTAGGATCAAGATTGATGACATTCCGAAAACAACATTCAGAACTCATCAAGGTCATTATGAATTTTTGGTCATGAATTTTTGCCTTACTAATGCACCTTCCACATTTCAAAGTTTGATGAATTTAATTTTCAAACCCTTCCTTAGAAAATTAGTGTTATTATTTTTTGATAATATATTAATCGACAACAAGTATTGGAAGGAACATGTTCAACATGTTGTCATGGTGCTCAAACTATTAGAGGAGAAAAAATTATATGAAATATCCCCCAAATGTTTCTTTGGAGTACAAGAGGTGGAATATTTGGGTCATATTATATCTCATGAGGGTGTTAAGTTATACCCTAACGAAATTAAAGCCATTAAGGAATGGAAAATCCCCACAACCCTGAAACATCTTAGAGGATTTCTTAGGTTGACAAGGCATTATCGCAAGTTTGTTAAGAATTATGGGAGAATAACATCGCCTCTAACAACATTACTGAAGAAAAATGCATTTTCTTGGACTCCATAAGTGGCCAAGGTCTTTGAACATCTTAAAGAGGAAATGCGCCAAGCACCAGTCTTAGCTACACCAGTCTTCACAAAAACCTTTATCGTGGAATGTGATGCCTCATGAAATGAAATTGGCGCTGTTTTAATGCAAGAAGGAAGGCCCATTTCTTTTTAAATTCATCAAATTAAGGGAGAGTATTTACACAAACCTATTTATGAGAATGAAATGTTGACAATACTACATGCACTAAATCAATGATGACCTTACCTAATGGGAAGACATTTTAAGGTAAAAATAAATCACGTTAGTCTTAAATACTTTTTGGAACAAATATTATCTTTATAAGAGAAACACAAGTGGGTCACAAAGATGTTGGGTTATGACTTTGAAATCATCTACAAAAAGGGAAGCAAAATGCTATTGCAGATGCACTCTCAATAAAGAATGAATATGTGGAAGCATTACTCTGTGTCATTTCTATCATCCAACCTAATTAGATAACTAAAACAAGGGATGAATGGAAGAATGAAAAAGAGGTGCGGACACTCATTCAAAAGTCGAAAAAAGATCCTAGTACATCAGATACATTTATCTGGAAAAATTACTCATTATGGTACAAAGATCGCTTATATATTTGTAAGAATTCCCAACTCAAACAAAATATTCGTTTGGAATTGCACACCTCCCCCTTAGGAGGGCACTCAATATTTTTAAAAACTTACCATAGGGTCAAGAAGGAATTTTTTTGGGATGGCCTTAAATATGATATTCAAAATTTTGTGGCATAATGTTTGGTTTGCCAAAAAAATAAAGTTGAGACAATTAAGACCCCGCGTCTGTTACAACCTTTATCCATTCCAAGTTAGCATTAGAAGGAGGTATCAATGGATTTTATCACAGGTTTACCCAAGTATGAAGGAAAGAGTGTCATCATGGGTGTAGTTGATATAATTACAAAGTATGCACACTTTTGTGCATTATCTCATGCTTTTAAAGTCAGTACAATTGTTACTGCATTTATGGAAAGAATTCAAAAGATACATGGAAACCCAAATATTATTGTAAGTGACAAAGATCCCATTTTTACTAGAATTTTTTGGAAAAATTTGTTTTTTGTCTTAGTACTCAATTAGCTCATAGCTCATCTTATCATACTTAATTTGACGAGCAATATGAGATAGTGAAAAAATGTTTGGAAGGATATATTCATTTCTTTGTATCTGATAAAAAAACACAATGGGTTAAAGGGTTACCTCTGGCTCAATGGTGGTATAACACTTCCTTTCATACTACAACAAAAATGACACCATTTATGACACTTTATGGATATCATCCACCACCCACCACATCATGTTTAAGAGAAATATCTAAGGCTCAAGCAGTGGAAGATCACATCAAGCATCAGAAACAAGTTCTCCAACTCTTAAAGGATAACCTCACTTTGGAACAGAATCAAATGAAACAAAAAGCATATCAGCATTGGAGTGATAGAAGATTTGATGTAGGTGACTGGGTATTTTTATGGCTACAACCATTCAAACAAATGTCCCTCAAGAAAGATAACAAGGATAATAAATTATCACCCAAGTACTATGGTCCTTACAAGGTGTTGCAAAATATTGGTACTGTGGCATACAAATTGGAGTTGCTTGCATCTTCCCAAGTACACCTAGTTGTCCATGATTCATGCTTAAAAAAGGTTATCAGTGACAAGCTCCCAGTTCAAAAAGTGTTTCCAAAACTTGATGAAGAAGGAAAAATAATATTGGATCCTAAAGTAGTCACAGAAAGAAGAACCCAAAAACTACAAAATTGATCAATTTCATAGTATCTCATTAAGTGAAAGAACTTAAATGCTTAAGATTCCACATGGGAGGATAAGAATTTTATACAGAAGCATAACTACTCAAGCATTGAGGACAACACATTTTTGAAGGAGAGGGGCATGTTAGGTCACTATAATACTTGTATATCCCCCTTATTTTTATTCTTAATGTAGCCTCCTATTGTTATTGTTGTGCCCATGTAGCCCACATATTGTTATTGTTGTGCTCCATAGAAGCCCACTATTGTTATTTTTGTGCCCTTTCATTATTATTTTTATGTAGGCTCTGGTTATATTATGACTCAGTCTCTTGTATATACCAAGGAGGTCTTGTCATTTGTATCATCCAAGAATTGTTCATTTATTTGATGTAAAGGAGGTTGCCCCGTTGAAGAGGCTATTTCTCAAGTCGTCGATCTATATTTTCTTCTATTTTGTGAGCTGGTTGCACAACATATATATAATTTTATTGGTGAATAAAACCAAAATTTATTGTATCATTTTCAAGATATAATGTCATGTATATGGAAAAGTACTTACCATTTTTCCATTTCAATATTTGTGTCATAATTTCTGGATACCATTTCAATATTTGTGTGGTGATTTGTGGATATTTAGTTATTAATTATTAATTAATATTATTAGTTGTGATCATTATTATAATTTTGTTGTCAATATATATATATATATATATTAAATAATACTAACTCATTTTTATTGTTTTATTAAACCATGTCAAAATTTGTAAAAATAATTAGTTAGATTTATATGGTCATAAGGAGAGATTTAATTGGGTTTAAAAATTCAGATTATTTGAAATTATTTCATTTCTATTTTCTTCATACATTAGCTTATCTTTTGTAAATTATTATTTTATTTTTGAAGGCACATGCTATCTATATTCAAATTTTACTTGACAGAGAGTATGATGTGTGAAACACTTGTTATAAATGTCATGTATCGCCTCCATGTTGAATAGTGAATGAATTAGACATCTTCGCCATGCTAAAAAGGAAAGGCGTTGTCTAACTATTATATTTTTCGGAGTTTTTGGTGCCTTTTATTGTTTAAAATGCATTTTTGACTCTATATATGGAATCAACACTGTAAAAAATTATGGGGCACTTGAGAGCTCACAACTCAAATTTGTAATTCCAACAAATCCTTTCCAGTCTCAGCAAATTCTATCGAAAAATATGCTCCAAAAAAGACCAAAACATATAAAAATTAAACTACTACAAATCGAAACAAAAAAATCCAAAACATATAACAAGTAGACTACTGCAAAATGAAACAATATTTAGGCATGAAGCCATTACAACAATATTCATTAAGGCATATAGGTCATCATGTCATTATCTAGGATTTGAACTCAGGTAGAGAATATAACAACCATTTCACCCAACCACCTAAGATAACCTTAATTAACACTAATATTTATGATTTATATTGAAACATATATTTTTTAATGTAAGTATTTTTTTTAATTTTATTAATTTAATTTTCAATGGAAGGCAGGGATCACATCTTGTCGACTTATCAACATAACCTAACCCTGAGGCCATCGAGGAGAATTGGCTCCATGACCTCCCATTAGTCAGGTACTTTAGTGACAGGAACTCAACCAATTGAGCTAACCCTCTGAGCTTTTTTAATGTAAGTATTGTTTTATTGTTTGTTATTAATATTTACTATTCATATTGAAATATATATATATATTTTTATGTTATTAATATTTTTGAATTTTTTTAATGTAAGTATGATTTTATTGTTTATTATAACGTTAAGGGAAAACATATCTCCTATATTGGGTTCAAAATGACAGAACAATTATTTTATTATTCACAATTGTTGGAATTTTATTTCAATTTTTATAATATAAAATTGTTGGAATTTTGTATCAATTTTTATAACATGAAATTGCAGGAATTTGGTGCTAATTTTATGGATTGAAATTTAAAATTTAATTTTAATTAAATGTGTGTTTTTTCTTCACATCAAATGTAATTTCATCTTAATTTTGGGTTTACCATGCTTTGTGAGGGAAAAAATTCTTAAAGGTGCAAAATTTTTATAAAGCTCAAAATTTCAAGTGATTTGATCTATCTTGGCTCATGTAGATTTGAAGTTAAGATATATGTACCCTAATTTGAGTCATGGAAAAACACATCAAAAATTTAAATCATATCGTATAAATTTTATAGAATTTCAATCGCTCAAGAAATTTAAACGAAAATCAAGAGACACAATTCTACTCTACTTATCTGCGGAATGAAATTCACAATTTAGAACAACATGCATATACATGCAATAAGAAAAACCACAAATACACAGTGATTTATAGGGGAAACCAACTGGGTAAAACCCCTCAAGCTTCTTTGCATTAATATGATGAATAAAGAATCTATTGCAATTGCTAGCTCAAACTATGAGCTCAACCTGCAAAATAATAATTGTTCTCTCTGCTCAATGAACAAATCTTGAAAAAAATTAGCCAAATATAAACTCACCTAGCCTCCTATCTACTTGCGCAAATATTTCTTCTATTATTTAGGAATTTCCTCCAAATTGATTTCACAATTCCCAAGGATTATTCATGGATTGCATGCAACACATGTACACTCAAGACTAGTCTACAACTGATGTTACAATGCCTTGGAATCTCCACCACAACTGAGAATTTTGAATTCCTTTCATGCATGAGCTATTTTTGGTTGATTGATCAATTAACTAGATGATCTCTGAGTTAGACTGTTGTCCCACTGCACAACTGACCTCCAACTAGTTATATTAATTGTTAGAACTAGTTTAGCTAAGTACAACTCGAAATAATTGAACTAGATTACTAAAATTTAGCAATCACACATGAATAAATGAACTCCAAGCCCTATAAATCGAATTTACTGAGCTAACTGAGTGACAAGAGCCATGTATATAGAAATTATGATGGATATTTCCAACTTCTTAAAAAATTTTATTCAAAATCAAAAGACAAAAACCTATTCTATTTCTTTGCGGCAAGTAATTCACAACTTAGAACAAAAATATGAGACATGCAATAAGAAATAATACATGCAAAGAGTATTTTTCCCGGGGAAAGCAAACTACTAAAAACCCCAATGCCTCCTTGCATCAATCCGATGAATAGAGATGTATTACAATTGCTTTGTTCAACTGAGCACAACTTGCAAGTGCATAACCTATCTCTCTACTCACTAGAAGCTCTAACCCAAACTTAGTCAATTTCTGCCTATGATTGAGCTCGTATTTCCTTGCGATGCTCCTTGAGAAATTAAGCCCCTATTATTTAGGAATTTATGCCAAATGGATTGCGCAATTTGTTAGGCTGATCATCTGACTACATGCATCACTTGTACACTCAAGACTATTATACTACTGATGTTACAATGCCTTGGAATATTCACCAAGCCCAGGGAACTTGAATTATTTGCATGCACTAGCTATATTTTGCTAATTGATCAGTTAAATATATGATCATTGAGTTTGAATGAAGTCTCACTGCACAACTAACCTTCCACCAGTTCCTTCAACAATTAGAACTAGTTTATCTGAAATCAATCTTAGATAACTGACCTTAATTGCTACAAATTAGAAATCACACATGCTTAACTAAACTATAACTCCTACAACTCAAATTTGCTAAGTAAACTAGGTGACAAAAGCCATGTCACACAAGTTAACTGCATCCAAGTTGTCTGCTGATGTGGAAATTCATTTTTTCTCAATTTAATTAAGGAAAAATCAAATTGAGAATTTCTTGTTGCATTTTTCAACACTCCCTTTCAGCAAGAAAGGGATTATAAACCACCCATTTCCTACAACTATTTAACTTAGACATCCTTCTTGAAAATTCCTTTTCCAAAATGTCAACATCTTGTTCCTCTGTTGGAATGTACTGCAACAACATTATCTTCCTCTGCACACTTTCCCGTAAATGGTGATACTAGATATCTATATGCTTGGATCGATCATGAATACTAAGATTATTAGAGAGGTTGATGTAACTATGATTATTACAATAGATCAAAATTGGATCCATCATCTAAACAAACAATCCAATAAGTATAATTTTCATCCATATTTCCTCACATGTTGCTTTCCTTATAACCATGTATTGTGCTTCTACTAAGTTGAGCACCACAGATATTTGATTCCTGCTATACCTAGAAACCGATGTGGATACAACACTGAAAAAATCCTCTTGATGTACTCTTTCTGTTTGATGGACTCCCTACCCAATCTGCATCTGTGAAGCCACATAAATTCACTCCCTCTATATGTCTGTACCATAGTCAAAACTGGGTAGTGCCTTTGAGGTACTATAAAACAAGCTTAGCTTCTCTCCAAAATAATTTGGTTGGCCTAAACATAGTTTGGCTCAGCTGGTTGATTGCATAACACATATCTGATAATGTGTTTACAAGGTACATCAGAGAACCCATTAGTTTCCGATAATTGGTAGCATCCACTTCCACACCTGAAGTGGCATCCTCCTTCCTCTATTTAGTTGCTAGAGGTGTCTGCATGGGTTTGCAACTCTCCATGCAGAACCGCTGTATTATCTCATTTCCATACTTTCCTTGAGACAAAAACAATTCCCCATCGCCTTTCCATACTTCTAATCTGAGGAAGTGATGCATGAGACCCATGTCCTTCATTTCAAATTCTCTTGCAAGATCCTCCATACAAGATCTAATCAACTTTTCATCACCAACTAAAATTAAATCATCAACATATAAGAAAAAATCAGCAATTTAACTTCTACCAAGACATGATAAATATTTTCATCCACCTCAGTTTTGGTGAAGTCCAAACCAGTGAGATAGCTATCGATCTTAGTGTACAAAGCACAAGGTGCTTGCTTGAGACTGTACAACCCTCACTTGAGTCTACACACATGAGACTCTGAATCAAAAGTCTCAAATACTTCTAGTTTCTCAATGTACACCTACTCCTCAATAAATCCATTGAAGAATGTTGTTTTAACATCCATCTGTTGGATCTTCCATCCCATCTCCGCATATAGAGCAAGAATTGATCTAATGGATGAGTACCTTGCTATATTAGAAAAGGTCCCCTCATAGTCAATTCCCTCAACTTGAGAGTACCCCTTAGCAAAAAATATGGCCTTATACTTCTTTACCTTGAAGATCCTTCTGGAACCCACAACTGATTTATCTGCTGTTCTTGGGAACACTTCTCAAACATTTCCCAAACATTGTTATTTACAATGGATTTGTATTCCTCCACCATTGAATCAACCTATACATGTTTCTCTACTGATTTCTTGAAAGTGGATATCTCAATCTCTACAAGATCAGTCATTAAATCCATTTATCCAGTGTACTAATTAGTTGACCTTCTCTTCTTGTGCAAATTTGAAGGAGCACTCACATTCTTCCTCACGTCATGGAAAAGTATTTCAACTTCCCTGGTTCTTTTTCTTCCTTCCATGGATGGTTTTTCTTGAGTGGCTCTCTCCACTCTCTGCTCTTCAATTTGTGGTTTCTCCACAACTTTTCGAGGCTCTCTCCACTCTCTGCTCTTCAATTTGTGGTTTCTCCACAACTTTTCGAGGCTCCTCCTTTGGAGCTAAAACCTCCTCCTCATGTGGGATATGTAGATCCCTCTCAAGAGAGCACCACATCACTTTCTCCTAATCAAATTTTACATCCCTTCACACAGATGTCATTATGAGGAATGATAAGTACACATGATAGTTATGGTGAGTTTCTGTGTAACCCACAAATACCCCTAATTATGAGGCTCTAAAAATCCTGAAGTGTGACACATTCAAATTTCTCCTCGAGAAATCCTCCTCTAGTGTAATCATGCCCATAATCTTATGAAGACTCCAGTTATGCAAATAGAATGTTGTGTAGCATGCCTCAACCCACAAATTCAGAGGTAGGCCTTGGTCATGCAACATTGCCCTTGTTTCTCCCATAATGCTATGGTTCTTTCTATTAGCCACCCCATTATGCTATGGGTTGTGGGGTGCTATCAACTCTCGTTGAATGCCTTCTTTTGCACATAAATTTTTAAATTTATTTGACATGTACTCAACTCCATTATCACTCTTGAGAGGCTTCACCTTCTTGTTGATTTCTTTCTCAACCAGTGCCTTGAATTATACGAACTTGGAGAATGTTTCATCTTTATTTCACATGAATAAGTTCCAACACTTTCATGATAAGTCATCAATAAAAATGAAAAAAATATTTGTGTCTCGTAGTGGAGGCTGTCGAGAAAGGTCCACAAACATTAAAGTGGATCCTTTCTTGGGTTGCATGTGCTTTGCTATCTCAATCATGGAATGTGGAATTTGTGTACTTCCCCAAAGTACATCCTTTGCATACGTCCTGCTGCTCAAGTGATCCTTTGGGACAACATGTGGTTATCTGTTTCATGATATTCAAAGTGCCATGATGCAAATGGCCAAGTCTTTTGTGCCAAATTTCATCGACATCATGACTCTGCACCTTCTCCACATTTTTACTTCATGCAACACATTCTCCCACATTTAGCTTATACAGGATCTTCACATGAACCTCGATCTTATTCACCTGTCTTATGGCTATGTGTCTCATGAATTCCTTTCCTTTGTTGAATATCACACCATAACCATGATCTTCAAAAAATGTAACAGAGATGAATTTTTTCTTTAGGCCTGGTGTGAACAAACATCCTTGAGCCTGAGGGGGAGCATGAATCCATCTAAAAGGTGAATGTACCAATCCTGGTTGCACTATAGCTTCCATCATCCCCCATATTAATGTTCATATGCAAGTATTTTTCCTCTAGGTTACTGAAAACTCTCTACACCCTGTCATGTGGAACAATGCACCTGAGTACAAGTACCACATGCTCCCCATCACTGTGATGGCCATGCATGCGATAATGGTAAAGTCAAGCTCAAACTTTGAAGCCAAGGCTTCACCTGTTTCTCCTCCTGAGGTCTTCTTGCTTTCCTTTTTGTGTGGACACTTCGTGGAATAATGCCTGAATTCATGACAATCAAAGCATTTAATTTTGGAAAAATATTTATTCTTTCCCCCTTGGATGGATTTTGGTTTTCATTGAGATTTGTTCCCTTTTCCCTTATTTGACTTTCCATCCAAAGAATATTTTTCTTCATCCTCTCCCTTGGATGAATTTCCATCTTTGGTATTACTCCTTATTTCCTCCTATACCAAATCATACCACAAGTGCTCCCAATTTTGTAGTTTATCCCTCCAATTCACCGAATCTTGATAGTTATGCCATCTCTTTGGAAGGACCAGAAGGGATAGGATTACCAAGTCTTCTCCAGGGAAATTAACATCAACCCATCCCAGTTCATCACGACATTGTGTGAACTTGCTCAGATACTACAAAATCATGTCATTCTTATGCATCTTGATACTTTGAAGTTTATCCTTGAGCGCTAGCTTCCCGCAGTCACTATTATTCTCGAAAAATTATGTCAGTGCTTTCCACACCATGAAGGAAGTATCTTTTTCGTGGAGATTTGAAAAAATATAATCTCGTACTCCCTCCAATATTATTCTCATTTCCTTGAGCTACATATTTCTTCCACAAAGCAAGGTTCTGGGCATTAAATTCTTGTGGTTTTTCAACATATGTCTTGATGTATTCTAGCAATCCATTTTCATGCAATAATTCCTCCATGTGATCCTTCCATGCAACAAAATGAGAGGTTCCTTCCAAGGAATACTCTAGCCTCATTACATTGAAGGCCATCTTCTCAACTTTGAAGAAACATTGTTAAACTAAGCTCCAAAATTGAACCTCCTGAGAACAACTTCGAAATTTTTGCTCTAATGTGAATAATTCTTTGATACCATGTAGAAATTGCGATGTAGATTTGAAATTTCTCATGAAATTTTAATCAAAATCACAAGACACAAAACTACTCTACTACTTTTCGGAAATTAATTCATAGTTTAGATAAAAAATCTCAGACATGCAATAAGAAGTAAAATACATGCAAAGATTAGTTTTCCTTGGGAAATAAAACTACTAAAAACCCCAATGCCTCCTTGCGATAATGTTGTGAAGACAATCCCCTTTGCGGATAGAGGTGATCTCTCTAGCCCTAGAGTTGGTCTAGCAACTTACGAGACTATCTAATGAACACCTTATTAACTAACATTCAAAACATGATGAGAAAAGGAAAAGATCCTACCTCTTCCTGATGCCATGCTCAACTTCTTTGGTGAAGGCCTCGATCCACAATCCTTCAGGCTCAATCCTCGCTATTAGTGGCGTTCGAATACCTGCAGGTGATCAAAATACAACAAAAAACATGATCCAATACGAAGAATACATTGAATATTAATTACCTAACAAATCAAGGAGCATTAGGCTATTTGTATGAATATTAAAACAAATATAGAAAGAAAAAAACCAGATGTATTTATTAATAATATAAAAGAGGAAGCTTACAACCATGGCCTTGATGTTGGAGGCCTTCCTTTGGTGTAATCCGAGTCCAAATTGAGGATCTTAAACAATGATTATCCCAAATGGTAGATTAAGCATTGACACAACATAGGGATGCAAAGGATGAATGATCAAACCAACCCAACAATGATCAACTAGTAGTGGAGGGATGGGTATCAATTTATAAGAAGGGAAAGGGAGTTAGGAGCCCATGAAAGAAGGAGGAAGGCCCAATTTTCAAGGGATAATCCCCTATTGATAAGATCAAGAGCTCCAAATGGGAGAGCTCAACCCTATCTCCACCAAACAAGATCCATCTCGCCGTCATGGAAACTTCTAGAGGTCAAAGATTCTCCTCCATTTGAGGAAACACTGCCAGAAAGGGTTCAACGTGGGTTTTATAGTTAGAAGGGCACTAACAACACAATGCTAGAATGGGTAGCCTGCCATCAGCATAGGCATATAACTGGAGAAAAATGCTGACCCATAAATTTAGGGTTTGAGCTAAGTTTCTTTAGGAACTCTTCAAGGCATATTTCTTTTAGTCATTAAAGGATATCTTGATGCATTTTTCCAAGGTGGATATACTACACAATATTAGTCACAGGGAACTTCAGGATCAGGGACGAGAAGTGAGCAAGGAGAAAAATCACTATGTAACATATGCCCCCTAAAACATGAAGGCAGAATAGGGAGTGATGGGTGAAATTATTTACAAACCAAGGAAAGGACTCAGAAAAGCACCAAGAAACCTGCCAAATCAAACACAATACAATATATGACATATTTCATATGAATATTCCTAATAACATATCTCTGAAAAGGCATCAAATAACTAATGAACCCATGGCATGATCACAACCATCCGTATAGAAATGATCATGTGTACAATCATGAATACTCAATAACTCCACGTAGCCTGGATAAAAAAATATGTGATCCAGGGTCTTTGCCTCAATCTTGATCTGCCCAATGTATGAATCTAACCATGTGAATAGATGTGCTAATGTCGAACATGGTAGAAACCACCTGATTACTGGTCAATGATGAAAATTGTTGACACGCATGAGAGAGACCACCAATAATGACAATGGCCCTCAAGGTACAACAACACAATATATAAGTATGAATAAATGTGTTAAGGTCAAATGCTTATAGAATCATCTGATCGAAGGCGAATGAGGTGAACCAATCGTCGAACGCAAAGAAATTTCCTTTAAGGCATGCAAGCTCCAAGGTACTGAAATGAGTTTCTAAATCATCTTCTTAGATAATGAGCTGAAGTCGACAGGAAGTGATCCATTGAAGGAGGTCCATAATGATTCCCACATCATAGACATGAAACAAAGGATTTCTCAAGATAATAGGAGTGATTCAAGATTTTTTTATAGAGGATCATATAAGAAGAGGATGTTTGACTTGACAGAAAGGATTTCTCTTGAACATATCGGCGACACGACTTTGTAGTGTGGCAACATTTGATTCAAAATGGGATTAGAGGTCATGATGAAAAAATGGTGATCAAATAAGAGGTAAATGGATTTTCCAAACCCAGGAAGGAAAACAACGAATGAAGGATATCCCCAACTAGACCCGAACTACAAAATGAGTGTCATGTTCAAGAGCAACAAGCTATCCAAGACACATAAGATGTTCCACTTTCAATTTTCCCCCGTTATTTCTAACACATACCTCTTTATTTTTGATACCCAATGTGAGGAGGATAACATATGCTAAGTGTGTAAGTTCATTCTTCGAATGAATCCATCCTAGTAATTTTAACAAGCCCTAGGAAGGAGGAACTCGACCTCGTCATGGTGACAAGTATTTCTCCATTTAATATTTAATGAGTCCTACGAAAGATGAACTCAGTGCCATTTTCATGTTTAGGGAGTTTGAAAAGGAAAACGTAAAATAAAACTCCATCATGCCACTTTTTGCAAATCGTCCCTCAAATCTGAAAAGGTAGAAAACAATATCTGAGAGAAGCTCATAACCATGTTTGATTAAGGTATTCCTTTTTCATAAATAGTTAATATCAACCCAAAAAAGGGGTAAAAATATATTGAGACCACATCAATTCATTTAATTTAACGAGTTAAAAATGACAAATACTCGGTAATATTTTCATTTTTCGAGAGTCAAAAAAGAACTTAAAGATGACTCCACCTGGAGGAATGAGTGATATAAAGAGTAGCAAATGGTTTTGGTCATGATGGAACTATTCAAAACACATAAAGGTCAAGAGGGCGGCTAACAATACCTCTCATCGCAGTGATTCCTCGGGAAGGGATAAACAACCAAGTGAAAGCATATGGTTGGCCAGAAAGATGGTGAAGATGGAATGAGAAAAAACAAGGCTCATATGGCAGGAAGAGGCCGATAAAATGGAAATCACGAGTGTGTATGAGAATGGTTTCATTTTTACAGAATCTTGAAACATATAAAACTATGCTCGAGATTGGTTTCATTTTTACACAAGCTTGAAATATGTGGAAAAACTATGCTTGAAACTGGTTTATTTTTTACACAAGCTTGAAACATAGAAAAAATATGCTTGGAATAAGTTTGCATGCCCCTAGAATAATGACACAATTCAAATTACATGCCCCCTAAGCTTCATCTCATTCACCTAAGTGGACTACTGGTTACTAATAGGTGGATGGAATGAAGGCTCAATCATGATATCAAGTGAAAGTCTTGACTAGGAATTTACGAGATCTAATCAAAGAATCAAATTGAAAGGGGATTTATTTCATTTTTTAATGAGCTTGACACAGTAAAAGAACTATGCTCATAAGGACCTATTTCATTTTTTGTAATGAGGTTGACATAATAAAATAACTATCCTCATGACACCTTGTTTCAGTTTTTAATGAGCTTGACACAAGAAAATGAACTATGCTCCAACATTTTGTTTCATTTTTTAAGGAGCTTGATACAAGAAAATGAAATATGCTTCGACACTTGTTCATGGACCATAAGAGGTCATGGCTTCTAAGAGGTTCTCGTCAGATGGGAGAACAACACTATGGAAATAAGAGTCCAATTCCCCTAGTACATGATGCACTATATCACTGACTAGATCATTAGTAGATAGGGACATGGAACATGTTGCCACATAATTGACCTGTGGCAAGGATGATACCACTTGCATGTAAGAACCATTAAGGGTTTTTGGTTTATTGGAAGCCATATTAGGACCAATGAATGCCATTTGATCAATGGTCACAATTCTTCCTTCATGTAGGAAACACATCAGGCGAAAGAGAGAAGAGACAAGAGCTCCCATGACATAAGTATAGTCACACCTAAGGAGTAAGTTAAAATCCAAAGGACCTTAGAAATACATCATGCCTATATAGATGGTCTTCCCTCCAAAAGTAATAGGAAACTTAGGAAGGATCCATAACGGTTGACTGGTTCCTCTATTAAATGCTGACAAATTCTAGGTAACATGCATAATCTGTGGAGAACTGAAAGATTGCCAAGTAGTTGAAGAAAAAATACTAACATATTCAACTTCATCTATTATTATTCTAGGTATGAGCACATTATAGGCCTATAACATGATCTCAAGGGGCACATAAGAAGGAAGATGGTATCCTGTCATTCGACTCCAATCAAAGGAAGTGATTGGATTACTTGGAGTGGGTGACGTGGGAAGGAGATAAATTCCCCCTTGTGTTATGAGAACCAGAGGATCACCCTCCTGTACCATGGGAACGAGATGATTTCTGTCCAATTCATGGTAATCTAAAGAATAAAAAAGAATCTAAGTGGTATGAGGTTCACTCTATGCATGAAAGACATGATCATCTGAAGTTGGAATCAGGTCAACCATTTCTTAAACCATGTTTGGTCAGGAAAAGACTCACAGGATTCAATTTTTGAGAGATTGGGATTAACCATAGGTGATTTTTGATCAATTACTTGATCAATAGTGAAGGATCAAGGAAAATATTCAAGTAACCAACTAGAAGTCGCGACTGAGAAGTCATAAGGTTATCCAAGACTTTGGAGGCTTCATCAATATAAGGACAAAGGTGAATGGGATGATTCCCTTCAAATAAATTACAGGGAAATTTAACTTTCCCCTTTTTCCCATGGACCATATTATCACTAGCTGAAGACTTGTCACTAGCATGATCTCCATAGGCCGATGACAAGGTCTAATTCAAGTCGGTAGACCACATTTCAAACACCTTGGGAATACCAGGACAATCTCTAAGAAGGTGGTCACCCTTACATAACTTGCAAGGAAATTGTCTTTACAGGGCTGATTGGAAGGTTTTTCAACATCAATTGGTTGCCCACTTACTTATTTTTCTTCTTCTTCTTCATCCTCATCTTCTTCTTCTTAGCTTCATGGTTAATAGAATTAAGACTTTCACCCGGTGAAGAGGAAGAACGGGGTGAAGAAACAGGTGAAGAAGACGAGGGGTAAACCTTAGGATCAACATGAGGTTGACACTATTCAAGTGGAGGCAAAATTGGTTGAGAAGAAGCTTGGAAATTTGGAACCATGGGAGATGAAAATAACCAAACTGGAAAACCAATGGTTAATCCTGGGAGGGACAACGTTGCCATATAAGGAGTGCCAACATTTCCAAAAGGAAGAAAATGACCATGATTCCCATTTGAGGGGATTCCTTAATTGGTAAACTCAGGAACTGTTGCCATCATTCCAAACCTAAGATCTGCTAAGGAGTTGTGCATAGGTAAAATGCTATTCCGTGGGAAGTAAATTTTAGAAATTAAATACAAAAGAAATAAAAAAGGGTGAACTAGGCATAAAGGATTACCAAGTATCCGTGAACTAAAATATACACCTTAGAAAATAAATTTACCAAGGACTTAACGTATGACAACCAATCTCCCCAAATTATTTGTTCATCTTATCACGTCTACAAGGTGGCTGACTCAGTTACCTATGACAGTCTTGCAACCTAGTGGGTTCCCCCAATATATACTCGACGATACGTGGGAGTTCAGTCTGTAGTAGCACTGTCTAATGTGTAACTGTACAATGAGAGTGTCCCCTTATACTTTTCATACATGGAGCATAGTCCTATATACTTCCTTACGTGGGATGAGATATCACCCCTAGAATGTAACACATACTATTAGCAACAACTGTTATGCTTAACGACGCCATAACACGTCTCTAGCTTAGAACTCTAGATGTTTGAATTAATTTCAAATGATCCTTAAGGTTAACTGAATAAATTTTAAGGTTGATATTGATTAAAGTTTAAATTTCAAGACTCAAAACGATGTCACCTAAGTACCTATAATGCAACTAGCATGAGAAAATGATCATTTCAATTCAATGAATGCTATCTAGTTTAGGGAAGAGTTTCAAACAATGATGCAACAAATACAAATGAAAAAAATAGATATTTTCCTAACTAGATCACTTTCACTATCCCAATTTAAGTCAAAACATTCAAAGATGCAAATTATGCAATGTAAGTTATGAAAAATTTCTTTTTTGAAAACTATGCGACTGTAATCTTTGCACACTTTTATTTTTTATTTATGATGAATGAGAATGCACTCAATGCACTTTTCGATGAAATGAGAATCTACTTAATGCATTTTTTAATGAAATGAATGCACTCAATGCACCTTTTAGTTTTTAAACCACCAAACAATGCAATTAATGTCTAATGATAATCACAAAAATGAATTTTCAAATGCAATGTAATCTAATGCACTTTTTATGAAAATTATTTTTTTGAGATAAATAAAAACTAAATGAATGCAAGAACTCAATTTATTTCATGGAATGCAAATGATGCTTAATAATCAACAAAACAATAATTTTTCCAAACATACAAGCAACAAACAACAACTTAATTGACTCAAAGAATCAAAGATTGAACGAAAATTTCACTTTTATGGGATGGAATTTTGCACACCACAAAGAAACTAAGACCAAACAAACAAGGTTTGATACACATAGAGCAAGAGGATGAACTTAGAGATGAGGACACACTAGGTTTTTTAGGAAAAAACTCAAAATTTTTGAAATATCAGGAAAAATTCCGCTTTACATAGAAAAAATCATGCTGACATGGTCTTCAGTGCTACTTTAGACCCCTAAACCTGTGCTGGCGGTGCCACTTTGCATAGAAAAAAAAATTTTGGTCTATGAAACTGTACCAACGTGAGGATAAATTGGAAGACATGGTTTCTAGTTCCACTCTACTTATAAATATCCGTGCTAGCAACACGACTGTGTATGAAAAAAGACATGTTGATCGAGGTATGCTTAGGAAAATAAATCAAAGCTTAATCAGAAGCCTAGACCTGACACTCTAAAGAAAAAACCAAGCACTATGCAGATCTATAGAGACCCAAATAGACTGAGATCTCAATAATCGGTCAAGATGATAAAAAACCAAACTAGAAAAGGGAAGGCAAAGAGGCTAAAGCTCCCCAGTGGAGTCGCCAATTTTCTTGTGAAGACAATACCCTCTGTGGATATAGGTGATCTATCTAGACCTAGAGTGGGTCTATCAACTTACGATACTATATAATGAACACCTTCTTAACTAACATTCAAAACTGGATGAGAAAAGGAAAAGATGCTACCTCTTCCTAATGCTATGCTCAACTTCTTTGGTGAAGGCCTCGATCCACAATCCTTTAGGCTCAATCCTTGCTACTAGTGGCTTTTGAATACCTCCAGGTGATCAAGAGACAAAAAAAAATGTGATCCAATAAAAATCATCCATTGAATATTAATTATCTAACAGATCAAGGAGCATTAGGCTATTTGTATGAATATTCAAACAAATATAGAAAGTGAAACACCAGATGTATTTATTAGTAATGTAAAAGAAGAATCTTACAATCATGGCCTTGATGTTGGAGGCCTCCCTTTGGTGTAATCCGATTCCAAACCGAGGCTCTTAAGAGATCCTTCTCCCAAATGAAAGATTAAGCATTGACATAACATAGGGATGTAAAGGATGAATGATCAGACCAAGCCAACAATGACCAACCAATAGTGGAGGGATGGGGATCAATTTATAGGAACAGAGAGGGAGTTAGGAGCCCATGAAAGAAGGAGGAAGGCCCACTTTTCAAGGAATAATCCCCTATTGATAAGATCAAGAGTTCCAAATGAGAGAGCTCGACCCTATCTCCACCGAAAAAGCTCTAGCTTGTCGTCCAGGAAAATTCTAGAGGTAGAAGCTTCTCCTCCATTTGAGGAAACACTCCCACAAATGGTTCAGTGAAGGTTTTCTAGTCAGAAGGGTGCTGACATTACTAGGATAGAATGGGCAGCCTACCATCAGCATGAGCAAATAACTGGAGAAAAGAACTGACCTAGAAATTTAGGGTTTGAGCTAAGTTTCTTCAGGAATTCTTCAAGGAAACTTTCTTTTAGTCTTTAACGCATATCTTGATGTATTAATCCAAGGTGGATATACATCATAGGATTCATCAAAAGGAAGTTCAGGATCAGGGATGGGAAGTGAGCAGGGTGACAAATTATTGTGTAATAATTAATCCGATGAATACATATGCATTATAATTTCTTTGCTCAACTAAGCACAACCTGCAAGTGCATAACCTATCTTTATGATCACTAAGAATCTATGACCTAGAATTGGTCAATTTCTGCCTCTACTTCAGCTCATATTTCCTTTTTTTGTTCCTTGAGAAATTATGCCCCTATTATTTAGGAATTTATCCAAAATGGATTGCGAAATTTCTTAGGGTGATTGTCTGGCTACATGAAATGCCTGTACACTCAACACTAGTCTACAACTGATGTTACACTACCTTGGAATCTCCACCAAGCCTGAGGAACTCAAATTATTTTCATACAATAGGTATTTTGGGCTAATTTATCAATTAACTGGATGATCATTGAGTTTGGCTGAAGTCCCACATCATAACTGACCTCCACTAGTTCCTTCAACAATTATAACTACTTTAACTGAAACCAACCTTAGATAACTAATCTTGATTGTTATAAATTAGAAATCTCACATGATTAACTGAACTCTAACTCCTATAAATCTAATTTACTGAGTAAACTGGATGATACAAGCCATGTCACACAAGTCAACTACATCCAAGTTATCTGCTGATGTGGAAATTCAAGTTTTCTCAATTTCATCAAGGCAAAATCGAACTGAGAATTTATTACTGCATTTTTCAACATTGTCACCTTAGTTAACTGTCTCCAAGTTGTCTGTTGATGCGAAAATTTCAAATTTTCTCAATTTGGTCAAGGTTAAGTTAAATTGAGCCTTTCTTATTTCACTTCTCAACACTCCCTCTTAGAAAGAAAGGGATTAATAACAACCCCTATCATGCACCTGTGGAATTTGAACTTCCCTCTTGACACAGCCTTTGTCAAGACGTCAACATATTGTTCCTTTATCAGAATGTATTGGAGCAACATCCTCCTCCTCTGCACAAAGCCTATTAATGATGATACCACATATCTATATGCTTGGATAAATCATGAAATACCAGATTCTCATAGATCTTAATGCAACTATGATTATCACAATAGACCACAATTGGTTCCATATCCTGAATAAACAGTCCCAAAAGTATCTTTTTCATCTGAATCGCATCACATGGTGCTTGAATTGCAGTCATTATTCACCTTCTACTGAATTGAGTTCCATATATATCTCTGCTTCCTGCTATATTGGGAAATTTTGCTAGCCCAACACTGAAAAATTGCACCTGATGTAATCTTTCAGTCGGATGGACTCCCTGCCCAATCTGCATCTATGAAGCCATGAAAATTCACTCCCTTTTTCCATCTGTACCATAATCCATACTGAGTAGTGCCTCTGAGGTACTGTAAAACATATTTTACTTCCTGTCAATCAAATTTGGTTGGCCTAACCATAGCTTGGCTCAGTTGGTTGACTGCATAGCACATATATGGTTGTGTGTTCTCAAGATACATCAATGAACCCACTAGCTATCGGTCAATGGTAGCATCAACCTCTTCACCTAAAGTGGCATTCTCCTTCCTCCAGTTGATCACTAAAGGTGTCTCCATGGGCTTACAATCTCCATGTGAAATCTCTGCAGTATCTTGGTGGTATAATTTCCTTAAGAAAAAAAATTCCCCATAACCTTGACACATTTCCAGCCTGATGAAGTAGTGCATGAGACCCATGTATTTCATCTCAAATTACCTTACAGGGCATCCTTACAATAGTTGATCATATGCTCATCACCTATCAATATTAAAATATCAACATATATAACAATGATATAAGAAAATTTACCTTATACCAAAATATTATAGAGGTTTGCATCTCCTTCACTTTTGGTGAAGCCCAATCCAGTGAGTTAACTATCAATCCGAGTGTACCAAGATCAAGGTGCTTTTTTTAGACCATACAATGCTCGCCTAAGTCTGCAGACATGAGAATCCTGATCAAATGTCTCAAAATATTCTAGTTTACCTATGTACACTTCCTCCTCAATAACACCATTTAGAATTTTTTTTTTTACATCCATTTGGTGGATCTTCCACCCCATATGCCAGTGCAAGAATTTATCTAATGGATGAATACCTTGCTATGGGAGAAAATGTTTCCTCATAGTAAATTCCCTCAAATTGAGAGAATCCTTTAGCGACAAATTTGACCTTATACTTCTCTATGATTTCGTCTCCTGCATGCTTAACTTTGAAGATCCATTTCAAACCCATAATTTATTTTTATGCTGGTCTTGGGACCACTTCCCAAAGACTATTCTTTATGATGGATTCATATTCTTCCACCATTTCAACAACCCAAACTAGTTTCTCAACTTCTTCCTCAAAAGAGGATGGCTGAGTCTCTACAAGCTTAGTCATTAGAGCCATGTAGCCAATGTACCTCTCAGGTGACTTCCTTTGCCTGTGAAAATTTTAAGGAGCTCCCACATTTTCCCTCTCATCCTACACCAGTCTTTCAACTTCCATGTTTCTGATTGATTTGATGTCTCCACTATGCCTCCTCTCTGCTCCTCCATTTGTGGCTCTCCACAACTTCCTAAGGCTCCTCCTTTGGAAATAAAATCTCCTCTTATGGTGGGATTTGAAGCTCCCTCTCAAGATAGCATCTCATTTCTTTCTCCTCATCAAATTTTACATCCCTTCACATAATTTTCATTTTGAGGGAAGGTGAGTACACCCTGTAATTGTGTGGAGTTTCAGCATAACCCGCAAAAAACCCAACTCTAGTATTGACTCAATTTTATTCCTCGAATATTTGGAGACATGGCAGTAAATAGAGGCTCCAACCCCATTCTGCCATGGGTTCTGGGGAGCTGTCAGTTCTCTTTTAATTTCTTCTTTAACAAAAAATTCCTTGAAGTCATTCGAAACATAATCAACTCCATTATCTCTCTTGAGAGCCTTCACCTTCTTGTCGGTCTCTTTCTCAACTAGTGCCTTGAATTCTACAAATTTTGAGAATGTATCATCCTTATTCCACATGAAGAAGATACAACACTTTCTTGAGAAATCATCAAATTGGACTCTCTCCAAGACTACATTTGCTTTGTTGTCTCAATCATGGAATGTGGATTTTACATACTTCCCCAAGGTACAACCCTTGCAAACATATTGCTGCTCAAGTGATCCTTTAGGGAGGCCAATGGATTTTTTCTACATAATTTTAAGGGCGCCATGGTGAAAATGACCAAGTTTTCCATGCCAGAGTTCACCAACATCTTGACTTTGTAATTTCCCTTCCTTACTAATTAATTCAACGCAATATTCCACATCAAGTTTGTACAAGTTCTTCACACAAACCCAATTCTACTTTACCTGCCCAGTGGCTATGTGTCTCATAAAGGCTTTCCCTTTTCTAAAGATTACATCATAGCAACGGTATTCCAAAACTACTACAAATATGGGGTTCTTCTTCAGGTCTAGTACATACATGACATATTTGAGGCAAAGAGGGTATTCTGACTCCCTCTTAAAGGTTACTAAACCAATCCCCGTAGCACTGTACCTTCCATTGTTCATAAGATCAATATGCATATGGAGATCTTTATCCTCCAGGTAACTGAAAAACTCTCTAGACCTTGTCATGTGGAAAGAAGATCCTAAATCCAAGTACCACAGACTCACCGTCAAAGTGATGGCCATGAATGTAATCAAGGTGAAGTCTAACTCGATTTGTGAGGCCAATGCTTCACCTACTACTCCTCTTAAGTTCTTATTTCTAGAATTTTTGTGAGGGCACTTTGTAGCATAGTGCCCTAATTCATGAAAATTGAAGCATTTTATTTTGGAAAAGTGTTTCTTCTTTCCCCCTTGGCTGTAATCTGTTTTGTTTTGATATTTCTTCCCTTCTCCCTTTTTTCCCTTTTGTTGGGTGTGGAGCATGATTATCTTCTTTATTTAGATGTATCGCCACATTGGACCCATATTCTTAATGGGGAAAAATGCTGCCCATTGTTTTATCATTGTCAAGGGGGTCCAGGGGGGCAATGTCGACCTTTTGGAGCCCCTCCCCTTGGCGGGGGGTTTCGGGGGCAGCGCCCCTGAAGCTAAAAACATATGTAAAATTTCCTTGTAAAATATTGTAATTTCGTAGTCAATCTGGGCCGTTCATTAGGTGGATGATCTGACGGTAGAAGCAATGTTTAATTTAAGGTTTTTTTCCCCTAGAAGGAAACCCTCTATTGTAGGTGCGAGTTTATATTGCGAATGTGTATCAGGTGTATATTATGAGAGAGAAATAGAAAGGGGGATTGTGTGAGAGAGTAGATGATATTACAACAGTTCTTTTGTAGGTTGTGTCTCTTCATTTTTTTGGATAATAGAAAGGAAGGACTGGTTGTTTCCATGGACATAGCCCAAGTTGGGTGAACCACATATATCTGTCTCTCTCTTGTTTTATATGTTGTTTCTATGTTTGTGTTTTGTCATATTTTATGTGTTCCATTTCTTTGCAATATATAATTTTCTAACAATTGGTATTAGAGCCGAAGGTTTATTTGGCTGATAAAATCACAGGGAAGAAGGGTTCCTAGTTCGAGTGGGAGAAATGGTAGAAAACGGTAGGTTTAGGGTTGAGAAATTTAACGGCCAAAACTACCCATTGTGGAATATGCATATCTAATATTATATGTATCAAAAATATCTGTACATACTATTGAGCAAAAAAAACAAAGAAGTTGTTGAGTATGAAAAACGAAGAATGGGAGATTCTCGATAGAAAGGCACTTGGAAAAATATGGTTGTGCCTGGCAGCATCGGTAGAATTCAACATTTTGAAAGAAACAACAATAAAGGGTTTAATGAAGACATTGTCAAAACTATATGAAAAACCCTCAGCCTCAAATAATGTATTTCTTATGAAACATTTATTTAATATGAAGATGTCGAAAGGTGGATTTGTTGCTGACCATTTAAATGAATTTAATATGGTTACTAGTCAGTTAAGTTTTGTAGGGGAAAAATTTGATAATGAAGTTAGGGATTTGTTATTTCTATTCTCATTGCCAAAAATTTGGAATGGTTTAGTTATGGCCATTATTAACTCTGTCTCTTGAACTAGTACTTTAAAGTTTGATGATGTTGTCAATGCTATCCTTAGTGAGGAAATGCGATGGAAAATATTTGATGAGACATCAAGTAATGCTTTGAGTTCAGAGACTAGGGGAAGAAAAATGGAAAGAGGAAAGAGCTCAAGATATTGCATTAAATCAAGGAAAGGTAGATCCAAGTCTAGATTTGGGGATAATGTGCTAGAAATGCAGGAATAAAGGACACCTGAAGAAATACTGCAAGTCTCAGAAGGGAAAAGAAGGAGACACACAACAAGAAAAAAATCATGAAGAAAATGTGACAAGTGATGTGTTACAGGATGATTTGATTATTTCTTTAGAGAATGATATTGATGTCTGGGTGGTAGATTCAGGGGCCTCATTCCATGACACACCTAATAAGAAACATTTTCATGACTATGTTCAAGGAGATTTTGGACAAGTTCGTTTGGGTGATGATAAACCCTGTAAAATCTTTGGAATGGGTAAAGTTCTTGTAAAAAAGTAGAATGGAAACTAATGGTTATGTTATGAAACCAACCAACTCCCAAAATAGAAGAAAAGAGAGATCGACGCCTTAGAGTTCAGCCACTTCGAGGGGGCAACCTCCTTTACATTACATAAATGAACAATTATTGGATGATACAAATGAAAAAACCTCCTTTCTATATATAGGATTCCATGGGGCCACAATATAATCCTAGTCGACCTAACAATAATAATGTAAGGGAAAAAAAATAATAATAGTGACTTTTATAGGGCACTATAATAACAATATGGGGGCTACAGGGGTACAACAATACCAATAAGGGGGCTACACTAACAAAAATAAGGGACTACGATAGTAATATAGGGACCTAACATGCCTCTCTCCTTCAAAAAAGTGTTGTCCTCAACGCTTGAGTAGTTCTGGATGCTTCTGTATAAAATTAGCATCCTCCCATGTGGAATCTTCAGTGGGTATGTTCTTCCACTTGATGAAATACTTTGAAATTGATCAATTTTGTAGCAGATGAGTTCTTGTTTCCGTGACTGCTTCAGGTTCCAATATTATTTTTCCTTCCTCATCAAGTTCTGGAAATATTGCTTGAACTGGAAGTTTGTCACCTATAACCTTCTTTAAGCATGAAACATGGAAAACTGGGTGCACTCGAGAAGAAGAAGGAAGCTCCAATTTGTACACCATAGTACCAATATTTTGCAACACCTTGTAAGGAACATAGTACTTTGTCGATAATTTATTATGTGATAATTTTAATTCCTGTTCCATGTCCACCAACATGTTTGTTCCAATAAGTACCCTGTTCACTGGATCATTCCAACTAATGGGAGTGTTACAACTCTCCCCATACAAAGCCTTAAATAGTCTCATCCTCAGTCACTCCTGATAACCATCGTTGTATGAAAACTCAACCAATGGAAGGTACTCCTCCCATCTCCTCTATTGATGCATGACATAAATCCTCAGCATATCCTCTAGTATCCAGTTGACCCTCTTTTTATGTCCATCTCTCCGTGGAGGATAAATTATGCGGAAGGCCAACTCTGTCCCCAATATTTAAAAAAAATCCTTCCAAAAATTGGAAGTGAACTTGGCATCCCTATCCGACACAATCTTATCCAGAACACCATATAATCTCATGATCTCCTTGATGAAGACCATGTTATCTCACTGGCTGAATAAGTATTATTTACTAGAATGAAGTGAGCTACCTTTCTGAACCTGTTTACCACAACCATGATAGAATCATGATGCCTTAATGTCCTCATAAGACTTGTAATGAAATCCATGGAAATGACCTCCCTTTTCCATTCTAGAATAAGAATAGTCTGAAGCAACCCACCTAGATTCTTACATTCTGCTTTGACCTACTGATAGTCCAAACATCTCCCCACAAACTCTACCACTTACTTCTTCATATTCGACTAGTAGTAGAAATTCTTCACTGCTGTCAACATCTTCTGATATCTTGGGTGGCCTGAATATTGTTTTACATGAAACTCCTTCAAGATGAGCTTCTTGTGTTCATTGTCATCCAAGACATAGATCTTGTCCCTAAATCTCACTAAGACATATGTTGCATTAGATAACTTTTGAGGTCTAAAATGGGCCTCCTAAGAAAAATGTACAACCAAAATAAAATTTATAATAACTAATAGGATTCAAGATGATGATGTCAACCATGGGGGATGATTCACCAGTTTTGGGGTAAAAAAGTAAAAAGATTAAAAAATAATAAATTAATAAAATTGTTTTTTCAACTTGTATTTCCAACTTATCTCCCTAAGGTTTTACTCAAATTTCAAGTGGGAGTACTTGTTGGATGCAAAATTTGATTCTTCATCTAAGGAGTAACCATGTTGCATACTTTCGATGGACCCTACTACACGAAAAATGAGAAAAACATGAAAAAACATGATTGCAATAATTGTTTTCATGTATTTCTCATTTTTCGTGTATTAGGGTCCATCAAAACTATGAAACATGGGCACTCCTTGGACGATGAATCAAAATCTGCATCCAACGAGTGTTCCCACTCGAAATTTGAGTAAACCCATAGGGAGATAAGTTGAAAATACGAGTTGAAAAAGTAGTTTTTTCTTTTTTCCCTCTAAAATTTGATGATGTAATCTAATCTTATTTTATTTTTTCCACTATTGTTTTATAATTTCTTGAAGAGGCCCATTTTAGACCTCAAAATTCCCCTAATTCAATATGATAATCCAAATCCTGATCACCTGTACCCTACTACGAACTGTGCATAAGATCCTTGTACCTGTCATCCTATTATCCTGCCTGTAATATCCGATCCTATTGTCCCATATGAGCTCTCTGCTGCAACATGGTTCAACTATACTATCCTGCTAAGAGCATTTGCAACCCTGTTCTCCTTTCCCTTAATGTACCTAATATTAAAGTCAAACTCACTAAGGGTAGCCAACCATCTAGCTTGCTTAACGTTCAAATTCGGCTGCTCAAATAAATATCTCAATCCACTGTGATCACTCATAAACACAAACCTCCTGCCAAGAAGATAATATCTCCATATCTTCAAATCATGGATAATAGATGCCAACTCATGGTCATGAGTCAAATAGTTATGCTTGTACTTGTTCAATTTCTTGGACTCATAACATATCACCTGTCCCTCTTGCATAAGGACTCCACCAAGCCATCTCTTGCAAGCATTTGTACATACTACAAACTCTTTATCCGGATCTGCAATTTTTAACACTATAGCATTGGTCAACAACTAATTCAACTGTTAAAAACTTGATGCACACTCCTATTTCAATTCAAACTTCTTAACTTTCCTCTGCAATGATGTAATAGTATATGCAATGTGTGAGAAGTTCCCGATGAACCTCCTATAGTAACCAATTAAGCCCATGAAAAATCTGAATTCCTCCACATTTCTAGGAGTTTCCCACTCCATGATAGCCTTTATCTTCTCTAGATCTATTGTTATGTCATTCTTGGAGACAACATCTCACAAGTAGTGCACTTCTTTCTAAAAGAAACTTCACTTGCTAAGACTGGCATACAACTGATGCTCTCTTAGCAATCTCAACATTGCTGCTAAATGCTCGGCATGCTCTTCCTCATTTTTAGAATATACCAAGATAAGGACACAACCCACTATTCATTAGAAACATAAAAGTATTTGGAGTATTAGTCAAATCGAATGGAACTACAAAAAAATTATAATGCCCATACTTGGTTCTAAAGGCAGTATTGTAAATGTCCTCTTCTTTGATGCATGGTTGATGGTATCCTAATCGCATATCAATCTTTGAGAACACTGTTGCTCCCTTCAACTGATCGAACAAGTGATCAATCCTCGGCAATGGGTACATGTTCTCGGTCACCACCTTGTTCAACTGCCTGTAATCAATGCACAAGCTAAGAGTATCATCCTTCTTCTTCAAAAAAAACACTGATGCACCCCAAGGTGATACACTTGGCCTAATGTATCCCTTATCAAACATTTCCTTCAACTGCAACATCGACTATACTAGCTCCAATGTTGTCATTCTATAAGGTGCCTTTGATGCTGGTGTTTCCATTGGTAATGACTCAATCGAAAATTCTACTTCCATGTGTGGAGGAAACTCTAGAATATATGCTGCAAACACATCCTGAAAATGCTACAATACAAGGCACCTCTTGAAAATTTCTACATCATCAACATCCTTACCCTTGTCACTAGAAGATATGAACGGAAAATATCACACACCCTTTCCCACAACTGAGCTTAGCCTGCATAGCCGTGACCATCATTAGTGATGTAAGCTTCTTCTTTCACTGCAATATTTTCTTTTATCCATTATCATCTAGGCACTCAATAGCCTTGTCATAGAAATATACTTTGGTCCTATGAAGATACAACCAGTTCATCCCCAAAATCATACTATATGATCCCAATGGCAATACATTAAAATGTGTTGTTGTAGGCATACCATTAAACTCAAATACACAAGGTATTACCCAATGATGAACTCTCTTATTCATACCTGTAGCCAACTGAACCAACCAAGACTCTGCATGCACTGATTTTCTGAAGCCACACTTATCTACCAGGTTAGGATTAACATAACTATAATTAGATCCAGGATCAATCAAATAGAAATAACTCGATCACAAATCTTACCATCCATCTTAATGATAGATGCTCGTTGATTCGCTTGCTTGTTGTCCACAACCACATAAATCCGAGGAATAATGTGACCAACATCCCCAATTGTCTATGCCTCCTGAGCAATATAGATCTGAGGCCTACCTCCATGGTACAATGGGAAATCCTTCTTATGATGATCTTTACCACATATCCAACATTGCAACGATGCTCTACTATCACCTATAGTATGCTTCTCTCCACGCTGTGACACATGTCCCTTTTCAATTGCATCGAACTTCTTGCAAGGAGCAACATTTTATTTCTCACCTACATCTTGAGGCCTTCCCCACTTCGATGGCCATTTCTCTTTTACCTTCTCATTTCCTTTCAAGTCATGTATATGATCAAATTTGCGCTTTATCTGCTCATAGCAATGCTTCGATTTCTGAATGGATTCCTCTATTTATCTAGGCTCATCAAACTGAATTCAGTCACTGTATGTTTTTGGAAATCTGCTCATGAATATTTGAATCTTAGCCTTTTCCTCATTGAGATATGGCACATATCTCAACAACTCCAAGAATATTCTAGTATACTCATCATATGTCATAAAAACCATATGTAGCTCATAAAATTCCTTATCTCTATCATCATAGTTCCTCTCCGATAGGTACTTCTTCTTGAGGATCCTCTCTAAGGCATTCCAAATCAAGTATTCTTCTCGAATTCCATTCACATTCTTCACATATTCCCACTAGATATCTACTTTTCCTTTAAGACTGAAGGTGGCTATCTTGGATTTCATGTTTTTTGAATAACTGTGCAATCTAAGGAATTTCTTCATTCAAAGAAACCATGCCTCTACTTCTCTTGGCTTCTTCATCTCTCCATAAAAGGTAGGGGCCTTCACTTTCTTGAACTCCTCAGGAAAATACTCCCTCCTCATGTAAGGATGATGACGGTGATGATGGTGATGACTGTGATTGTGTATCCTGGATGAGGAACTAGAATGATGCCTACACATACCAATCCTCCTATCAAGTGTATCTAGTGATCTTCCACCTTTAACTGTGTCCCCTCTAAGAAACATGTATCCAAACCAAGACCTGCTACCATATGCTGTGTTAGTTTTCTCTTCCTACTCTTGAATGATTCTCAATTGTCCCTGTTTCTGTAACTTTGAAAAGCTCTAAAGGATTGTTGCATTAACCTCTACCTGCTTTGCCCAAGACATTGCAAGTCTTTCCTCATCCCTAACCAACCCATCATTGTATACTTATAAACTTCTGATCTTTGTCCTCAATCTCCTCAATGTATCTTATATACTAGGAGAATACTCTTCTCCTTGCTGCCCAAATAATCTGTAAGAGGTGTGAGAGGAACTATAGTCTACTGTTTTTCTTATCATCTTGAATTCTCTTCTTCTTGCAAGTGTACTGTGTCAGATAAACCAAATAGATAACAAAATCAAATCCATACCTCAGTGATGTTCAGGGGAGGCTCATCTCATTATCTAGATCAATTCACATTAGCATGTACGTGTATAACCATAACCATATCCATGTAATAACATAACATCACAACAACATCATGCATGACCATACCAACTGTATACCATGATCCCATGCATGACTACCATAATATTGATAACATCATACTTACCCAACCAGAGCGAAACGATGCTCTAATACCACCATGTAACACCTCCTCCCATATTTACCCACTTTCACTGGCTTTCCCAAGGTATGCATGAGCTGAGGGTAACTATGATAAGAATCAACCTCCTAGATGAACTTAAGGAAATGGATCCAACAATTTAAGACCTCACTAAATTCCCTCAGGTGCCACAGGACCTCCAGAGTAATCCAACCCCTCCAAGTGTCCAACCCCCTAGACAACTCACTTTTTCCCTGACCTAGAACCCCAATCACTCCTTTTCCAAGGCCTCCATGTGACTATGGGTTTCCAATTGAACGCATGAGACTTCCTCCATGCGACTATGGAATTTTCTGCTCATTTCTATGCTAATGAATTCGAGTTATGTGCCACTTTTTCAGGGCCAAGACTTAGGTCTCTTCCCAGAACTCAATGAAACTTACAAAGATAATAAATGACATAAGAATGATGCTTTTAAACCAAAAATGAAACTAGGACTTGACTTGAACATCCCCAACCAGGACTGACATTTTGTCAAATGCTTGGTAGATATGAAACCTACAGGTCATGAATGCAAGTCTGAACATGAGGGACTGCAAAATTATATGAGCTTTAACAAGAAGGGTCACTACCTTCTCACATTAGTTCTCATAACACCAATTAGGTATTGCACTCATTATTTATTCAGTTATGAGTGAAAACATGACAAGATCCATGAATAATATCTATCATAAATCCATTCTTATAACCATCATATAACCATATAAATAAAAATAAGAGAACAACCATTAGAGCCACACAATAACCAGTATATTTCCTTATCCAAAGTAAGCGAAACTTAGCTTTTATTAAACATAGACAATTACTGCCCGGGTTCGGGAATTCCATGTTCCACTCGACCATAGATTGGCTGATCCAAATATCTGTTCAGCTAATCACCCCCATGACGTATTCCAAGAATGAATGTGGGATCTCATTTGATAAACCAGTCGAAACACAACGAAAGGAATCCAGAGGTTAAACCACCTCCACCCTCTCCATACTGTGATAAAATCTAAACCAGTGCCAAGATCACAAAACTAAACCCAACTTGGATGCCTCTGAATTCCTTCACCATACTTGAAGATTTTCCTGTCCCCACCCTTAATATTTACCATATATCCCGCCATTATCAGTCAAGGGATTCCTATGTCTCTAGGAAATTTCCTGAGACCACCTCACCTCGGATTCCAAAACCATTTGACAATCCAAAGCTCAAAACCAAGAACAATCCCATCACACCATGGTTATCCAGAAATGACAAGGCTAGGCTAAAATCCACCGTCAAAACACGAAAAAATCAAGGCCAATGACAACAAAAGAACCAAATGGCAACATGCACATACCATGCATGTCAAAACTAGCTAGGAAATCACCAGGGATAATTTTAAGGATGAAAAATTATCTTGACGTTTAAAAAATTGGCGAATCTCACTAGTCCCTAATATGCAAACTATAAAATGTTTATTGATGTATTTGTAAAATTACTCAAATTTATAATGATATTATATATATATTGTCTATATAATTTTGGCAATTTTTAAAGTAAAATAATTTTATATTGTAAAATTTGGGCGAATCATTTTTATAAGAAAATGGAAATTGACGAATCTTTTTTTTGGAAAAACCATGGAAAATTAGCCCACCTGCGAATATTAGCCCCTAAAAATTTCCATGGAAATCACACATACAATTTGTTACCTACAATTATTCCTGCTGAAGCTGCTTTATCCTTGCCTTCCTTTGCTTTTCTTGTCATTCTTTTCTTTTCCTTTCCTTTCCTTACTTGTCCTTTCCTTTCTTGCTTTTCCTGTCCTTGCTTTCTTTCTCCTTGTTTAGACTAATTCTAACACTAAAATGAAAAAAGGATACCAACTAATGCTCTGAGGTATTTTTATTGATGAGGCCTCTAATGTCTTCAATTTTCCTTCATTTTCCTCCTCAAATGCAACCTATCACCTTCCTTTTCTCCTAATTTCCATCATTTTCATAAATAATATGCCAAAAATACCTTTTTGCCTTTCCAAATCCTTAGCCATTGACTTTGCCAATTTCCCTTAGCCACAAAACACAACAAGTGATGCCCACTAGGATATTTTTCCCAACATTAAGCTTGGAATACGTGTCCCTTGCCCATGGTCTTATTTTACTTTTATTAAATTTTAGTACATGAACTTTTAACTTGGGGTTGTTACACAAAACCATGGATTATTTACAAAGAAACGAAAAGGAAAACTGTTAGAAAATTGTATAATACAGAGCAATGCAACACATAAAATATATGCGGAAACAAAAACAAAGAAAACATATAAAACCAGAGAGATACAGATATACGTGGTTCACCCAATTTGGGCTACGTCCACCCTGAACAACCAATACTTCCTTTCCATTATTGAGAAAAATGAAGAGACACAACCTATAATAGATCCACTGTAATATCCTATGTTCTCTATCATAATATCCCTTTCTGTTTCTCCCTTTGAGAATAAACATACAATACACAGCCGCAATACAATACCCTCATACAAAACGAGGGGTTTTCTTCTAGGGAAAAAGACCATAAATAAAACATAAATTCTACCGTCAAGTCATCTGCCTAATGAATGCTCAGATTGAATAGAAATTCCAATACTATTAAAAGGAAAATTTACATCTGTTATTAGCCTTGGGGGCGCTGCCCCTGAAACCCCCTGCCAAGGAGGGGCTCCATAAAGTCGGTGCTGCTCCCCCCTGGACCCCCCAGGCAGCATTCAATAACAGGCGGCGTTGCCGTCCCATTAAGAGCAGGGGTCCAACACTGTGATACATCTAAATAAAGAAGATAATCAGGCTCCACACCCAACAAAAACTCTAAACAAATATGTTATTCAATTTAAAGGAAAATTAAATGAAAAACCTAATTTAAGAAGAAAATCCTTATTTTAATTTGGGAACAAATATTCACATGTTTCAAGGTTAGGTTTAAAATTTATATAATCATCTTCATATTGGTCAGAGGATTCATTTTTTAAATAATCAGTGTAAGGATAGTTTGAAAGACAACCACAATCAATAATATTTTTTTTCATATACTAGCTCTTTTGTAGAAGTTGAGTGGAAAACCAAACCACTTATTCGAAAAAGATCTTTGGTGTGCATATTAGTTGATGTATAACATTATTTCTTCTTAAAGTATCTCAAATGCAACTTATTCTTCAACCTAACGTTTTTCACAAATGTCATTGCTACTATGATAAGGGAAATACAATAAAAATAAACCAAAATAAACATTATTCATGAAATTTTAAGACTCGTATGGACATAGATGTACCTCTTGATATTTTTTTAGAATAGAAGACTCCTCTTGGTAATAAAATCTAGATATTATCATATCTTATTGATATAAATATTGAGTTTTTGGAGAAAAATAGGGTAGAAATGATTGTTTCAAATCGACAAGTTTAGATTCACCATGCATGCAACCTTATAACCTTAGATTTAATGTATACTTTCTTAAAAAACTAGACTAGCATCATCAAAATATTCATCCAAATCACATAAATCTTCAAGGAGTAATTCCGATGTATACATATTTTTATAATATGCATGGAATATAAAACTAAAATCTCTTAGGGAAAAGTTGTTAACTAGAGAAAGGTACCATTGTTTGGCATCTCTTCCCAAAGATATCATGAAAAAATTCATAAGAACATATTAATGATGAACCCTAATTTTATGAATACAATCATGAAAATCAATCAAATGTTGAGTAATTTTATCATCATATTATTTTGAAAAATGAGGGAAATTTTTGTCCCGTATATTTATGTCTGTCACAGTATTAGGAAAACCAAGAGGGGGAAATTGTGTAAGTACCCTTGCATCAACTCTATTGGCCATTGAAGCATTGACAGACCAACGTTATCATTTTTGTAACAAACAAACGCATGCTCCACATTATAAATTCAAATCTCATACAACCCCAGTGCAGGTTCAACAACTAATACTTCGGCAAGCAAAACAAAATTCATTGGTACACACAAAGAATTATAAACTATTCTTCTTAAGCATATACCACAGCCGTAATATAAAATACTAATGACTCTATTAACGACAGCCAATGATTCAACTCATAGAATTAAGATAAGATCATTGTGACATATGGCGATCCACATGCCAATAACTCTGGCTTTAATGCATTAAACCTAGTCGATTTATATGAAAAATCAACCCGTCCACCAATGCTTCAAGTAATATTATCAATCTTTCCAAACAACTGAAAATGTTTCATTGTAGGCCGCCATAAACAAAAACATTTACGCACAAAATCTTACGTTTGAAACTCAAATTTTTTTGGTTCTTACGAGTTTCTTTAGCCTAGGATTGTGCTCCTCTTTATACAATCATGGAAGTGGACTGTGTGAAAAAGGAGAGTCACACAACCCTTCAACAACGGCGTAGGAATCTTGAGTCCAATGGGAAGATCTTCAGAGAGGGGAGAGGGGATGCATCGACCAAGAAGTTTTTTTGTTTTTGTTTTCTCTCATATTTTCCATTACACCAAAACTGATAGATCTAGGATCATCAGGGTGGGAATTACGGATTTTATAGGGGTGAGGTGATTACTCCAACTTATACTGTCAGTTAAACTAAAACTGGCAGGTGATTACTCCAACACCTCTTTTTCCTTATATTGTCTGTTACACTAAAACTGACAGATGTTGGTAAATTTCCAAACGAGTAACTACGATCATCAGAGTGAGAATTACAAATTCTATAGAAATGCCATGATTACTCCAATACCCCTCAAATGCAGCTAGAGGGAATCAACACCCCCCTCAAATACAGCTTGGTGATGTGGTGATTACTCCAACATACATCTTGCAGATTCTTTTCCAACACATTTTCCAGGAATCATCGTATCAAATGAAGTCTTTATTTCCCCACACAGTAGCATCCAAAGACTAGCAAACAATAACGTGATTTTTCTTGATACTTGCATACTTATGATTTAATCTAATCGTCTTCACTTTTTCCTTTTGTTGCTGCTGTCACCTAGCCAAACTAAGGAGGCAACTGCGCCAACTGTTGTATGAAGACAACAAGAATGTCCGAGAAAAAAACTACATTTGAACCAACAAGAGCATTCACAAACATACACCAAGAACAACAACAAATATTGGGAAGGGAATTCAATTCTAAGATTGCTTTGATGTTAGTATATGTTTATACATTAAGAACCCAAAATTTCATGACTCGGGAGAAATAGTGTATGTCATACTCATATGCAAGTTCAAAAATAAGTAATTTCTTAAAAAATTATTTATTTAATAGATGATTTTCCATAATAGTCAATGAGTAAAATGAGTGTAGCTCGATCAACATTAAATTGTTTATTTTTGTATTTTAATCAATAATTACAAAATTATGTAGTCGTGTATATAAGAATATTTTACGAATCAAACGTGAAAGTTGGATTAAGTGGACGTGAATTCAGTGGTTGGTCTTAATCTGCTTTTAATTTGACCCTCTGGGCTACCTTGAGCACTAGTCTCCTGTCCTTGTGTAAAAACCCACACTTTATTTGTGTTCAATGCTCTTCTTTTTATTTGCTATCAAAATTGTTTTTTACATTGTTTATAAAACTTAGTGGCTAAAGTTATTTAAATAAAATTTTCTCTTAAATTCTCTATAAATTATAAAACTTAGTGGCTAAAGTTATTGAGCTGGTTAGTGTTAGTATTTGCATATTTCCACCAAGGATTAAAACACATTTTTCATGTGCATCTTAGGTGTCTCACTTTGAAATTTTCAATCATTCCATTAAGCCATGATATAAAATTGTTCCACTGGTGGTTGTCTTTGTCAATTGTCCCATTTTCTTTCACAAGTATATGCCTTCTGACCCTCTTCCATGTCTTCATCATGCTGAGAACAAGTCTACTCTCATTTCACTTTTAGTCAAAATCACTCATTGAATCAGTTTCTTTCATTTCTCATTAGGTCACTAGGGTTTCATTAGGTCAAATCATTGCATTGTCTCATTTTAACAAAGGGAAGCAAAAGGTGTGAGAGTGATCCCAATAATGTCTCTTTACCATGTAAATATGATCTCCAAGATGGTTTCCAAAGTTGTAATTTGATTTCAAGTGTGAGTTTCATTCCAAGATGTAATTTTATTTTTATTCATATAATTTTATGTCAGTTCAAATGTAATAATTACTTAGTCTCCCAAGGTAGTTCCACATGCCAACACATCAAGTGTCAAATACAAAAAATTTATACTTCAGCAATTGATCAAATGTCAAAGGGAGTTGTCTTTCTCCAAGGGTGCCTAAGTCATTTTCTACAAGTACTAAACCCTAATTTCCTCTCCCACTAAGCTAGGGTTTGCTATGGAATCAGAGACATATGAGTAGAGGAGGCATAAGGTAGGCCATAACAGTAAGTATGAGGTCATTCAAAACTCATAAACATCATGTCTCCATGATTGTCCAGGAAATCATTCCAAGAGTCAAGCCATTTGCCACTCATAGGGCCATTTTCGCTTCAAACTATGTTTCTGATCAAACAAAGATGAATTTGACCAAAAGTTAGAGAGGTTTT
Source organism: Pinus albicaulis (assembly GCA_034641835.2). Lineage (NCBI taxonomy): Eukaryota > Viridiplantae > Streptophyta > Pinopsida > Pinales > Pinaceae > Pinus > Pinus albicaulis. The sequence goes on from CM076579.1 coordinate 621,817,929, forward strand.
TGTGCATACAAGGCCAAGGAAGAAAAAAACTCCTTCATTTTTTACACAGGTATCATGGTTTTTGAGAAATGTCAAAAATACAGGTTCTACAAGAGGTTTGTTGCATTTCTGGAGTGACCTTGGGAAAAAAATCTTTCTCCTAGCTAGAGTGTCCAAATGACTTGCTTGATGAGTCAAATGATAACTAGACAGAGTGAGATTTCTAATGAGTTATCTTGAGCTAAATTTGGAGTTGAGGAAGGCTTCCAAAAGTTGCTTGCAACATCACTCTGCATTTCTGCACCCTCATTCTGCACTTTTTGACCAGTCTTGGGAAAATCAACATTTGACAAGGAAAATCAACTCCAAACAGAAAAACAAATATAGATTTGGAAAGTAGACTTGAAGGGATTTCCAAAGAGCTATTCTGGGCCCAATTTGGACATCGGGAAGGTAGTAAAAAACAACCTGCAAGTTGGGGGTAAAATGGCGCTGTGCATAGAGCTCTAGCATTGTGCATAGAGGAAGTCTTGGGGGATTGCACTTTTGAGGGGTCAAAACAGCTCCAAATATGAAATAATAAGAAAATCTGAAACATAGATAGGACAAGCTTTCCAATGAGCTATCATGAGCTGAATTTGGACATCAAGAAGTTAGTCAAAAGTGACCTGCAAGAAGGGCTATTTTTTCCTCCTTGGCGCTGCGCATAGGACAAATTTTCCATGTTTTGGACTTTTCTCTTTTTGTCATGTAATTTTTGAGGTTTATGTCACTAGTTGGGATTTTCACTGATGTAATTGATAAAGATGAATGTAATTATGATGAGGATTAGTTTACTATAGGTAGATTTTTTAGCTTGACTCCTTTAGAGGTCAAATGAATCAGTTTCCTCTCTTTTAGAGGCAAGTTATTGGGTCTTCCTAGTCTTCATATTCTTGTTCAAAATTTGGTGGAACTGATCATCATCTCATGGATTCGACTCTCTGAGGCTAGGGGAAGTTGTTTTTAGGTCTCTATCTTCTTCTTCTTTCTCATTTGTAAGGGTTGGATTCAGTTGGATGCTTGGATTTTGAAGAGACATATTTTGTATCAGTTCTAAGCAGGAATATTAATCAAATTTGCAACTATTTTTATGGGATCCCTGTGGTATTGTGTTTAGTTTAGTTTCTCCTTTTGTTTTCATGTGTTGAAATGTATTGTTAAGTTTATTCATCATTTCATAACTTCTAAGTGAATGTATGCAAGTTAGATAAGCAAAATCCATTTTCATATGCTTTGTTTTGGGTAGAGATTCACAATCTGTTAAATTTCTTCAGTTTAGAAAGAACCCATGGTTGCACCATGCTCTTTCTAGCTCCTCACTTGTCTTTATCATCCCACCCATTGAAATCCTAAAGTGCTAAATCACTATTCCTACCTTGCCCCATGGGACACCCTGCAAATTTTGACCTAATTTCCCTTGCCCTGACTATTTTACTCTTTTTGATCCAGCAAAACCCTATACAATCAAAATCAAAACCTTGAGCTAATATACCTAGCCTAATATCTTCCTTACTCAACCATCTTGGCTGTGATCCTTACAGAGAGATCCCTCTCCTTGCTTAGTAGGTCTAGCTACTTGGCTAAGCATGGTTTGTGGTTACCTCATAATTTCCTTCTTCAACCTGAGGTTCAATTCGAGTGATAACAAAGCTGAAAGGCCCATTCTACAACCCAGTATGAGAGAGATGTGTAAGTTTTTCCATTTGTATGTTCCCTTTCAAAATAAAAATAAAATTTAAAAATTATGTTCTAATTAGAAAAATAATGTCAGATATAATAAAAAAACCAGTATAAGAGGGATGTGAAGGATGTGTAAGTTTGTGTGTCCATTAGTTCCCTTTTAAAATAAAAATAAAAGTTAAAATTTATGTTCTAAATAGAAAAATAACATGGGCTATAATAATAAAAAATGAATACATTGTAAAGTAATTAGAAGTAAAAAAAATGTTTGAGTAAGATGTTTAAATCTTATAATTTTGTTATTGATAAAATATTTTAATACTAATTAATATTGACATATGCTTAAAAATATGTTAATAATAATTTTTTTTTTAATTTGTGTAATAAAATGTCTTGATGTACATGTTATGTAACATATTTTAATGTTAATTATGTATACACTATATATTAGTTTTAAATTTCTTTTTTTGGTAAATTAGACTATTTCTATTAGAAATGCATATGGTACAAGATGTATTACAACTAGGAGAGGCTAGATAGCAAGGAACCGGAAATTAAGAACAATCAACCTCAGTCCCGTTGAGTAGCCAAAAGAGAAGCAAGAGATTCAAGAAGATAAGCAAGGGAGCCAAAAGACAGACACTGGACTCTACCCAGAGTGGGTTGAATCCTCAGTACGACTTTTATTTCCTTTCTTTTTTGAGACTCTGACCCAGCCATCCTGGGGTAGTTGGGCTAGTATCACTTGGAGCCTATTGATGTTTGAAGGAGTGGGATCCTTATATGAATTTGAGGAGGAGGTTTCATGAGACCATTTCTGAGCACTCGAGGGACCAGTGGGAACTCCAAGGTCTACTGAGGTCATGTTCTTCTCCTACTTTGCAACCTCCACATCTGCTTCGATCTCTTCCTCATCCGAGCTGAAGGAGTCGATGTCATCCATGGGAGGCAGTACACATGGTTTCCAACTTTTGGAGTTAGATTTGCGGTTGCTCCCCTTCTTTTGGGCAAGGAATGAGGAGCAGGCGTTTTGGAGGTGTCTTGTTTGACGACAGTGATGACATCAGAAAATGGTGTTCTCGTAGTCCAGGGTTTGTGTCCAATAGAAGTCCCCCAATTTGAGATTGATTTGATCTGGAATGCATTTGCTGATGTCTATTTCAAAGAATATTCCACCATAGGTGTATATGCCCGATTCCCCCCTGGAGGTATCCATTGCTAGAAAGCGTCCTAGGGTGTTGCCGATTCCTTGAAAGACCGAAAAGTGTCATAGATGGGCTAGTAAATTTGGAAGCCTGAACCAAACAAGAAGCTTGGTAATAATGGCTGTGGAGGGGTTGAAGTCTGGGAACCATGGTGTGAGGAATAGCTCAGATTTTCCCCACAACTAAGGTCTTCCTGTTAAGGCTTTTTGATAGTCCTCATTGAAAGCGAATAGAACTATGAAGAAACCCTTTGAGCAGAAGAAAATTCTACTATTATTGGTCCAAGTGGAATGGACCCATTGATAAAGATCTGCTAAGTAGGACCATAATCCATTGAATTAGAAAATAATGGCCTTTTTTGATATAATTGAAACTGGCCATCTAGTGCTGGGTGGGAGATTTCCACCACTGGTATGTCCTCCGTTTTATCCACTAAATAAGGCTTGGGAGCCTCAGGGGGATGGGAAAATTTCTTGGGATATTGTGTATGGACAACATCCTTGTAAGAGAAAACTTGAGCAATGGATGTCTGCCCAGTAGCCCCTCCTCGCAGACGAAGGGATAAAACCAGAGTAGTGTTTTTCTCAATATTATAGAAAGAGAGAGGAAGAGTGTTCTTGAGATTTTTACCTCTGTAGAGGAATCACTGCAGTCCAGAAGGGATCTTCAGCTTGAGTTTGAGATAATGCGCTAAAATCTGCACCAAATCTGTAGATCGAACCCAGCAAAGTAGGGTTTTGCCATTGAGAAGTGAGATATGGATCTAGAAGGAGGGGGCCGAGTCTTCCTTTTCAAGGTATGTGCCAATGATGGTAGAGGAGGACTCATGCAAGGATAGGGGGGCACCTAGGCTCTGGTTACCAGGCACAACAAGGTAGATCTGAGGTGAGACGAAGGCAGGGGGTGCACGCAGATGATGATTTGAGCTGTCATCTTCCATCATGCAGGAAGGAAGATCTGAGGTGAGACAACTATAGGGAGGTGCACGCAGATGGATATTTGAGCCAACAAATTCCATCACACAACAAAGCTTGTTTGGAGAGAGCTGAGTCTGTTCTTGTCGCATGTGCCACGATGACTGGAGAGTTCTCTTGCCTCAGATTTGCAGTTGATCATTGAACTTGTGTCTTCATGGTGTAATAGGAACCAAATATCACTCATGCGAGACAGATCTCGAGCTGTATGGGACTGGAATGCATCAGCGATAACTTCCTAGTCATGGCGGTTGAGGAGGAAAGCCCTTGCGAACGTGGCATAGTTTTTCTTGCGATCAAGATGGAGAGGGGGCTCATCAATGGTGCACACATTACAGCAGGAGGAGCATCGGGATTCAAGATCTCACCTCACATAATCGGCAGCTGTGGATTTTCCGCTGCAAGGCTGTCTGCACAACAATACTATCACCATCGCTCTTGATCCATGATAGTAAACGGTAAAAGGGGGGCGGGGGTCCTCGGATGAGAGTGTTGGATCTCCCAGGCATCAACACGTGATGAGCACTGTCGTGATCCCTCCATTCAACCACCACCACCATTTGGGACCAAAGGCCACCAATCCAGGGTAACGTCTCCATGCATTTGAGAGCTTGTGTGAGGTAGTTGTGGTTATACAAGATAGCCTAGAGCCATAAACCCTATTTCCTTCACTCGCCATCGTCCTCCCTTCTTCAAGTTACAAACAATGGTTTATTCATATCAGTTTTAAAAAATGTATGTATATATCATGAAAAAATTAAATTTTTATGGTTAAAACTTTTATTTGGTCTTAGATATATTTTATTTAGCATTTAAAAATACAGTTTAAACAATGAAAAATAACACATTGTAATTTTCACTCTAAAGAAATTTACACACAAAAATTTGATCTCTTAACTCATATTAGATTTCTATTTAAGATACATATATGCTAGTTTAAATAAGTATGCTTCCCTAACTTCTCCGTTTATAACTCCTTATATTTGATGGTAGACAATGATATCAAATCAATAATCAATAAGTGTAAGGGTCTTAACTTCGATATGCATTTCCAATATAATAAGTGTAAGGGGATTTACTTTGATATGCATTTCCAATATAATGTAGCTAGGCTAGGAGTAATCTTGATCAATGGTGATTCTTAATATGAAGTCTGAACTTACGAGGAGAGTATAAAAAAATATTTTCTTGTGATAGATTTGGGGGCAGAGAAATGACAGTGTCATGGTTGAAGGTGTCATAGGATGTCAAAGTGCTTGAGGTGTATTCTTTACCCTTTTTCCAATGGGAATTCAAAGGTGCACATGCGTGATATAATAGTCATGTGATTAAATATTATGTAATGGTAACATAAGAGTACAATTTGGAAATGAAGGTAACATATACTATACCAAGTATTATATTTGGTACTATTAGTTATGATTAGGAGAGTAGAGGATAACATCATTACGGGTATTATTTATTATAGGTCAATACATTGATCGTGTCATAGATTAAGGATTAGGAGGTAAATATATTATGAAAAGAAACATATAATGTATTAAATATTATGGTAACAATTATTTGTGAAATCCTACATATTCATATGAGAGAAAGGATATAAAGTTTTAATAATGTTGGAATGATCTTGAAATCTATTCAATAGATCTATTGTGTGAGGAATGAAAATTTGTAATTACAAAGTTTAAGAGATGGAAAGAATATTGTGGATAATAAAAAAAATAAAATAAGGAATATTTTAAAAAATTAAAGGGAAATTTGATGAGGGTTAAATTGAGCTACAACACTTGTGTTATGACAAATTGATAATTTTAATAATTCTATAAAATATTTGGTCAAGGATTCAAAGGTGTTGCAAGTTCCTTCATTGAGATTGGCGGAAGGGCCATTTAGGGTTTGTTGAAAAAATATCAATCAAATTAATTCTTTAGTGATATTGTTTGATGAACACCCTAAATGAAAGTTCATCACATGGTTAGCAGCATCATCTCTTGGTTTACCTTCAAAATTTGGAATGCATCAAGGAAGTTTGGATGGCATTGTAGCCCTAGTTGGGTCATATGCGATGGGGTCATTCATTAACTTCAAGATATCTAATAGGTTCAATGAAGCAACATATGGGAGTTCGAGAGTTGTATTAGGGCTATCTATACCATGGGCCTGACTAGTGTTGGATGCATGACTACTTTGATGTACAATACTACTAAGTGAAGTAGCACCTAACATGGATGAGCCTATTATTGTTTGATCAAGTGGTTATCATTAAGGTGAAGGTCAATTAGGTGATGTTTCAATACTTGGGACTCCTCCTACAAAAGTTGGAATGCCTAAGGTCATGAGACCACCATGGTACAAAATGGCCCCCTATGGTTCTCAGTGAAGTGTGTATGTTTTGAGGGGGATTTCAGATACATAAATCCAATGATTTCAACACATAAAAAAAATAAAAAAACAAAAGTTCATTATTTAATGTTGTTGTAATTGGTTAAATTATTTTTTTTAATGATGGTGAAAATAGGGGTAACATGTGAAATCCTAAAAGGCAGAGCATACTTCCACTCAAATTATAATTGGGCCTTTTAAAAGCTTTAAACAATGGAGGATAAGTCCATGAGAAGAAAACTAGTGAAGGTATGAAAGTGATGGGACTAAAAAAAATAAACTTAGAAAAATACCAAAAATAACTCACAAACAAACTTTTATTTAATTATGAAGCTCAAGACCTTCCTTGCTTTTCCTAGCATACACATTACACCCCATTAATTCTAGAGGAAGGAAATATGTCGATATTCCAAGAGATAATTTCTATCCTATAAGCTTGGAGGAATTTTATAGGAATCTTCTCAAATTTTTGAGTCTATATAAACTATATTCTAAATAATACAAATATTCATGATACATATTTTTCTAGAATCTTGCATAATCTAGTATTCCTAGAACTTCTTAGACTTAGGAAAATTAAGTAAATATATATTTTAATAATAGAAAGATTCGCCCGCATCAGATTTTGACAGGGAGGAAAATATATTCTCATGAAATTTATTTTTAGAGCTCTTCAAAATTGGTACCATATTTGGAAAATTTGGTTGCTTTCATTGAGGTGACCTCTTTGATTTGTTGATTATTTCATTTACAATTGAAAGTACTCCTTGTTCTTAGTATTTTGGCTAATATTGAATCAATTTGTTTTACTGGTGCTATAGGTAGCTACTTTTCCCATTCAGTAGTATGGACTTCATCACTAAAATGTGCATTTTTTGAAAAAAATGTTGGTTCCTTAAAGGGGTATAGATATAAAACATTAAATATTAGAGAAATGTGAATATATTTGGGTATTTATAATTCATAAGCATTTGAAGAGAATTCCTCAAGACTTTTCATGGTCCAATATTTTTTAGTTTCAACTTGTTACACTTCCCCTTAATAAATCTCTCTTTCTAAAGGTGTGTCATAACCAAATCCCTAAATTCAAAATCCTGTTGTCTTCTTTTTCAGTATGCTATTTGTTTGTCCTTGTTACTACTTTCTTATAATTTTTTTTTGACTTTGTCATGTAATTCCTACATATTAATTGCAAAGTATTCACCATCAACACTTCTCAAATCTTGTTTCCCAAGATTTACTAGCTCATATACTTCCATTGGGTGGTTTCCATACAAGATTTGAAATGAATTGAATCATGTGCACCTGTCTGGTGAGTCATCATTTGAAAACTCTTCCTGAGTAAGTACCTGATCCGACTGGTCAAGGTGCTCACTTACAAAACTTCTAAATATATCTACTAGACTCCTATTTACCACCTTTGTTTGGCCATTACTATAAGAATGCATGGTTAACTAAATTTATAGTGGGTTCCTAACTTTTTCCATAAATTCCACCAAAAATAGCCCACAAATTTTGTATCTCTATCATAAATAATATTTCTTGGAAATACATGTTGTCTAACTACTTATTTGAAGAACAAATTTGCAATGTTGGTTTCTCCATTAATTTTCATACAAGCTATAAAGTGTGTCATTTTTGAAAATCGATCAATAACAAAATAAATGGATTCATTACCTCTTATGGTTTTTAGCAGTTCTAGGACAAATTCCATACTTTCACAACCCATTGTCTATTTTGAATTGGTGATGGTTGATATAATTCATGATTATGAATTCTTCCTTTTGCATATCGACATATTTTTCATTTATTGACAAGTATTTTGATGTTCACCTACATACTTAGCCAAAAATAAAATGCATGTAACCACGCAAAAGTTTTTCCTTGTCCAAAATGCCCTGTTAATAATCCATTACGCTTTTCTTTCAAAAAATTCCCATCCATTGAACATTTCTGAGTGCATAATATAAAACCTTTTAAAAATATTCCTTCTTGTATAATATAATCTAGCCATGGGGTTTTTTCTCTACTTGATATATTTTCACAAGCTGCATAGATTTCTTTGAAGTTTGGATCATTTTTATACATATATTTCAAATCATTGAACCCTAAAACATTTACTCGGAATTTATATAAGATTAGATTAACTTTACTCAATGTATATACTATCTTATTTTATTTCCTGCTTCTATGTTTAATAAGAAATGTGAATTTCTGAAAAAATTCCTTCTGTTTAACATGTCTTTCATTAAATTTTGTCTATTTTTTGATAAACTGCAAAGAATTGTTATTAGTACAAAGAAAAAAGTATTTAGGCATAAGGCAATGTCTCCAATTATTTAGTATTTGAATAATAGTATAAAATTCCTTATCATATGAACAATATTACAAATATATACAACCATATAGCATATATCCTATACAAATATAAATAGAAAATACATTACAAATGAAAAATAAAACAAATTAAATCTTAAAAAAAAAAAAACTCTCACACCAAAACCATGAAAAAATATACACACTTTCAAACTTGTTGACCTGTACATTGATTGAAACCACCTTCTAGTGAGGAGATTATGCAAAGAAGAAACCCATTCATATTTTCAATGCATCAACCCAATATATTAGTACCAAAAATGTGAAGAGAAGGTACCTACTAACATTTTCATTGCATTAACCCCACCTACCAATAAGTAGAGTGAGCAAAGGAGTAGACCCATTCCAAGGAGAGAACAACGCCACTTTTTTTTCTAAGGAGGGATCAACCTCACATTGTATTCAATATGTCTTTACACTCAAATGCATATATCAAAATTTTACACTCACTTGTTTTCTCTTTTAGTGTACTATGCATTTGCGACTAATATTTTGTATATATTTCTCCTTGATATGTAAACAAGCAATCTCATGCACTAGACATTCATTTTCAACTTGAGGCATGAATTTTCCTCAATACCTTATTTTCATGTAATTTCATAAGGTAAGCATCCAATTACCAACACAAGGAATGTGTTTTTTAGCATGCCCTAGTTTCATGCACTTTCCCTTTTAGTGTGTGAATTTTTCACCATGGTTGTGTGTAATTTAAATCAAGGAATGGATGTCTCATAATCCTATATATTAATAATACCGTCACATTGGTTTGACCATTGAGTGTGCATTTTATTTAAGTTGGCATGCAATTTAGCAAGGGAAATTTTAACAATTTGATGTTTTTTTTTCAAGGAACTTTTTATCCTTTATGCATATAGTGTTTTAGCATTTATGTACAAAGTATCATGTTCTTCCTAGCCAATGTGACATGGTATTCTACTCAATTGTTCTAGGTAAAATTACTTGGCCATATATTGTTAGATGTGATCCAAGATGAAATATTGCAAAGTATAATGTAGAAGAAGTATATGTGTTAGGCAATGAAGTCAAAGAAATTACATGACAATAGGGTGTTTAGGAAAATGCACACTTCAAGTTATAAATGTAAGTTGAGTGCATGGGATTTCATGTTTACATAGTAAACACAAATACACACACCTTTTTAATGACAAATGTAGGAAAACCATTCTCCCATATAGAAAAATCCTCTATGCATTCACTAAAATTTTAAAAAGGTTTATTTATCAATTATTTAGTAAAACCCACTGATAACGTCATTTAAAATATATCATGGTATTTATTAGTCAAAATTTTAATATATGGGATTTCTATATTATCAAGATTTTAGGGGTAAAACAATGATATCGAATCGTTAAAGTTGGTCTAGTTAAAGTGCATGCTACATTGAGGAAAATGCATTCTTAATGGTGAAATTGGTGTGATGATATTAAGAATATATAGGCTTATGAAAAATCCAATCATTGAGTTAAATCATGAACACCCTAAAAGGGAAAAATGAATGAAAATAGGGTATGATGCAAATTACACTCCTTATGAAGAAAAATGCATGGCTTGTGTGGTGATTAAATCAAAATAGGGTATTGAGGAAAATGCATGCTTCAAGTTGAAAATGTGTGGTGAGTGCATCAAATTGCATGTTCACATAGTAAGGAGAAACACACACACCGTATTAATGAAAAATTCATAGTACAATAAAAAATACGACAAATGAGTGTGAGGTTCTTATAATTGAATTTGATTGTGAAGACATACCAAAGACATCACGTGGTTTATCTCTCCTTGGACAAGAAAGTGGGGTCGCCCTCTCCTTGAATGAGTCTACTCATTTGTGCGCTCTACTTACTAGTATGGGAGGTCAATTAAAAACAAACATTAGCAAGTACCTCCTCTACAAACTATTGTTATTCATAGGTAGGGCTGATGCAATGAATATATTAATGGGTTTCTCCTTTGTATATCCTCCTCACTAGAAGGTGGGTTCGATTAATGTAGAGTTCAATGAGTTTGAGAGTGAGATATATTTGGTGAGGGTTTTGGTGTGAGAGTGTTTTTATATGTTTGGATTTTGTTTTTCATTTTCATTTATATTTTATTTATTTTTAATTTATTTTATATTTATATTTGTGTGGAAAATATGGTATATAGTTATTTATGATTCTGTTAACCCTTAAACCCCACTAACCTCCGAACCACTAAATTCAATAACCCATAAAACCCATAACCCCTCAATTCCAAACTCATTTGTAACAACTATGGGATAAAATGCAAAGGGAGTTTATGATGAGTACGAATAGAGTGCAAAAGAAATATTTAAATACAGGATAAAAATTTTGAGATTGAGAAGTCAAATCTTGCAGATAAAGAAAACATCATCAAGGAGTTGAATTGAAAAATGGTGAAAAAATAGATATGGTTACAAAAACGGAAGTTTCCTCAATGTTGATTATACTTCTAAGTCTTACAATGTTATCTTGTGGCTAAGAAAAAGACCTTGGAGAAGAGGGTTGAATAATTTTGGAAATGGTTATAGGAGGTACATGCTGATCCAAGTTTATAAAAGAATATAATATTTTAAGAAAATTGAAAAGAGAAGAAAAATAAGTGTGAAGTTAAGATAGAAAATGAAACTGACATTTAGAATCTCTAGAATTAATGATAGTTTCATTGCAAAAAATTATATAATCCTTTCTAAACTAATACCCTAATCCTTCAACATTTGGTTTCTTCTTTTGACATATTTTCCTATGGAATTTTCCTAAAATTTAGTAGGGAATTATTCAAATGGCAAGTTTGAGTTGTGTAATCTAGGAAGTCCAAGTTCTTAAAGGGTTTTTCATGATTCTAAGTCTATTTATGAATTCACAAAAAAATTTAAATAAAAAAATATCATAATCTCAACTCAAAATTGTATCGTCTAATTCTGACCATAAAAACCAAAACTTTTGATAGATAGACTACACTATTTCTAAAGGAATTAGAAAATGTAACAAAATATTATACATTGAAATAAAAAATAGTTGCTTTTGAAGTTCTGATATGTGAATTTTAGTGTGAATACATACTAAATACATTTTGGGGTTGATCCCTCCTTGGACAAGCAAGTGGGATTGTTCTCTCCTTGGCGATATTTACTCCTTTATGCACACTCATTGGTAGGTGGGCTCAATCCAATGCAAATTTTAGAAGGTAACTCCTCTACACACTTTTCATACTGATAAGTGGGGATGATACAATAAAAATATCAATGGTAAGATCCTTTGTATACTCTCCTTATTGGCAGTTGGGGTTTGTAATGTTCCCTCCCACACCCCTTGGAATATTTTAGGATGGGAGTTGTTACTTTGTTTTAACCTGAACTCCATGGTATTTTTATGTAAATAGGGATAGAAAATTTATCCATATACAAAATTAGAAAAACTAAATTTGGATAACATTATCACATTCAACTCGTCAATATATTTCTAAAAATATAAAATTTATCGCAAATAGATGCCTAGACTAAAAGTTATGCTCAATTAAAGTTAGTTACTCAACTTTTTTAATGTCAGTAGCACTACTACATGAAACTCACACAAACCTACATGTCGCTGCCACATCGACCATGATGCTCACATGCCACATACATGGTCTTGTTAGTGTCATCTATGGAACATGTCATGTTAGTATTACCCATGAATCCCACTTGGCTTGACTACTTGTGTAAATTCTTGAATTCACCCTTTTTGTCTGGCCTAAGGGACATCCAAGTGCATAAACAATTTTATCTTGGTAGAAATCCTCGACCCCTACCCGTTTGGATGTATCAAGAACACCAATGATCCATGACATAGTTCAAGTCTGACCCACATCCAAGCCTTCCAAACTTGTTTCCTTGCATGCACCAATGAATATCTCGAATACCTAGATGCATCCACCAACCATTTAATTTCCATCCGATGCTACCTTTCCATTAAATGGACCAACCCCAGACTTCTACTGAGTTCTATTTTGTGTTAAACACAAACACAAATAATGGACAACAGATTAAGATGAGCATGATTTTACATTTCTATTCACAAAGATGTGCATTTATAATACATTTTTATGACCGTTGGATTCATATTCCAAGGTATCTTACACTCCCTTTGACTGTTAAACTTCCACACCATAACCCTTAAAGAATTAGGTGTCCAACACTCCCCCCTTAATTCGAAGGGGTTTATGTGAGTCCACTAAGAGAGCTATAATATAAAATACAACAATGCATGCCAAAAACTAGCCGAATGTGCTCTTTGAAATGATGGCATAAGGTGGGATAAATCAAGGTTTTAACCGATGGTGGTTTAAGGATGACCACCAACACAAGAACGCTTAGTGCAGTTCCTGGAACTCTTCCAAATCTAGAGAGAACATGAAGTATTTTGCTAGAGGAATTTCTCCCAATTTTTGTGAAAACAGAGACCTTTGGGTCTCAACTTAGAATGCTTAGTGTAATTCCCATAACTCTTCCAAACATGACAAAAAGCTGAAGTCTTCATCTATAGGAAGTGATTGTTAATGCTTTGAGTAGGGAGAATTTAATCGTGGAAAAAAGGAGGTCTTCAACCTACGGAAGAAAGGGAGAACCTCAACTTGAAAAGGGAGGTCTCAACCTGTGGTGGTTTAAGGAAGGCCACCAACCATAGGCATGCTTAGGGGTTTCTCTATCTCTAGCTACAACTCAAAATCTGGGCATGTCTGTCTCTGGTTGTAGGCTCAAGCACATGGTTCAAGATGTGGCTCAAGATCGCTTGATGTATCTATGAAGCTTATAGATAACCATCAATTCCCCCCTTATTAGATACAATGTGAGAAGATGAAGGAAAATAAACTGCAATAATTTTTAGTACTCATGAACAAATTCTATGATATGATTGGAATATCTTCTTAACTGTTGAAGCCCATTCCTAAGAAGTGATCGATCCAATATGAATATTTGTTCTTGAAGGAGGCTTGTTTTTCAAGAATTTTTTTGAAGAATGAGTGTGATGACCATAATTATTACAGGGATGAATATAAAAAAAAATGTTCTTTCACATGGCCAAATTGATTACATTATTTGAATCCGATAATCCGTGGCTACTATGGAAGAGGAGCATAATATGAAATAAGTGAAACTGAACTTCCATGAAGAAACCCAACACTTTTAAATTGAATGGGCTTGGAATATTATGTAGTTTGAAAGGGCACCTCCTTTTCATATCCAAGATCTACTTTATTTCTACTGTTAACAAGGTCTTCCAAATGTCTTATTATTTTCTTAAGAAGTGCAACCTAAAATTCTGGATCTGCATGTAAATATTCTCTTTCAATGACTTTATTAGTTTATGGAAGCTTATGGAAACCTGTCTCAATCACAAAGAGAGGATTGTTCTGAGAAAAACCAAGGTTATAATGATGACTCTTTTGTTGTAACTCCTCTCACTGTAGCTATGACTCAAGCTGCAAAAACTCAAATTTTTCTTGTGCATCTTGTAAACAACTAAATCCTTGTTGATTTTGACTATATTATCCATAATAGAGAGTATCAGATTGTTTAGTAACTCTAATACTCCTGCAATTGGAGCATTTTTCAAAAAAATCGAGCTCAATAATTAAATAATCCGTGAAGAGTGAATGAGTAACAAAGCCAATAGGGAATCACTATGAAACAAATGTATAATGTTCTTGAACTCCAAATCACAAATGAAACAAGTTGCAAAATATACCGAGTGGCTGGTAAATGCGCAAATATTGAGTCGTCATTTTTGTGCCTCTCTGCTAATTTTATGGAACCAATATATAGCTCGGAGCACAATAAAATTAAAAGTAAATGTTGTAATATTAATTTAGTTAATACCAATATAAATCAGAGAAAAGTAATAGTCAAACCTTTGACATCCCTATATGGTTTTTGCAATATTCTCACTTTGTTATATCTTTCCTTTGTCATAGTATATGCTTTCAAAGCCTTGAATTTTTATTTTAGTTGTGTTGCAATTCTAAAAAGGTCATGGAAAATCTAACCATAGTAGAAGACTATGATTGAGAAGCTAGGCTCATAAGAGTTTGTGTTGATTAGAGTGGACTTTGAAGTTAAAAGTCCCACAATCACTAATTCCCACACCCATGAAACAAGGAACATGCTAAAAAATCACAATAAAAGTGGAAGCATAGTATGGAAATCATAAAAATTAAAACAACGTTGGAGTAGAAAAAATGCCAAAGAATTGATTCTAGGAAACTCATACGAGCAACATTAGACATGTATTGTATGACCCACTCTAGTGGTTCATATGTAGTAGATAGAAGGATAAGAACGTGGTCACAATGGAAACTAAGCAAAGGTGTGACTATTACTATGAATTTGTAACAGGTCCTTTAACGTTGATGCAGGTGAAATTATTGTACACAACTGCATATGCAATAGCATGCATTGACAAGAGGGGTATTTTCACAAAAAAAATCAAAATTCTCTTTCAGGCCCACAAACAAGCACAAAAATACATTGTAAGAGTAATTATTTATTCTCCATTAATACTGGCCAAAAGGTTAATCTGGCGAACACGTGACCACAAAAATCCAATCACAAGAAATTTCTTGTAGGATTGTTCGAAGCTAGATGAACCGAACCTTGAAATAGTGAACTAATGTCGATGAATTTGGGTAGATTCCCTTGGTTTCCCTGACTCTTTCAACATCGAAACTGTCAATTTAGATGGAAAAGGCTTGCACATTCTCCTCCCTTACAATATTGTTAGTGAATCACAAAAAATCATCCCTTGGTGTGGAAATAAGATCTTGACACTGTGGCTGTGCTATTCGTTTAAAAATACCGAGTATACACGACCTCAAAATCCTCTCTAAGCATTGGAGTATTCAGTTTGTGCCATTCCAGAATAGGTG
Organism: Pinus albicaulis; assembly: GCA_034641835.2. Lineage (NCBI taxonomy): Eukaryota > Viridiplantae > Streptophyta > Pinopsida > Pinales > Pinaceae > Pinus > Pinus albicaulis. The sequence goes on from CM076579.1 coordinate 621,833,488, forward strand.
CACATGCAAAATAATCAACCCTATTTTTCCATGTTACACACTATAAGGAAAATACCCTCTAGTGGATGTTTTTGAGGAAGCCCTTATAAAAATAGCCCAAATATCTATTTGTAGTAGAGGTCACTAGAGGGGGTTGGAGGGTGTATCTTTTTGTAGATGTTTTTTTTGCGGTGCATTTATAATCCTAACATGCACCAATGTGATTGATATATATGTGACACAGTAGTGCATAGTAGAGGCTAAAGAAGCACTGCAAAGTTATTTTTAAGTATTACTAAAACAATGGTGTACTTCATATAGATAACGTACTGACACATTTTATATAAAGCGCATTGGTACGTACTATCAAATGGTACACTGAGACACTCAACATTTTGGTGCTATTTACTAATGACGAGGACCCAGTGATGTTTATGTACAACGATGCATCGATATAGGGTTTTTATTCAAATGAAGCATTGTGTTCTCCGTACAAAATGGCTCGATGCGTCTCATTAAACCAGCGCACTGTAAAGAAGTGAGGCGCGCCATTGATTCAACCGCCCGGTGCATCTCATAATTGAGCGCACCAAAAAGGGGTTAATTTAAAAAAAAATTATCAGCTATAAAAGTTTCATTTTTACTTGTTATAGTGTTGTAGAGCTCTCAAGCACCGGTGTGAATTTTCCTTCTGTGAGGTGCTCGACCATCAGTGCTCCCATTGCCCGCATTGCTTCCATCCATTGTTCACTGTGTGGAGTTCGAATTTTGCAAAATGGTGGGAAAATTTTATTTTGAGGATTTCATTGCAAAGATACCTCCTTGACACGCAAATGTGCAGGTAATATTATTTTTTCTCACCAACTTAAGATTTTAGTGGATTAATTTTTAAAATTGAGCTAAAATTCATTGTTTTTTAACTTTTTTTACTGCACGGTGTGTTCGAGCTGTTCAGCTCACACCGTTCTCAGTGCTCCTTGTAAATTTACAAGCTGCACCACGAACGGTGTTAATGAAAACTGCACTGGGTGTTTAATGTGACAACCGGGTGTGGTATCGAGACAAAGCACATCACAACAATAATAAAATACTATGGTGTGTGTCGGTTTTCGACTGCACCAATAGTTTAACATTTTTTAAAATAAAAAAATTATTTATGGTGGTGCATTAGTATTCTGGGACACACCATTGTATTTTATGTACAACGATGCGTTGGTAAAACATACTGCACCGGGGCAGTGTGTGTTAGGTACCACACTGCCAGTGCTAAAATGTTGCAAAATGGCAGTGTGTTGTGCTATAATCAACACCTCATGGTAGATATGTTTTGTCAACGCACTGCTAAGTAATAGTTTTTTGTTTTAGCAGTGCGTGAGGTTTTGTAATGCACATCGTGGATGGTGCATGATATAAATGTATGCACCATTGGTAGTGCGTGACTATTTTTTGTGGCGCACTGATTTTTTTTTGGATAAAAGTTACATTTATATATTTGTAAATAATTTTGTCATTTAATAAAAAATTTAGGCTTTATGTATGAGATAGGCTGATGTATTTAATATGTGAATCATTCAGCGACATCAATGGAGAAAGGAAAGGCAACAACAAGAGTAGAGGGAGGAAAATTATAACATGATACAATAGTGGGAGGCACAAGAGAGGGAGAGAATTTTGTACCTTCACCCTATTACGACACTCACCTAGTTGGTCTTAAGGGAGGTAGGCCTCCTTAAGTTCTATGAGAAGGCTACATCCCTGAAGGGGCATAGTGGGTTATTAGGACAGTTGATCTAAAAGTGGGATGCCCACCGATAGACATTCTGTGTCGGTCCTGACGAGTGGTACCAACCCACTGAGGAGGAAATTTATTTTATTATTGGCCTATCTAGGAGAGGGAAGGATTTCCCTCTGATGTCCCTGTTGGTTATGCAGCATGGAGCTCGTTGGTGTGCTCCCAAAGATAGATTAGGGATGATATACTTTCTCCTGCAGATTTGTAGGTGTCTGGTGGAAAACTATGCATTGATTATTTTGGTCTAGAGGGGGTTAGGTGCCTCTCACTATTAATGATGACCATTTCACATTATACCAGTGATGGGAAACACATAGTTGCCCTCTTTTATTTTATGTTTATTCTTTATTCCAGATGCCACAAATTGTTAGATGGTCTGCCATTTTTTTGCGGCAGTTTTATATAGCCTTAGATGGATGTCGTTCTCAGGCATGTGGGAGGTTGACCTTCGCTTTTTCTTTAGAGTTATTTTGTTTATTTTTTGAAATATTTTTGGAGACAAGGCCTAATTTTATGCGTCATCCTCATAGGCCGATGATACAGGTACAAATGCACACGTGGGGCAAGATGATGCCCAAGAGGGGTCTGTCCAAGTATCTGGCCAGGATTTCTAGTGATGCACTAGAGCTGCCAGGCAGCGTTGATGATCACATGTTCATGATGGTGTTGTGTCCTTATGAGGGTTTGGATTGATGAGGGTGTACCGAAATCCTCTTCACACAGGATGAGCCATTAGATGCTAAAGGTAATTTTAGTGTTTTCTTTAAATTAGTATAGTTTCATCTTATTGTCTAAATTAATTAGAATAAAATTTATTCTAACATGTTATTTAACTTGTTTAATGAAATTGTATAATTATTGTTGTGTACTATATATTTGTAGATATTGGAACATTCGTTGGGGACATGATTCCACCTCGACCGGATGATCCTGTAGATAGCGAGGAGATAATGGAGGCCACGGATTAGGGTAAAAAACCTCCTCAGGTGCAGATATACACGAGCATGTGGCATAGGATGGACATTCAATTCAGGATGGAGTTGGGTGACCGACTATTTAGACTCCTGGTTGATGAGGGAGTCCGCCCTATGATGATTAGAGAGTTCCAGGATGATCATACACTCATAGAGCTTTGGAGGGACATGCCCCATGACATGATGAGCCTTATGCATCATATCATTAGAGCTTCTAGGCTACTGACGGCTAGGAGGGATAGACGCCATGGAGATGTGCGACGAAACAACTCATTAGATGATCATGATCACGAGGGTAGTGATCATTCTAGTACTCCACCTCCTCCTCCTTCACCTCACGTTAGAGATGAGCAGCTAGCATCTAGTCCTGACCATGCATCTTCTGAGTAGGCACCATCTCAACAGAAACCTCCTAAGAACACACCATCTAAGTAGACACCTCCTGAGTAGGCACATCCATATGAGAAGGCACCATCCACTAAGTAGGCACCATCTCAGTAGGCACCTCCTGAGAAGACACCATCTGAGCAAGCACCTCTTGAGCAGGCACACCCTTCTAAGTAGGCACCATCGATTGAGCAGGGCTCCAATAGATATAGTATTGATGTACCACCATATATTTGACACACACACACACATATGGTGCATGTATTTTATGTTCATGTTGATGTTCTTAATTTACATGTTAGTGTTCATCATGATGTGTATATTGTTAGGTCATGTTAGATATGTTCATTTAATGTGCTTGCAAATATATGTGTATGTTATAGTAGTTATTTGACATGATATGTATATTTGATATTTGTGTTGTGATGATATTATATAATTCTTGTGTTTTGTTAGATGATCATGATCACGATGATTAGATGATGTTATCAAATTTTAATGTGTATTTTAAATATGATGTTTGTATGATGGTTATGATGATCATGATGTTTATTTTTAAGATTAAATCATGATATTTATTGAAATTGTAATTGTAATTGTACGTAAAATTGTAAAATTGTAATTGTATGTAAAATTGTAAAATTGTAATTGTAATTGTACTGTAAAATTGCGAAATTGTAATTGTAATTGTATGTATTGTCATGATTCAATTTTATTAAAATTGTAAAATTTGTAATTTGTAAAATTGTAAATTAATTTTCAAATTTGAACCATAACTATCGTAAAATTGAATCATCGTAAAATTGTAAAATGTATACTGTACATATTGTTAAATTACCATACTTGTAAAATTGTAAATTTGTAAGAATATAAATAATTGTAAAATAATAAATCCAGAATAATATGAATTTTTGTAACATAATAAAGTTTAGAAAATAATGAAAATAAATTCATGTTTAGAATTATCATTATTTAATTATGACCTTACATACCAAAAATAACAATATACATTAATACATTTTTTAAGATTTTGAAGATATCATTCATATATATATATATATATATGGTGCATTTATTTCAGTAATGATATAGTGAAAAATCATTTAAAGCAATCAAGTAGTTGTATTATTTTAGGAATTGACATAAAAAAAGAACTTGATACAATGCATTGCTTTCAAGATCAACATAGTTGCTGATTATCAAGTGAAATTATTTTAACATTAACACAATGCAAACCAATTAATTCAAAAAACATATTATAATGTAAATTTCTTCATTTGGGATAATTTTGCAAAGGACTTTTTTTGGGCTTAATTTTCAAAGGACTTTTTTTGGCTTAATATTCGAAGGACTTTTTTTGGAGGTACGTGATACATTTTTTGGAGGTATTTTTTTTTTAGAGGTTTTTGGGCTTAATTTTCAAAAGACATTTTTTGGACTTTTTTTGGGCTTAATTTTCAAAAGACTCTTTTTAGACTTAATATTCAAAGGACATTTTTTGGAGGTATTTTTTAAAGTGATATTATTTTAGAGCCTTTTTGGGCTTAATTTTCAAAGGACATTGTTTGGAGGTATTTTGTTTTTTAGAGATTTTTGGGCTTAGTTTTCAAAGGAAATTTTTTGGAGGTATTTTTTAAAGAGATACTTTTTAAGAGGTTGGGCTTAATTTTCAATGGAAATTTTTTGAAGGTATTTTGTAAAGTGACATTTTTTTAGAGTACATAATTTGGGTTGAAGTAAATATTCTATAATGTTTTTTTAAAATGGGTTTTTGTCTAACTTTTTAAATGATTTTTTTTGTAGGACTTGGAATGAAATATTTTGAGCTTCATTTCATTTTTAGAAGACATTTTTTTCTTAGATTTTTTAAAGTGTTTTGGGTTGAAGTACGTCTTTTGTGCAAAATTTTTAAAATGAGTTTCTTTTTTTTAATTAAACCTTTTGTGATGCTTTTTTTAATTGAGTTTTTGTCTAAATTTTTGAAGGAAATTTTTTGAGCTTCATACTCAATTATCATGCGAAATCGAAGGAATTGCAAGAGAAAATATGATTGAACAAGAGACCTTGAGGAAAATAGAGAATCGGGGAGAGAATATCACAAAAAAAAGAGAGAAGAACGCTCAAATATTGAAAGGGAAAATCAACCTCAAATAGAAGTTGAAGCAAGTATGTAAATATAAATATTATAAATTTTATATTTAAAATTTGACTAGTGTATTGTGAAACTTAATTTTTATTTGATGAACTAGTTTGAAAAATATTTTGTGATGTAAACAGAGAGAGATATTCCTCAAAACATTGATGATGAGATACAAAATTTTGAAAGAGAAAGTGAAAGAGATATTGAACCAATGATTGAAGATGGTGAAAATGTTGAAAGAAATTCAAGTGAAGAAATTAAATCACTATATATATATATATATATATATATATATATATATATATATATGTTGAACATGCGTATTATTGAAATTATACATATTTATTAATTTAGTTATTTATTTAATATGTAAAATTATTATGTACATTTAATTCTAATACGTACATATGAAATCAATATCGATGATGAGATGTTAGAAAATGTTGACACCTAAACATATGGAGATAAAAAAGCTGACCATGTTATACGATATTGTGTTAATCACATTATTGATTCATTCTTCAAAGATGAAACTATGGCAGTTCAAGCCTAATTGTTGAAAATTATCTTAAAATCAAGGAAATTAAGGAAAATCAACAAAAAGATAAAAAAATGAAGGAAAATGTGATACAAAATATAAATAGTGCTCTAAAGTCAATTAGGAGATCTAGAAAGAAAAGTGTTTTAGATGCGCGTAGAGCAATACAAATGGAATTGGTTTCATCAATTACTAAAGAGAATTGCTTGGTAAAACCTATGGCATGAGCATTAGGAACCTCACGAAAAACTTTGCACAAAGATCGGAAATTTTGATTGCAAATAGATGTAAATGATGAACTCACTTGTTGGAAAGCTATTTGTAGGTAACCATACAAAGATAGACTTGAGAAAATGTTAAAAAAATAATATATGAATATTGGATGAAAAAATCACGTGTTTCACCAAAAGAAAGGGATGTGATGTGAAAAAGAATAACACGAAATCAGTATGAAGAACATCCAAAATATTTCTTGGACACCACTCAGATAGAATTTTTCAACAAGTTCAAAGAAGAGAATCATGAAATTGATGTCTCAATCAATGCTTTTGTGCAACAAAAACCATGGTATGTAAAACCCATCACTGTACACGACACTTGTTGTTGTCATTATCATGTGGAATTTCAGTTATATTATGACACATTCCTTAATTTTGGTAATTTTTTTTGGAAAGATTCACCTCCTCCTTCCACTATCCATGATTTCATATCTAAAATTCTATGTGGAAGAGAAAGCCATGAATTATTTTACCAAAAGAAATGTGTTAGTGGTAAAAAATGCGATGATTCTGGAAATTTGACTAAATTTCAAAACAAATATCATACTGATATAAATAATCAATCATTGTCCAACATGAAAGTGAAATGGAAGAGATATGAATATATCCATACATCAATTCAAGGTTCAAGTAGTATTGCAAGTGCTAAAAGAATTGATTTACAAGAAGAAGAAATTTTTGTGATAAATTTTTTGAGAAAGTTTGAGGCATAAATTTATAAATACACCAAGGATTCCCATAGAGCTTGATGGGAGGACTTACAATTCAAAAAATCCCATGAATTTTTTCCACCATGGACCATTTTGTTAATAGTTGATTTTGCATAAAACTACACATTTGTTCCACAAAAAGAAACTCAGAGTGAATATTATCATTCTGACCAAGTCTCCATGCTCGTCCATATTCTATATAGACATGATGAACAAAATGTTGATCATATAGAAAGCACCAGTGAAAATCAACATGTTATTAAAGAATATCACTTTTATATTAATGACGACCATACACATGATACATATTTTGTAAAACACTACTTTGAAAATATTTATGACTCTTTAAAAATTCATGGAATAAAATTCAATGAACATTGAATATGGTCAGATGGATGCACAAGTCAATTAAAATCTTCACGATCATTATTTTGGTTGTGTTGTCTTCATATGAAAAACCGCATTAAACATTGTTGAAACTTCTTTGAGACTGGTCATGGAAAAGGAGAACATGACGGTGCAGGGTCATGCACAAAATGATCATTTCAAAGATATCAAATGGACCACTCTACAAACCGACTTGTCTCAGTTGAAGAAGTTGTTCAATGGTGCATCACCGCACTGAGCGATGGGACTAACCGATCAAGGGAAGTACGAAGGTACATTCAATTTAATTTTTATTGGATTTCTAATTTTAAACAGTACATTTATCACACTGATTATCTTTGATGGTATTTTGATATCATATTTATATTCTTCTTTGAATTTTACATATAGGTTTTTTTGGTGTATTGGGGTCCAAGATGTAGGTAGATCGATTGGAGATGACATTGAAACAATAAAAGGGACTCGAAAATTTCATTCAATTAAAACAAAGTTGTCCAAAAATGTGTTTGCATTGGATAAAAGAAAATATTATTATTTTTGTCATGTTTGCATAGAAAACACATACTCCAATGATGTTTGTGAAAGCAAAATGTATGTTAAAGATTGGCAACATACAGAACTAAATACAAAGGGGAAAATTTCCGTTGCAAGATTTGAAGAAATGCAAACAGAGGAGACTATAATATCATCTGATGGTGATCGAGTTTTTGATCTTGTTGGAGAAGGTAACATTTCAATTTATTTCAAATGATAGAGGTCTAGAAATAGATAATAAAATCAAGTACACATGTTAATTTTAAAGTTAATTTTTCATGTTAATTATGATCCAAATTTAAATACATAAGTTTGTTTTACTGTGCAGAAGATGTTTTTGTTGTAGTTGCACCTACTATCAACGATGAAAATGTTAAGTATTATTTGATGTGTTGCACTGAACGAAAGATGAAATTATTAGAAAACTATGATGATAATGAGTTTACATATGACAGAGGGTCTATTATACTAAAAGGTTTTTTTTTTCCTAACAAACTAATCAATGTGGAGATTTTGTTTACTTTCAAGGCTATGAACCTGATGTCATAAGTTGTCAATATAGTCGCTTGGTGTGTGCAGCACACATAAAGTTGATATAAGTTCAATCAAAGAAAAAAAACGAAAAATTAAGAAATGGAAAATGTCAAAAGCCAATCATGAACAGATCATTGAAGATGGAATTCCATTGGAATTTTTTTATTGAACTACCCAACAATTTCTTCTCTTTGGATTCATCTTTTAGAACTTCCATAACTCAACTAAAAATTGAACTGCCTTTTTATGTTATATGTACAAGTGTTTGCACATGTACATTATTTTGGTACATGCATACAAGTAATTTATACACGTGTACACATACACATGTGTAGATTATCTGGTCTTAAACGATTTCATACATTATCTAGTATAATTTGTCATAATGTTATTATTGCAAAATGTACATATCTGTGTATCTAGCGTAGTTGATATAATGCAAATTTGAAGTTGCATGATTTTGGTTTAGATGTGTCTATTAAGTAAATTATAATATTCATTCTTGAATGCAAAATGTGTGGTACTTATTTTGTAATTTATAGTTTACTATCAACTAAAAGTAGCTTTCCTATGTACATTACTGAAAAATGTTGTGTACTGAATACATATGTTCTAATGAAATTTTAAAATTTTATGATTTTTTGACACATCTAAGAACACCTAGAATTTTATGATTGTTTTTAGATATATACATCAATATGTATTGTACTTCAATATTTTTTACATATATTCAAACATGTACTTCAATAATTTTTATGTACATATATTAATGTGAACTTTTTTTTGCTTGTAACTTGGGATAAAATATATTAAAAGCATGAAAACCTATACAAATGCAATAGGCAGAGATGGCAAGCAGTGATTAGCATACGCCTCCCTTTTTAGTGTTCAAAATAAACCAAGTTTTGGGCTTCCTCAAAGGAGGAAACTGACCCCATAGGAGTGTCATCCAGTCTTGTAATACAAAATATTCAGTGGCCCATATAAAAACAAAAGAGATGAAGTATATCCTGAGGTGAAAATCATGGAGTTCATTCATCTTCGTCTATCACCTGGTCCTCTTCCTCTATCAGGCACCCATATTCTCTAGCAATGGCTTCCTCCTCAACTATGGGCATTTGAGGAGGCTTCGGAGGGGTCGCATGGAGGATGGGAGCGACTAGGTACTCCACATCGTAATCTCCGGTCCATACACCATCTGAGTCCATAACCCAAATGCCTGTCTCCTCGATCATGGGCTCATAACCTGGAAGCAGGTTGGTTTTCCTTGGTAAAGGTTGCACAGATTTCAGAATAGTGGATTTCCTGCCTCTTCTACCCTTAGGATTCTTCGGAGGTAAAACAGTCTCCCCATGAATGTTATCAAATTCTCGAGGAGCCAAAACCTCATGGCTATTAGATGGAGAGCCCACGGTGGATTCCAATCACTGGTTGTGGCCATGGTGAGAGTGGCCTGAAAACGCACCTCTGTAGCTGCCTTTGATGGGCTTCTAATGCTGGCACAAGGCCATGGTATGGCTTCTGACCTGTACATTTTATGATTGTTTTTAGATTTTAAAACACCGATATGTATTGTACTTAAATAACACCTAAATAATAGATGTACATCCTAAAATTATATAACATTCACACACATGTTAAAATGCATAACATGTACCAATGTATGTATGTCTTAAATGTAATTTGAAATTTCCATCTAGATTCATATTATATTTAACAAATAAAATAACAACTTGAGTTTTAAAAACAAAACATTATATCACAACATGTGAGCACATGCCAAATGTAGTTCAACTATCCAAAATATACACATTTATGTGTAAATTTTAATTTGAAATTTCCATCTAGATTCAATGCCAACTTCATTTTATATTTAACAAATATAGTGACAACTTGAGTTTTAAAAACAAAACATTATATCACAACTTGTGATCACATGCCAAATGTAGTTCAACTATCCAAAATATACACATGTATACATGGTTTGTAATTCAAAATTTCCCTCTAGAGAGATTCATTTTATATTTTTAACAAATTTGTAAAATGACAACTTGAGTTTTAAAAACAAAACATTATATCACAACATGTGATCACATGCCAAATGTAGTTCAACCATCCAAATATACACATTGTGAAAATGTAATTTGAAATTTCCATCTAGAGATTCATTTTATATTTAACAAATAAAATGACAACTTGAATTTTAAAAACAAACATTATACCATAAAACAAAACATTATATCACAACATGTGATGACATGCCAAATGTAGTTCAAATATCCAAAATATACAAATGTATGTACATGGTTTGTAATTTGAAATTTCCATCTAGAGAGATTCATTTTATATTTAACATTTATAAAATGACAACTTAAAAAAAAAAAAAAACATTATATCACAATCACATGCCAAATGTAGTTCAACCATCCAAAATATACACATTGTGAAAATGTAATTTGAAATTTCCATCTAGAGATTCATTTTATATTTAACAAATAAAATGACAACTTGAGTTTTAAAAGCAAAACATTATATCACAACATGAGATCTCATGCCAAATGTGGTTGAACTATCCAAAATATACACATGTTTTGTAATTTGAAATTTCCATCTAGATTCATTTTATATTAAAAAACTAAAATGACAACTTGAGTTTAAAAAACAAAACAACTTGAGGTATAAAAACAAAACATTATATATCACAACATGTGATCACATGCCAAATGTGACTATCCAAAATTTAAAATTATTCTTGATAAAAGTAAATGTAGTTTAAAACTATATCCAAACAGTAAAATATGTCCAAAATTTTTATCACATGAACAATAAAAGTAAATATATATAGTTCAATATATAGTGTTACAAATATCAAGTTATATAGAAAAGTAAATATGACTACATAGATAAGACTATATATAAAAAAGTAAATTTAAGACTATATCTATCAAATATAATGTTGCACACATATGCATCATCAATCAAATATAGATGGATCTGGTGTTTCTACCAGCAAAGTCCCGATCCTCGTGCTATCCTATGAAGAATGGGGAACCTGTACACAATGTCTACAAACATTAAAATTTAATGTTTTAAAATTTAATGAGAATACAGGATTTCATGTAAAAAAAAAAAATGAAAAAAAATCATGAAATTCCTCTTGTGGTTCCCTCTCCATTGTCTTTTGTTGCTCTACCATTAAAACATCCTCCACAATAACATCTTCCACAGTAAACTGTACAATATACATGTACAAGTATATATATATACTAAAATTTTTCAAATGAAAATGCATATAAACTGATTTTCAATAATATTAAAAAATAATTATACGACTTGCTCAAATGGTGTGGATGTTCCTATCTCCATCATACACTCCATCGCTAGAGTCCTTGGGGAATGAAAATCATCTCCAAAAAAACCTAAAATTCAAAAATTTTAAAACTATAAAATAACTCAAGATTTAGATCTCATTTTATAATAAAAATTTTGAACTTCAATTTATAACGTAAACATATAAGTGAAAAATTAAATACTTGTGATGGTGGATTGGGCACATCTCCTAAGGGCAGCTCCGAAAGAAAATCTCCAGAAACCTAAAATTAAAAAAATTTAAAATTGTAAAATAACTCAAGATATAGATCTCATTTTTTAATGGAAATTTTGAACTACAATATATAACTTAAAAAAATATTTAAGTGAAAAATTGGTCATACTTGTGATGGTGGATTTGGCACATCTCCTAAGGAAGAAGAAGGTACCTCCATCGCAAAAACATCAGACGGAATCAAAATATTTTAACATTTAATTATATACATGTACATGTGTACACAATTATTTATTTAAAAAAAATATCATCTTGTTTCGATATATAATAATAGATAAAAATAATTGTACATCATCATGTTCACTTAAAAAATAGTAACATGTGCCAACATATCATCTTGATGGTGAGAACCATCTTTATTGTGTGAACCTCAGGCTTCAATCGTGATATTAACATCTTCGTTCATCAAGCGTGAGAACTGCAAATGATGTTCACATATATGATACATTTTTGTTAGATTAATGTATACAAATCAACATATGTATATATGTATTTATTAAAAATTGTACATGTGTTAAAATAATCACCCTAACCATTAACACATACCAATCCCATGCCCTCTTCCTCATGAATAATTATATCCTTCCAACCATTGCGAAAATTATTTGCATATGTTCTAAGATCTTCAACGCTCATGTTGTCTATCTCATTATCTGTATGATACACAAAATTATCATGTGAATTCTCTCGTGCTCTTTATCGATTCAAACAAACATCAATTCCACCTAGTCCACTCTGAACATTGTCAATGATGACATCTATTGCTTCTCTACTAATTTGAGAAGTGACATCCATCTTTAACTGCAAAGTTTCCACACGAAGAGGTCGACTAACCAATGGTGGCTCAGGGTGAGGAAACTTAGAATCACTCTTAGCACTCCTAAGATCACATAATTGACCTTTCCTAGGACCAAAAAATTCAGAGGGAAGGTCATTATAATTGGGTTTCATTCCAAAAAATAATTCTGCATAAAATATTTTTTCAAAATAAAGCGGAACCTTGTCGTTCCATGTGAGTCTTCCATAGGTAGCAAGGTGCCTATCATACAAATGGCCAAATATATCATGGTACTTGAAATATTGCACCGTTAGCATCTTTCTTTTCAACCCTTCTTTGAAATTAAACATAGACTTGGTCATTTTTGTTGTAACTCTTTATTTAACAACCTCCCATATATTGGGACCCATCACTATTTCCTTTCTTTTTCTCATCACTTCTACAAAAGTATCAGTGGTTGGCCCAAGCGTTAGGTACACATCTACTAGTTTGCTTAAAGAGTGAGTAACTATTTCTAAGCTTTCTCGACTCTCAGTAGGGAGTTTCAAAGACAATATCTTTCTCAAATTTTGAATGAAGATGTTGAAACCTTTGTAATGTGAATTGTTGCATGTTTGTTTCCCGAGGTATATTGGAAACGTCAGACAGATAAGTTGTGGTTGGTGTACAACCTTTTTCTTGAATAACAAGTTCTATCCTACATATTTTTGGAGCAACATTTTCACCCTCTGCATAAATACATAAAAAATTTTATAAATAAAAAAACATGTAAACAAATTTGTAAAAATTGACTGAAAATAATATTCAGATTGATGGTCACCTTGATATGGTTGGCCAACATCATGCCCACCTTGAGACTATTGAGAACCAGAACAAGCACCAATTGGTTGAGAACCAACACGACCACCCATTGATTGGCCTCTAGGGGAATTCATATTAGCACCCTCATGCAATTGGCCACTACCTATTGATGGGCCTCCAGGGGAATGTGTAGCACCACCAACCTCACGGGACCAGAGGGAAGCTTCATAAAAAAATATGAATTTATAATCAATACAAAAATACATTCATACATATAAATACATGTACATATGATTGATTAAATTGCGTGAACCATACCATGATTTCATGAACCATGGCCATGCTCCATTGATGAAGTAGATACTCTTGTCCTCCTAACTCCTAAAAAATAAAAAATAAAAAAAATTATTAAAAACTAATTTAAGTAAAAAAATTGATAAAAAATCAATTCCATATGTATACATGTATGTACATGGAGATAAAATTATATATATAGTCAATAAAAAAATTAATTCCACATGTATACACACATGCATGTATGGAGATAAGATTATATATTCAAATGTCATTTAAAAACATGCACATTTAATATAAATACCATGAAAATCCCTCGATCCACGATCCCCCTCTCTCATAGAGGCATGGGGTTATATTGATCTTCACCTTTCATCCTCCATGATATACATGGATATATCTACTGTAGACATTTACAATTATTTTTAAATTACCATTTAAAATAAATTCAAGAGATTTCAAAAAATTAATGTAATTTAATACACAAATTATGTAAAACACAACTTTCAAAGCACTTGATGTGTGAAACTCAATTTAAACAAAAAATTGTTGAAGTCCTCATATTTTAATTTTATAAAAATGTGAAGTTCACCAAGTTGCACTTACATGGTGGGTGAAAACTTGGTATATGATTGAAAAAAACACATGGTCATTAAAAATGACACATTTATAAGTAAAAAACACACACATATCAAATATATGTTACAATGTCCATCAATAAATTTTGAAGGAGAGCATCTCAACACTAATTCATCTTTGAGAGATGAATCTTGAATTGGGATTTCCACGTATAATACTAATTATCTATTAATTCATATTTGACAGATGAATCTTGAATTGGAATTTCCCCACACAATAGATCACCGAACATCTTATTAACATTTGCACAATGTCTTATACTAAAAAATTGAAATTGTCTAACAATATTGTTTGCTTTTCCATGCAGTTGTTTTAGCCTCTCCTTCTTAACTTGGTACATGCCTTTCATCTGGTTACACACAAGCTCAGAATTGGTGAAAACTACAATTCCATTTGATCCATACTCCCTAGCTGTTCCCAAGCCTTCTATCAATGCAATATAATATGCCTCATTGTTTTTTGTTCTTCCCGATATATTCATTTTCATTTGGAGGACCCTTTTAGTCGCAATATTACAAAGCACATATTTAATCACTGCTTTCCCTGGATTGGGATAGCAAGAAACATCTATGCATAATGTCCATTTTCAACCATATTTAGTGGGTTTTTTGATCCCTGAAAAAAAACAAATTCAATAAAACATATTAAATTAACATTTATTACAAATTCATGGGAAATATGACATGTATATGGTTTTCCTTAAGGTTTATGGGTGAAATTACATGTACATGGTTCCCAAAAACACTAGCAAATTCCTTAAAGTTTATGGGATAAATGGCATGTACATGGTTTCCAAAACACTAGCATTTTCCTTATTGAAAATGCCTTAAATTTTATTCCTTATTGCAAATGGCATGTACATGGTTGGGAGAAATGACATGTACATGGTTCCCAAAAACAATAGAAAATGCCAACTTTATGGGAGAAATGACATGTACATGGTTTGCCTTAAAGTTTTCCTTATAGTTTATGGGAGAAATGACATATTTATGTGAGATATGACATAGAAATGACATGCCTTAAAGTTTTCATTGAGTTTATGGGAGAAACGAAACATGTACATGGGTTGCCTTAAAGTTTGTAGGAAAAATGACATAAAAATGACATGTACATGGTTCCAAAAACACTAGAAAATTCCTTAAAGTTTATGGGAGAAAGGAGAAATGAAATGTACATGATTTGCCTTAAACTTTTCCTTGAGTTTATGGGAGAAAGCCTTGAGTTTATGGGAGAAATGACATGTACATGGTTCCAAAAACACTAGCAAATGCCTATGGGAGAAATGACATAGAAATGACATGTACATGGTTCCAAAAACACTAGAAAATGCCTTAAAGTTTATGGAAGAAATGACATGTAAATGGTTATCCTTAAATTTTGCCTTGATTTTATGGGAGAAATGGGAGAAATGACATATACATTTTTATCCTTAAATTTTTCCTTAAAATTTATGTGAAAAATGACATAGAAATGACATGTACATGGTTCCAAAAACACTAGAAAATGTCATAAAGTAATTTTTTACTTAAATTTTGTGGGAGAAATGACATGTACATGGTTCCAAAAACACTATCAAATGCCTTAAAGTTTATGGGATAAATGACATGTACATGGTTATCCTTAAAGTTTGCCTTGAGTTTATGGGAGAAATGGAAGAAATGACATGTATGTATGGTTATCCTTAAAGTTTGCCTTAAATTTTATGGGATAAATGACATAGAAATGACATGTACATGATTCCCAAAAAAATAGCAAATGCATTAAAATTTATGGGAGAAATGACATGTACATGGTTTCCAAAAATACTAGCATTTTCCTTAAAAATATATTAAAATAAAGTTATGGGTTTCCTTAAATTTTATTGGAGAAATGACAAGTACATGGTTTACCTTAAGTTACAACCATGGAGTGATGTTGTCATCCAAGGATGAACATTGGCTAAGAAAACCAAGTATGTGCATAAGTTTAAATTGGTATGTTTATTTATGAACTTAATTGAAATAACTATGATGCTAGAAATGAAAATATAATGATAGGTTCTACAAGATGGATGTAGACTAATGTTTGATATATGCATGTATACATGTATGTCTGGTGAAGCTGTTGTGTGCATGTGAAATTTGTGTGAAGACAATTATCCTGCACACAAAAATGAAAATATAATGATAGGTTATACAAGATGGATGTAGAATAATGTTTAATATATGCATGTGTGCATGTATGTCTAGTGGAGCTATTGTGTGCATGTGAAAGCTGTGTGAAGACAATTATCTTGCACACTAGTATTATTAATGATAATTTCTACAAGATGGACGTAGAATACTTTTTAATTTATGCATGTATGCATGTATGGTGGAGTTGTTGTGTGCATGTGAAAGCTGTGTGAAGATAGTTATCTTGCACATTAGTATTATTTAAGATAGGTTCTACAAGATGGATGTAGACTAATGTTTAATATATGCATGTATGCATGTATGGTGGAGCTGTTGTGTGCATGTGAAAGCTGCGTGAAGACAATTATCATGCACATTAGTATTATTCATGATAGGTTCTACAATGTATGGATGTCTAGTGGAGTTGTTGTGTGCATAAGTACGTTACCACAAAGCAAAAAAACTAAGTTCTTGGGAGAAGAAATTAAAAATAAGGTAATCTATATAAATCTATATCTCAATAAATATTAGATCAACATTAATCTCAATGCATTTCCAAGTCTGATAAAAATAAAAAGGCCTAAGAAAATTTTACATAATATAAGTACTTCAGAAAATTTTCAAAATGTTAAATCTATTTCTAAAACAATATTTCTCAAAATGTTAAATCTATTTCTAAAAAAATATTTCTCAAAATGTTAAATCTATTTCTAAAAAAATATTTCACTGTATTAATCAAAAATAAAATAATTACATTATACCTTATCTAAAATGTTAACCAATTTATTATGATAAAAATTAATTTGAACCTCGTGACTATTAGATGAGGGTGATGATGTTGAGATTTAGAGGATCAATATTTCTCATGATTGGGGTGTTGGCTTTGGTGTTGCTTCAATGTTGTGACCATGGCAGCTCAACTTCAACAAATGTAGATCAAAATACCTTCAATGTTGTTTACCATTAGTACTAACCTAATTAACAGTAAGATACTTAATACATAGTCTTAGTTACCTATATGATTACAACTCTTAATGGGAACAAATATAACAGATAAGTGTAATAGAAGAAGTAAGGTTAAATAATGAATACAATGGTACTTATATGATAGTTATAAGGGTCATGTTTCACTTGCGACTATTAAAACATAGCCTCCAAGATGTAAGTTGATCTTAACTAGTAAGATTCTAGTAATCAATGATGCCTGAACATAATGGATAGTATAAGCTAGTTATGATGGTTCTTACTAAGTTGATTAGTACTAGTGATTATGAAGTATCAACGTAATATAACATGTATCTCTTATGTAAACACAAAAACACCTTTAGTGAAACCACATAATGTTGAGTACTAAGTGTGATTGGAATGAGTGATTACCATTATATTTACCCATATGTGAGTTAATATGGATATGTAAGCTCTATATGGATAAATACATGGTTTAATAAAGTATAAGAAAAGCTATATCATAGTGAAAGCTAGCTTACTCCTACTATATAAGTAAGCATACTCCTAGGTGATTTACAAGCATTTAGCTAAGAAAAAAGCTCAATCAATCTCAATTATGGAAATCCTGAAGAAGCCCACACTACGCAAACATAGTTTACACGCTGCATTTTCACCAACAATAGTTCTATCGCTGCGTTTTCACCTTGGATAGAGAAGTATTGACCTGAGGTTGTTTTCGAGTTTACTATTGTGGTTTTATGAGGAGATAGGTGGTCTAAATATGCAGGAAGACTCACTTTTTAGAGAGATTATATATATATATCTATATATATATATATATATATTATGCAAAAATTGGGTAAAGAAATGACATGTACATGGTTTCAAAAAACACTAACATTTTCCTTAAAAATATATTAAATTAACCTTAAATTTTATGGGAGAAATGACATGTACATGGTTTCAAAAAACACTAGCATTTTCCTTAAAATTATATTAAATTAATGTTTATGGCAGAAATGACATGTACATGTACAATTGTAATGGGAATAAAACTATTGTAATAAGGTAAGTAGTGTTCCTTGTACTAGTTGTAATTAGTCTAAGCTCTTGTATTCATTACGGTTACATGGAGTTAGATCTATCATTCTCCTTATCTCTTTGTATATAAGCTTGTGTATATTACTGATATGATACGAGTCTTATGTGATACGTATAGTTAATTACACACATTTTCTTGAATACAACTATCCCCATGGTGTTACTACTGTTGGTTTCATATCTTATGTTGGTTACTAACCTTGCTTTAAAGTGGAACAAGCTAGAATATGAGGATAAATTACATTGAACACTTGACTCTATGCACCTAATGTTTGTACTATTACTCATATAGATAAATATTAAATTAAATTTTATGGGAGAAATGACACGTACACGTACAGTTGTAATGGGGATAACACTATTGTAATAAGGTAAGTCCTTGCACTAGTTGTAATCATTCTAAGATCTTATATTCATTACGGTTACATGGAGTTAGATCTATCATTATACTTATCTCTTTGTATATAAGCTTGTATATATTACTGATATGATACGTATAGTTAATTACACACATTGTCCTGAATACAACTATCCCCATGGTCTTATTACTACTGGTTTCATATCTTTTGTTGATTACTAACCTTGATTTAAAGTGGAACAAGCTGGAATAGGCGGATAAAGTACATTGAACACTTGACTCTATGCACCTGATGTTTGTACTATTACTCATCTAGCTAATAGGCATTAAGTGTTTGAACATAAGTTCAGTAGCAGAGTCTATATGGAACTGTGTATAGGACATGCCATTTACCTTATAATGAACATGACTCATTAATATCATGATGTGGAGCAGAGTTAATTATGGTCTTATTATTCTATGTAGAGCCTAGTAGATACTATTCTATTAGTTAACCTAGAACATAGTTTTGATTTTAATGGGCTTATCAGTATATAAATTACAATGAACACTTGACTCTATGCACCTGAAGTTTGTACTATTACTCATCTAGCTAATAGGCAGTAAGTATTTGAACAGAAGTTCAGTATCAGAGTCTATATGGAACTGTGTATAGGGCATGCCATTTACCTTAAAATGAATACGGATCATTAATATCATGATGTCGAGCAGAGATAATTAAGATATTATTGTTTTATGTAGAGCCTTGTAGATATTTTTCTATTAGTTAACCTAGAACATAGTTTTCATTTTAATGGGTTTATCATTATATAAAGCACATTGAACACTTGACTATATAAACCTGAAGTTTGTACTATTACTCATCTAGCTAATACGAAGTAAGTATTTGAATAGAATTTTAGTATCAAAGTCTATATGGAATCATGTATAGGACATGAAATTTACCTTATAATGAATTTGGCTCATTAATATCATGATGTGGAGCAGAGATAATTAAGGTCTTATTGTTCTATGTAGAGCCTTGTAGATACTGTTCTATTAGTTTACATAGAACATAGTTTTCATTTTAATGGTCTTATCAGTATCTGAACTGTATTTGTGACCTCAAAAACCCCTATATATTCCTTCTTTTTGTATCAAGATGAGAGGCCAATGGTGAGAGGCTAAAGCTTCTGTATAATGGAAAAATGTGTGAAGCGCTTTCTCATCAAAGGGAGAAGGAGTTTGCTATGATCAGTGTAGTCATTTTTATATTTCGTTTCAGTCATTTTTCAAGTTGGGCACCACCAGAAATTTTAGCAGCATCCTAATAAGCAATAACATTCAAGCAAGTAGAGGAAACATCCTTGTTACTGCCCTATTTTTATAATACTGAGTGAGTTCTGATTCCAATCGGAGTTGACACAACCACTTTACTTATGATATTCTAGGTATACAGGGAAGAGAAATAGTGAACTGGAATAGTTCAGTCTAGTCCCATAGTAAGAGAGGTAGATTTTCAGAGAGCTATATTTAGGTAGAATGAGAATAGCTGAGTCATAGAGGCATGTTTTCATTTTAATGGGCTTATCAGTATCTGAATTTTTTCTGTGACATCAATGCAGTAGCAGAGCTTATCATCTACTAGTTTTTGGCTTTAATATATATAAAGCATTTTTTCACTATGTTTTATTACTATACCTTAGATCTTTCACAATTACAGTACTAATATGGTCTATGTTTCCTCTTTATTATGCTTTGTAATGGATACAAAAGTAATGAGACTAATCATGGAAAGCTTATACCTTAATGAAACAGAGATGTAAATTTTTTATTTTACTTTGCAGCTATCTAGATGATATGAATATGCTAAATGGCATCTATTAAATCTCGGACAACAAGAAATACCTAGAAATGACGAGAAGACAATGAGAGCATGCACGTCGAGTAGACAACGAGAGTGAGCACGAAAAGAAGACAACAAGAGCAAGCACATCGAGCAGATAGTGAGCCCGCAAAATGCAAACACACCTGCAAACACACCAAAAATTAAAATTGAAAAAAAAAACAGAGCATAAAAAAAACAGTGTCACATCAGATTTCTCCCCTAGTCGGCCCTACAACAACACAACAGTGAAACAATGATACAAATAGAGCGGCGACACAAACATAGCAATGAGAGTGTGCAAGGCGAGAAGATAGTGAGAGCGCACATGACTAGTAACAAACACACCTGAAAATACACACAAAAAATTAAAATTAAAAAGAAAACAAAAAACATAATAAAAAAAACAAAGCATAAAAATACCAGTCTCACCTTAGCTTTCTCCCCTAGTCACCCTTGCAACAACGAGATAGTGACATAGCAGCGCAATAGTGAGATAAACAGAGCAGCAAGAGCAACAACGAGACAAACAAAGCAGTGATCAGAGTAGCGAGACAAACAAAGCATCAAGACAAACAGAGCAATGCAACGGTAACAAAACTTGTTGCGGTCTTGGGGGGAGGTATATTTATAAAAAAATGTTCAACTTAACTCTTGTTTTTGGTTTTCCGATCTACGACCAAAAATATGTTTTCCCACGTCGTCAATATGCCGTCAATGTTAACAATGCAAATAGTTCGACTGAACTGTCTTAAATTTCAGCTGAACTTTAAGAAGGTTCGATCGAACTATGGCGAAAATGAAATTTTCTAAATGCGTTTCTCTTGAAAGTGTAACCCACCTTCATATTTTTATCAGTTTGGAAAAAAAGAGTCTTAGTTATAAGGTTAAGTCCTCTTCTTTATAAAAAACTCATCTTAACTAGTATAAATTTTGAAATAACACATGTACCATATCACTCCCTATTATCATCACCCTCATTAACTTCCACCTCGCTTGGCATGATAACATTATTGTTCTCAAAAATATTTTTTGATATATGGTCATGTCTCGATACGAGCCACCAATCCCTATCCATACACATTTGGGTAAAAAAACACCTGGTTACAGTGTTTGGGGAAAACATAAGGATCCTTAGCTTCATCCCACATCTTTCTAGAGTTGATACATATCAGCCTACTATTGTGATCTTCCTCTACATTATTCCGATCAAAGGTGTCCCACCACTTGCACCTAAAAATAACACATTGGAAAGAATATAAGTCCACTTCAATGATCGATTGTATCTTTCCAATGGAACCTAACATTCCTCGTACTAGGTTTTGATCACGATGGCTAGCTCGACTAGATTGATTGAACTCGACTTCCACTCCATATTATTGTGTCATGTATCCATCATCGAAATTTTCTGTGTCCAATGCACCTATAAAAAAGTTAAAAAATCATATGGTCATGTGTCTAATAACCCAATTGTTAAAATATATAAAATATATATGTTACATTTTAAAGGTGCATTATTAAGTTTAAAATGTACATAAATAGATTATTACCGAGTTGCTACACCTAGTCCCTACGTTTAGCACATCCTCTTCAACACACTGGTAATGACCAGTTGCACCGTATTTCTCTCTGACTTGGTCAGCAACCCAACTATTGGGGCATATAATTGGCATATTTTCTTTTAAATGATTAGGATAAGGCATAATTATACTATTCAACTGTCCAAATTATTTCTTGTCACTATCCCATTTCATCCTCTTTTATTCGTACAATGCGACCCACGATTGTGTCACTTCAGAATTGTAAAGAACAAATTTATTGATTGGTTCAATTTCTACATTCGCTGATGAAATCTAATCGACATATAGTACATATGAGATCCAAATATACATTATATCGATGTTCAACATGAATATTTACTTTATAATTTTGACAAATTATAATTCACTTACTCTTTATTAAGCGCCCTTTTCCATTCATTTGGAGAATTTCCCCTTCTCTTTTTTCTTCATCCTTTTCATCATCCCAAATCACTTCACCTGGTGTGTTTTCAATCTACTTGATGTACTCACTAACATAATGGAAAGAATCATACGATATGTACCCCTCTGCCATAGACCCCTTGGGTTTTTCCATTTGTCGAAAAAAACCTTTCAATTTCTTCATGTGCCTCTCTAAGAAGAATATCCAACGACAAGAAACCACCCCAACTAATTCAACCTCATCTACTAGGTGGATTAGAAGATGAACCTGCAAGTCCAGGAAACTCGTTGGCAATTCCTTCTCAAACATACAAACAATCTCAACTATCTCTTGATGCGATTGTGGAATGCTAGCCACATGAATCTCCTTTGATGTGATCCAACTTAAAAATGTAGATAATTTAGATATGGCATATGCTAGGTCTTGGAGGAAGTCATGTTTCACACACCCATGCATGAAAGAAAGATAATGATACTGAAAAGTTATAAACACATGCAATAAAAAAAATTAGTTATGTTCTATGATCCCATGAGATAAAAATTATTAATATAACAAATAATAAAATCATGCTTTTGACATTATATGTACTCTTAGAAGATTCAAATGGTCATGCGATTTCAACCCCAACAAATGGTCTTCCATGGTGAAGCAGCGCCATAGTGAAGACCCATATGAAGATGCCACCCCGACACCCATTATAAATTCCTTTTCCAAAGAAGGATCATTTTTTTTTTTTTTAAATCCATGGGACATCACCTTATTTGAAATACCAATTAGAGGGACCAACCTCTCCTGTACTTTATAATTGTCTTGGCCAATGTTTGTTTTTAGCTTTTGAAGTAATAAGATATTTCCTAACAACCAACGTGTCACTTTTTTTCGATGATATGTGCCTTCATAAATAAGATGAAACATTTTTAAATATATGCATGGGATATAATAAGTGGGTAACCTTAAGATGCTCCCAATATGGGAGGTTATAAAATATAGATTTCCTTTTCATCCCAATGGGAAATTTCTCAACATAGGTGTCGAATAATTCTAGATCATCGAAGATGGGCTCCCCATTTGAATCGAACATTTCTATTAACCCCTTCTACTTCTATCTCTTATATGCTCTAAGCCATTCTTTTGGTGTCGTTATTGCAGGACTTTGGGTTCTCTCTCGTTTACCATTGAAAGCAGATGTTTCTCTTCTATAAGGGTGTTCTTCTCGGAGGAATACCCTAGAGCAGTCATACACTGGCTTTCATAGGTCATTGGACCATCTAGCTTTCAGAGAAGGTCCACAACATTTACATACGTAATACCCTTTTGTTACAAGACCTGTGAAATTATTGTATACAATATGCATGGCACATTAAAGAATATCATGAATATCAGAACAATTACAACGAATTAAATTAATATGCGAAAGAATATTTTTATGTTTATAAAAAAATCAATAAACATGTAATTTACCAGACAAAACTCCTAAGAATGGATAATCATGTGTCATATAAGCGCATATTCCATACAACATAAAACTCCTCTCTCCTGCGATGGATATTGATACATAATATACATTTATCCCATCCCATAAGTACTTCAATTCATATACTTATGGTTGTAAGTATACATCCATATTATTCACTTGTCTTCTACCAGGGACTATGAGAGCCAACATAAGATGTTCATTCTTCACAAACAACCATGGGGGGGTATTTTAATTGATCACTACTATAGGCCAAACATAATAGTTGGTGTTTTGGAGGGAATATGGGTTGACACCATCCATGGATATGCTGAGTCATAGACTTCGTACTTCATCCTTGAATTTTTTGGGCCATGTATCCTCTATATGCTTCATGGTTATTGAATCCATTTGGATTCACATAACTCCCAACTCACTTTTGTGTGAGGCATGCCATCCCTGAAACATAGCTAATTATTTGTAATGAAAGAGAATTTGAATCCTTGGGATTATAGGCATGTGCCTAAATATATTAAAAGGAGGAACATGTGATTTACCCTTGTTTTTTGATTTATCATACCCATCATGCCCATATTTCAAACATATCTCTTTGTCTGCATATTCTCCTCTATATAGAATACAATATTTTGGATATGCATGATATGATATATACTCAACACCCAACATTTTCAACAATTTATTTGCCTCTTCGCAGCTACAGGGCAAGACATTATAACTTGGAAGAACCTTACCTTGGAATAACCTATAGTTGGTGGAAAATATTAAATGTACAATGCCAATAATTATTAATGTTCATAAAATTGAACATTTGTAATGTTGATTGTGTGACAATATTTCTCAAAATATAAGGGACTTGATGGTAAATTACCTCAAAATTTATGAGAAACATGCATTTGATGATCCAAACTTTGCTTTCAAGTTTTACAATAACATTGTTGTCCCTAACTGGGTAGACTTTGGCTGACCTCCAGGTACAAAGAGAGGGATGGTGGAAGAAAATTTAAGGCTTTCGAAAAAGGTATCAGCGATATGAGCATCATCCCCTAGATGATCATCGTTCTAGAATGCATCTAAAAATATTGTTTCCATGGCAGTTGTATCCCTTAAGTAATCATCCCTACCAACCTCTATTTGATTGCCTCCATTACCAGCTTGTGAAGAACTACTATTACTGTAGTCATTCCTAATTGGTGAATCTGGACGTAGTGGGAATTGAATAGGTGGGTGATTCAATCATTCTTGGGATCGTTCCTCTAAATTTTTTTCTCTTAATTAAACCTTCTCTCGATTTGACATTGTCGTGGGGTGAAATGAAAGATGGTAAGTAGGTCTCTCATCATCACTAGAATCCTAATAATTTCAAAACATATATTTGTGCATAATTAGTACAAAATAGATGATATCAATTAGTAAGCACTTCAATGCATGATTAATTTGTTTGACGTTGAAATAATTACATTATACCAAAATATTTTACCATCATTGTCCTAGGATTGTGACTAGAAGATGGCATGTTACAATTGATAGGGTGAAGCAATTGTCCATTTTCATCTACCAACCATGCCTTGTGGTATGTTGCTCCTGATAATAGCTTTCGATGTTTTGGAATTGTTTGAATATTTTTTGCTTCTGAACTCGATTTTGAATCTGCATGAACCTGCAAATTTGCATACATTAATTTTATTCATCTGATTGACATGGATAAAAAAATTAAATTCAATTATATAATGAGAATATAAACAAAATCTGAAGTAATTACATCTGCAGATGGATAGGGAGAACTCTGTGATGTACTTCGAGAAATATTATGGAACAAGATGGATTTTGAAGAATTTTCCATTTGATATAATTATGAGGTTTTCTCCCAACATTTGAGAAAAATCAACAATAAATTTTGGTGTACATACCTAAAAGTAATTTTGGTGTCTTAAAAAATGAGTTATTGTTATCGGTGCTAATGTACTTTTAACCTCATTGGTGCGGTTTTACTACCGGACGCGCTGGTGCTGTTAGTTAACAAACACACCAAATATCGAGGAAACAAAAAGTGCAAATTTAGTTTTTTGATGTGAAAAATGAGCAGACAAAGGGATTTGCACGAGAGACATACTTGGAGCAAGAGAGCACTATGGAGCATAAAAATACTTTTGAACAACAACCCTATTAAGAGAAACAAAATTTGAAACATCTGGTGATTCACACAAAACCCTGTAGTATAGTTAAATTTTACTGTTATAATTGTTTTTTTTACAGTTTCTATTAGATTTAATACATGCATAGTAGAAATTTTAAATTTTACTGTGCATTTTACTAATAAAATTATTTACGATCTCTATTCCTATTTACATCTAATAAAAATTAAGAAAAAAAAGAAAAAAAAAATGCATTATGATGTTAAACCCTTGCTTCTTCTTGTTTATGTGACTCCAAAATTTCACAATTAGGGCTTTTCATTTTAGATTTATAGGTTTTGTATTACTATATATATAGTGGTATGAAATCTAACCCGCGGGACCACTTGCAGATTCAGATCCCAATCCTTGTCGGCCCTTATATGATTTAAAAAAAAAACAAATTTTGTTAACCAATGTGCACTATTTAAAATAGAGCACCGGTGCACAATTTTAGGATAACTCACTCGACGCCTATTGACAAAAAACATTGTTTGATAAAAAGCAATTTTTTTATTAATTTATGTTTATGTTAATAGGTGCTCTGATATTAATATGATGCACCTGGTCTCCTATTGAAAAAGAGCATCGTACAGTGTTTCTATTGTAGTGGCAGTGCATTTATAAGAACCTATTGCACTATTTTCGGTGCTTAAGTTGTGAAAGTTGCATTGGGTGTTTAATTTAGATAGATGCACAATTTTCTTGTTTTTTTTTAACCTGAAAAGTATGCGATTTATTATAAAATAATTAATGTATTATTTGAAACATGTTATCTAATATTTTCAAGTATATTATTAATGAAAATTTGAAAAAGAAACTCATATTGGATCGATAGTATTTTTTTATTAACCTAATTCATCCTTCTGCAATTTTTCCATCAAGCTTTTATGCTCTTCTAGTCTTAGATCAGAAAGAATCTTATCGAGCTTCATCATTTTGTGGTTCTGCATAATACACACTAAACAACACATTTTATTTAAACTTACATATTGTTCAAAAATGATAATTTTTGTAAATAATTTACAAAGAACTTGCCTTTTTTTCTTTTCTCGATGTGTTATCAGTATTTTTGTTACTTGAACTCTTGTCAACCATTTTTTTATCAATATAAAACTTGTACCATTCATTAATAATTTTTAGATATTTTTAATGTTCTATAGGGACCAATAACGAAGAAATTGAATGTCGTTCTAAGAAAAGAAAAAAAAATAGAACATTCAAATGAAAATTAATTGTTCCTTCGCTCATCTGGAGTGGTGGTGTAGGTTAACGAAAGGGGGAAGAACTTTTACAAAACTTTGAGGGATCTAGTGGAAATAATGTATAGACGTTCTTTCCACTTACAATACAAAGATCAATACAATGATTCCAAGAACCAAATTTTATTTAAACTAGAGGAAGAGTTTCTAGAGAATTGGTCAATGAGACATGTCATACTTTTAATAGAAAAAACATACAACAACAAAAAGGAAGGACTGAAAAAGTAATATTCCTTTAAATTTTTTGCTAAAATTATATGTATATATTACTACAAAGCAATCATTTATAAATATGACTTTTGTTATATTTAGTCTTCATTTATCAATATAAAAATTAAATAGTTTATTGTGATGTTACTTTTTCAGGAAGATTATGAAAATCTCAAAGGATGAATGAGTTGATATAAGAAATGTGTTAGTAGGAATGTCCAAAAATGTGTACAAGGAGATGGTCAAATAAATTTACATAATTGCATCGCACAAGGATCCATCTCAAAAATAACATGCTTCAAATGTAATATGTAATCATTGAATTTTTTGATTAGGTAAAATAAATAAATAACTTAGCATTAAATATTAATTTTCAAGTATTTTCTTGTAGAAAATAAAAGAAAATGGAACCCATTCAACACCTAAAACAGGATGGCAAGAAAGAAAAGGGTTGATATCTAAGTTTGTGTGTAATTGTTACTTCCTTATAACTACTTAACTAGATTTAATTTTTGTATATTTTAAGTTGTTTTACAACAATCATCATTGAATGTCTTCAAACATGGGCTAACATATAAAGAAGAACCATCAGAAGAATTGATTGACATTGGGTTAAATATGGGTTGTTAGTATATGTTGGCATATCAGAAACTAATTATGGAATTTTTAAGTATCTATCTTATTTTACTTAGCTCCATCTATAATTAATAGAAAAAAAAGTCTTTTATATTAAATCTATGATTTTTTATGGGGTATAAAACTGGTAGGAAACAAAGTATGGAACTGCGCCAACAAATGAATTGTTGAAAGAGGGCATGAAATTTAGTTTTGAAAGAATGTGTATAGTTCATGAGTAAATTCTTGCTATGGTACATTTATTTTCAATTTACATTGATGTATATTATTTGTAATTTTAATTATTTTCACCAATTTAGAAACTCTCATTACACTTTATTTCTATGTTTGTAGATGGAACTTGAAGAAGAAGAAAACAATCAACACAATGAACAAAAAATTCCTCCAAATAACCCAAGTGATGGAAGTAGCTCTATCAATGACAACCATTCCAGGGAAGAATGATGATCAATATGTTTGGATATCAAAGAAAGGCATTTTTTTTTTTGAAATATTTGTCTGTGAAATCAAACATTTTGTTTAATGTAGTGGACATAGTGTCCCAATTGAAATACAAAGGGATAACAATGAATGTCCCATTTTGTATGATAAAGAGTGTCTTATTCATATATATGTAATAAAATACGTTTTAATTTATTCTACTACATTCTCCATTGTCACCGTGAAATGTTACACCATTGATTAAATATATGGATGATTAAATATTATAATGAAGAGATGCAAAATCCAATGATATGAAATAAAAAATTCATCCAAACATCACATTCAAATGCACTAATAAAAATTTAATTGATATGAATACTATTATAAGATATGTGTTGGATTTTGATGAATAATGAATTTTAAAAAATCACAATAATTGCACTGTCACAGGTCGATGTTTCTAAAAAATAGAAAATGAACATTGGTGAGTGTGTATGATAATGCACATCATTGCGTTTCTATGACCTATGAGAACTACACCAAATACCAATACCATTATAATTCCCGATGCGCTCTATTAACGGCTACAACTCAGGTGGATAGGCGTTGCATGCATCAGTATGGTTTTCCTTTAACGTGCCGGTGCATTTTTACAACTTAATAGGCTAGTGAATTTTTACACCTCAACAACCTGGTGCATTTTTAAATCTTAAGAGTGCTGGTGCATGCACCTTCTATCGGCCCGATGTGTATTTGTTGGTGACATGCACCAGGACGTTGCTGAACACCCTGGGGCTTCCGAAATTTGTTTTCCATCCTATTTCTTGGTATATTTATAGTACCAGTGCGTACAGGTTAAAACACACTGATGCATTCCCACATGAATCCCTCACCGATAAGAAATACATCCCCAAAAACCTCCAACAGCCAATTTTTTTTAGTTGTGTTGAAGTTCCGTTATAAGCTCTGTCAAAAACTCCGTTACCAAAATCAGATGTTGTAGCAAATGTTTTTTTGGTAATTTTGGCCAATTTTATAACACTAAAAACCTCCTTTATAACCTCTGCTAGAGGGTCTTTTCCTTGTAGTTACATCACTTTGTATGTAAAACCAAAACCATAATTTGTGATCAACAAAGTTTAACACTCAACAAGTTGTTGTTCATCGTCTAACGTTTGGAAATATTGACCCTATGGCCATCACTCTTGGAAGGAAGACAGGAAAATGTAATTGGAATTAAAAATACAATGGCGATATTGTTGCAAGAACTGAGGGGAAGAAATTTTTTTATTCCACAATGAAAAAAATGAATGGAGTTATGGATAGAAAATTAATGGAAAATTAAACACACAAAAGTAAAGGAAAATTAATGAGTGGATGCTTTGTTTGTTTTTAGCTAAACCTGCAACCTGAAGATGACAGGTATGACAGGTGCAGAGTTGACAGGGTTAGGAGAATATAAGAAGATGTGTTACATATATACCGAGAGGAAATTTGAAGCGAGTTTTATCTAGCATAAAAGATCTTTCGCTACCATTCTTGACAATGTGAATGTTAGGTCTATAGTTGCACAATTCTGTTGAATGGAATTTTAGGTCAGTCTATACATAGGAAGAGAGAACATGAAACATTTCTGAGAAATGAGGCATATAATAAACAAAATTAAGGAAATTATAGGGTTGTTGGACTATGACATACAGAGAAATGGGCAAGGATTTCAGGACTTCTTAGAGTGGAAGAGTCTAACAAACTAAGAGAGGAATATAACACAGTTTTCCAAGAAAATCCTACTCTAATACCATGTTAAACACAAACACAAATAAAGGACAACAAATAAATATAAGTGTGAATTACATTTATATTCACAAATATGTATGCTTATAATACATTTTTATTAGCATTGGATTCATATTCCAAGGTCTCTTGGACTCCCTTTGACTGTTCAACTTCCACACCATAACACTTAGTAGATTAAGTTTCTAACAATTTTTGGATGGCATATGGCCCCAAACACTATATAATATTACCTGAGAATGGCCCCATGTTGAGTATGGCTTATCCAAATTATAAAGCATATGCACCAAAATAAGTCCAATCCATTCAGGATTTAGTTCCATAGTGACTTGATGCTCGTAATTTCTCCAAAACAATAAGAATTCAAGACCTGTCTAGTTAAACCGAATCCGACCCAAATACGAAGGTGTTTCATGGCTTAATAACTAGAAAAATTACATGGGTTTTATTGAAGAAATTAAGGAACTTAACCAAGGTTCAACTAAGATCTTGGTTCTACCCTCAACATGCACATCCATAAGAATGACATCCTTACAACAACACCCTCAATTAAAGTGCTAACCATTAATTAAATGAATTCATAGAGAAGTAAATTGACCTTCCACTAAGACATTAAAATAAACCAATCCATGACTACTATACTCTATA
This sequence comes from Pinus albicaulis, assembly GCA_034641835.2. Taxonomy (NCBI): domain Eukaryota; kingdom Viridiplantae; phylum Streptophyta; class Pinopsida; order Pinales; family Pinaceae; genus Pinus; species Pinus albicaulis. The sequence continues at coordinate 621,864,882 of CM076579.1, forward strand.
ATTTCCAATACAACAATACCAAACCTTCTTAATATTTGTCCTAAACAACTCCATAAAATCCCCTAATATACCTATGTGTATTGTTGGGTCTCTAAATTTCCATCTCGTTCATCCTCTTTTCATTCACTTTTAACCATAATCCACTATCCTATAACCTTACGTTAAGACCATACTTATTATTATATATGGGTTTAGGATTGTTATTTTTCCAAATGAATTATTTTATTATTTTTAGTGAATTTATGGTTAAATATTAGAAAAATATGTTGATATTCAACAAGATGATGATCCTAGTGAAAATTAAGCACCTTCACTAGGTGGGGCCCGCAGGCTATTTTAAGGTTTATGTCTATTTTTACAATGGTGAGAATATTCTAAAATTAGTAGGATGCTAATTCTAGATGGTTGAGAAAATTATATCTTTATATGAGTTTATATTTTTAGAAGATGGGCAAAGTCTATTTATGGATCACAAATCTAAAAATAGAATGCATTTTGATTATTATTAGCCCTTAATGATAATCAGACAATAAATAATAATTATTCTCTTGGAGCACTTGATTTCAGTTAACTAATGTGGAAAAACAGTTAGCTGAAGGAATTATGCATTCCAAGGTTGTTTGGTGACTCATGCATGATGGAATTCATTGTAACTGAGTGTGACATAGTTGTAATAGAGTTGGAAGAGTATTTATGGGAGTTGTTATTTAGTTTAACTTAGTTAAGTGAGTTAAACTCAGTTGTGCTAGGTGTAACTAAAGGTACACTAGTGAAATATGAGTGAATTAACTAGTTAATTAATTCAAAAGTAGTGTCTTACTTGCAACTGAAGAAATACAACAGTTAACTACTTGCATGTCAAAACTAGTGGAGACCCAGTGGAGAGATAGGTGAAAGGGTGTGTTTGACTATCGATTGTGACTATAGTGAAGCATTCAATGCATATAAACACACATTGGAGTTTCCAATGAGGATTTCAAAGTCAAACAAAGGCAAAATCAAATTCATTTAGGGATCTTCTTCACCAGGGATTGCGCAGTGGAGGCAGGCTGTCAGGAGGCAAGAAATTGGTGCATAGATATGCAAATTTTGGCATGGCAGTGTGAGACGATTGTATATTGTACTGAGAGCTCTATGAGCTGAGCTTTGTATGAGATTGTTTCATGATTCCATGATATACATAATATATAATAGATGGGGTTTTTAGCTTTAAGATTTCTCGGTAAAACATCTTGTTATGTGCGCTTGATTTTTCTTCATATGTTTTGCAATTGGCGATTTAATTTCCGCAAAGAATTGAGTAGAAGGATTATGTATTTAACAATGGATTTAATTGTTAGATCAGGGGAGTCCAGTAATATACATGCATATTGTATTAAATTTCTACATGGTATCGGAGTAGTATTAATCACTGGAGATTGCAATATTGAAGCGGTGCCGAGTTTTGTGCTTGTGGAACAATTTGAATTTGCTACAATAATTTCTTGGTGCGACAGTTGAGTAAAAATTGAAATGGCTTTCAATGGGTTGCGGTTGGAGTATGCACTTGAGGGCAGCTCTAACTACATAGCTTGGAAGAACAAGATGGAAGCGGTGCTTGAAGATAATGGCTTGAAGGAGTTCATCGATATCGATGTTCCTAAGCCCACTTCGACGGATGCTGCATTACTTGATGCATGGCAAAAGAAAGTAGCGAAGATGAGAAGGATTTTGTTGGAAGGTGTGAAAGACCATATTATGTCAAGCCTTCATGGGGAAGCCACTCCATTTGCAATGTGGAAGGATTTGATAGATCTTTTCCAAATTAGCAGTGACCATATGAAGTTGGCGCTGAAATATAAACTCAGAAAAATCAAAATGGAGAAGGGCAACAATATTCCAAAGTATCTCACGAAGTTTGTACAATGTAGGGATGAGCTAGGGAGTGTGTGAATTAAAGACGATGATGATGATTTGGTGAGCTTGGATCTCCTTGGACATCCGAAGAGTTGGCAGAGTTATCAAGACTCTATCAATGGGTGGGAGAAACTACCAGATTGGGAGCGACTTTGGTCGGATCTAGTGCAAGAGGAGATAAGGCGGAGTACTAGGGATGGCTCTTCATCAAAGCATGATGATGAAGAGGAATGTGCTTTGGCTACCAAAGAGAGGAAAGGGAAGGGGAATAAATCCCATTCAAAATACGAGGCTAAAGGCAAGAAGCTGGATTTGTCCAAGGTGAAGTGTTTTCACTGTCACGAACATGGGCATCTCACCACTAACTGCCCATAGAAAAAGAAGAAAAAGAAGGTTGTTGGAGCTGCAGTTGGTGAGGTCCTTACCTCGTAATTTGAACTTTATTTCTCTTTGATCACATGCTTGGTTTCAAGTGCAATGGGATTGGTATGGTATCTTCATAATGGTTCTTGCTTCCACATGAAGAGAGATAAGGAGATTTTCAGCGACTTGGAGGAGAAAGATCTCCAAATGCATATAGAGATGGGTGACGATGGATGATACAGTGTGACCAGGATTAGTACCATTACCTTTGAGACAGAGTTAGGTAAACCATTTCTGTTGAAATATGATATGCATGTTCGAGGTCTAAAGAAGAACTTGGTCTTAGTCACAATGTTGGAGGACAAAGGTTATGACATTGTTTTCAGTGATGGAAAAGCTTTCCTGTGACATAAAAAAATGGGTCAAACCAAGAGGATAGGGATTCGAGTCAAGAATATCTACAAGCTGGAGGTAGATGGCTGCTCTACAATGGTGGGCAAAGAAGAAGAAGAAGTGGTGAGCTGGGACGAGGGTGAATTATGACACAGGAGATTGGGCCATCTTCACCATGGTGCCATGAAGATTTTGTAGTAGATTTATATTGGACTTTCCAAGGGTACACTTGTGCAGATAGATCAGTGCAAGGGATGTTATGGGTAAGTTTGTGAATACCACCTTTCATGAAAAGGAGAATCGTGCTTCGATGATCCTGGGGAGAATTCACACAGACATGTGTGGACCATTCTCAGTTTCTTCAACAACAAAACACATGTATTATGTTATTTTTGTTGATGAATATTCTCTTAGATGTTGGATCTTCTTCATGCAGAAGAAAGATCAAACATTCTCAAAGTTCTGTGAGTTTAAAGCATTGGTGGGGAAGGATTCAGGGAAGCAAGTGAAGGCTCTGTGGAGTGATAATTGTGGTGAATATATCTTGAAAGAATTCAAATACTTCTGTAGCAAATAAGGAATTCAAAGAGAACTCATAGCGCCTCATAACCCACAATAGAATGGGGTCATGGAGAGGAAGAACAAAACAATCGTGGGTGTTGCACGAGCTATGCTTGAGAGGGAGCTAGAATTGCATGCAGAGGAGGAAATGCTTGTTCCCAAAGATGAGCCTCCATATGTGGATCTACCAGAGGAGGAGGATCATGGAGTGGAGGATTCAACTCACACAGAGCCAAACATCAGAACTAGAAGAAGGCGTACAATAGAAGATGAGAGGTTGAAGCTTGATGCAACACAAAATGTAGAAGCCCCTACTTCATAGCGCAGACAGAGACAGTCTCCTGACCGATTCACTGGATACATGGCTATCATGAGCAAGTGTATCGTGACAGAGCCACCTTCTTTTCAGGAATCAGTTCAGGAGCCCACATGGGTAGATGTAATGGTGGAGGAGTATGAATCCATTGTCAAAAATAGTGCTTGGGAAATTGTTCCAAGGCTGGTTGATAAATCAATGGTAGGTTCAAGATGGATCTACAAGGTAAATAAATATGCTGATGGGAGTGTTGAGAAGTATAAGGAAATATTTTTTTCCCAGGGCTTCTCACAGATAGAGGGGATTGATTATGAAGAAACCTTTGCACCTGTCACATGGTATTTTTCCATAAGGACCATCCTTGCTCTCTCAGCACAGATGGGTTGGCACATTCATCAAACGGATGTGAAGACTGCGTTCTTAATGGTATCATTGAGGAAGAAGTGTGCGTTGAGAAGCCTAAAGGATTTGATATCTTCATCAGTGAGTCACATGTGTGCAGACTCAAAAGAGTGCTGTATGGGATGAAGCAGGCACCTCATGCTTGGTACGCTTGGATCAAAAACTATTTCACTGGACTTGGCTTCACCAAGAGTGAGGCAGATTCAAACCTATACCAAATTGTGGTGGAGGATAAGCTTTTAATCATTGTTCTTTATGTTGATGATTTAATATTGATTGGTGATGAGCAGCTGATACACTCATGCAAGGAGGACCTTGAAAAGGAGTTCGAGATGAAGGATATGGGCCTACTTCATTATTTCCTTTGATTGGAAATATGGCAGCGAGAAGGTGAATTTTTTGTTTCTCAAGGCAAGTATGCATAGGAGATACTCGGTAAGTTTCACATGGAGGACTGCAAACCCAAGGATACTCCTCTTCTAGGAAATTGGAGGAAAGAGTATGCTACGTCGACAAAGGTAGTGGATGCTACTGTCTATCGATAGTTGATGGGTTCGCTCATGTATTGAGTTAATACAAGACTGAACATATGCTATGTGGTGAACCAGCTTAGTCAAGTGATGGTTAAACCTACGAAGCTATTTTGGAAGGTGGGCAAGCATGTCTTGAGATATCTCAGGGGCAGATCTGAGTATGTCTTATGGTATAGACAGAAAAATGAGGTGAAGTTGCATGGCTTCACGGATGCAAATTGGGAAGGCAGCCCAACGGACAGAAAGAGCACATCATGAGGGGTTTTCAGTATTATATCTATAGCTATTTCTTGGTATAACAGGAAATAGAGATCTGTGGCACTCAGTTCAGTGGAAGCATAATACATGGCAGCAAGTCAAGCTGCATGTGAGGCTATTTGGATGAGGAAGATCCTGGTCGGTCTTTTCGGTTCTCATTTAGATCCTACAATGATTCATTGTGATAATCAGAGTTGCATTAAAATCTCTATTAATCTTGTGTTTCATGAAAGATCTAAGCATATAGATATCCAGTATCATCATATCAGAGATTGTGTTAATAGAAGATCATATTTCTTTAGTACATACCTACGAAAGATTAGGATGCAGATATTCTGACGAAGGTGCTCACGAGGAGAAAATTCGAATACCATAGAAACAGGAACAGGGTGAAGGATAATCCCTTTCATGTTGAGAGGGAGTGTTGAGATTCAACAAGATGATGACCCTAGTGAAAATTAAGCACCTTCACTAGGTGGGGCCCACAGGCTATTTTTAGGTGTATGTCTATTTTTAGAATAGTGAGCATATTCTAAAATTAGTAGGATGTTGATTCTAGATGGTTGAGAGAATTCTATATTTATATGAGTTTCTATTTTTATAAGATGGGAAAAGTCTATTTATAGATCACAAATCTAAAAATCGAATGCATGTCGATTATTATTAGCCCTTAATGATAATCAGAAAATAAATAATAGCTTATTCTCTTGGAGCACTTGATTTCAGTTAACTGATGGGCAAACCAATTAGCTGAAGGAATTACGCATTCCAAGGTTGGTTAATGACTCATGCATGATGGACTTCACTGTAACTGAGTGTGACACAGTTGTAATAGAGTTGGAAGAGTAGTTATGGGAGTTGTTATTTAGTTTAACTCAGTCAAGTGAGTTTTTCTCAGTTGTGCTAGTTGTAACTAAAGATACACTAGTGAAAGATGAGTGAATTAACTAGTTAAATAATTCAAAAGTAGTATCTTACTTGCAACTGAAGAAATACAATGGTTAATCACTTGCATGTCAGATCCAGTGGAGACCCATTGGAGAGATAGGTGAAAGGGTGTGTTTGACTATCAGTTGTGACTATAGTGATGCATTCAATGCATCTACACACACATTGGAGTCGCCAATGAGGATTGGGCAGTCAAAGCAGGGCAAGATCGAATTCATTTAGGGATCTTCTTTAGCGGGAATTGCGCAGTGGAGGCAGGTTGTGAGGAGGCAAGAAATTGGTGCATAGATATGCAAATTTCTGCATGACAATGTGAGGCGATTGTATATTGTACCGAGAGCTCTATGACCTTAGCTTTGTATGAGATTGTTTCATGATTCCATGATATACATAATATATGATAGTTGGGGTTTTTAGCTTTAAGCTTTCCCAGTAAAACATCTTGTTATGTGTGCTTTATTTTTCTTCATATGTTTTGCAATTAACGATTTAATTTTTGCAAAGAATTGAGTAGAAGGATTCTGTATTTAACAGTGGATTTAATTGCTAGATCAGGGGAGTCTGGTATTATACATGCATATTGTATTAAATTTCTACAAAATAACATGAATTCACTTATTTTAAAAGTTGGATGAGTTTTGTGGTGTGTGTAGCTGTTATTTCAATATTCCAAGAAAGTCATATTTGACCTCTAAGTCTCAAATTCGAATTTCCTCTTCAAACTCGTGAATATTTGAGGAATATTTGAGATAATAATTCAAGCACATTTGATGGAGAAGAATCATAAATTATTTTATAATACTTTTTATCAAATACTTTAGAGATTTGTGATAGGATATGTAGAGATGTTACTTACTAGATGTTAACACATGGTTGTAACCACAAGAGATATTTGTGGATTTAGGAGATATTTGTGGATATAAATTTATTAATTAGTTATCTTAGTTCTTTTATAAATAATAATCCCTTCTCCATTCAAAGGGAGGAACTCTTGGAGCATAATTCCAAACTATTATGGAATAAAAAATATTTGATAAGTTCTTGTATTATTTAACTTTTAATTTTTAATTTTTGTTTTGTTTTAATTTGTAGTTTTATAATATATGTAGCTTATATAACTTTTCTTATGTTTTAAATTACATTCTTTTGCAGGTCAAAAATATCAAACTGTCTAGTGTTTTAAGTGCGAGCCTTCAACTCTTGATTGAAGTTGGTGATCTAGATTAGTAGCAATTTTCAAACAGAAAACTTCTAACATAGATTCTAGGAAAATTAAGACATATCTCAAAAACCAAAACATGGTTTTTGTGTATAATGAGCCAATTTAGTTGTAATTCAATAATTTCTTTAAAGTAGTGCAATATTTTGGAGATATTATTGGATATTTTAAATGTAATTTTTCAGATTTTATGTTGTTGCCAAAAAATATATCAATAAAAAAATAATTTCAACTATCCATCAAATTAAGAAAGAGATCACTCATTTCAAGCCTAAATCAATCTAATTTTTGAGGCCATCACAATTCTCTAATATTTTCAATTAAGAAATAATTTAGATTTAATGATCAATTAGGATTTGATTTATTTATTTGTTATATATGCTTTATTTTCAAGTTTCTAATTGTCAATTCATTATTTTTCATATTGCAATCAAGCACTTGAGAAATATAAAAATACAAAAAAATATGAATCCTAAAGCATTCTCTTTTGTGATTAGCGTTCTTTACTTTCACAGAAATATATTTCAAATTCTTTCTAGAGTAGAATTACAAGATTTCATAGGTTAAATTTACTCAGTTTCATGGATTAAGATTCCATTCTTTCATAGATTAATTTTACATGCTTTCCTAGATCAATTTTTCAATGCTTTCCTAGATTAATTCTCCAATCCTTTTATAGATTAATATTTCATTTCATGTCATTTTATTTATTTTCATAGAGTACAAATTTATTTCATTGCAATTTATTTCGTTTAGAATTGGAGACTAATCTCCTAACATATATTGTGTCATATATTTCATAAGTTTATGTTCCTAGAATGAAAATCTAATGTAAAGTAATTTAAATCACAATTAAATTACCTGAGATTTTTGGCACCATTGTCGAGGAAGTAAACCCATGATTTAGCTTTAAATTTGGATTTTTCCTTAATTTATGAAATTTTGGAAGTAAAAAATGGTAAGATGAGAAGAAATAACTTACACATCACATTGTGAGTTTTCTACTAAGCTTAGTTGTTGAATTGCATCTCATTTTTAACTACATCCAGTTTTAGTTCCACATATTTAATTTCATCCATTTTAGTTTAAATTTTAAAGCTATATTCATTAGAAGAAAAAATTCAAGAAATTCAATTCTAAAATCACCTACCATCCCCACTGGATGATACATTGGATCAAGAAAGTGCTCAAAATTCAAAGTTCCTAGATTGGATCGAAACTAGTGCCAATGCGTATATCTTGTTGCCTTTAATCCAACGAAATTTGTTTCACTAAAATCCGATATCAGATTCTCTCGATATTGCATTCTGTCCTTTTTGGAAAACAACTAAAAAAATTTGATTTGGGTTGCAGGGATGCCCATTCAGCAATCCGTACTGTTGACTAGATAATGACATGGTAGGGTGACTAGTCCTCCACCAACTAATGAATCATTGAAAAGTGGCATAATATTATTGGTGAGAGTTAGTTGAATTTTATTGGTTTAAATGTTTTTGTGGTGGCCCAATGAGGGGGTGCCACATGGGCCAACCAGTGGCTACCACGTGGCCTCCTCATGGCCGACCAATTTTTTTTTATGGAGTTGTGCATCCCATGGGATTTTATCTCCGAACCTCTCAACTACCAACAAATACCTTTGCCAACTCTCTTATGATGTTTCTTAACCCTTATAATAGGCCAATGCTATTTAAGGTTTATTTTTTGTATGTTTGGGGGTAGGGGCTAAGGTTAACCCCTGACGCCAATACACCGACAAGGGTTAAGGGCTAAACTTGACCTGAGAAATTATATCAAAATATATTCCAAAGTTTCATTAAAATACATATTCGGAGGAGAGGACCATGAAATACACAATTGAAAACTTTATATTAAAACCATATCCCAATGTCTGATGCAGCGGGTTGGGTTGGTGTTTATGATGGTGGTTAAGTCCTGCCATGATCACACATGAAGCGGAGGTAACAAAGATGTCACAGTTGGGGTCTGTCTGCGGAAGTTAAGGTTTGGGCTCTAGTGGTCACATACGCGAGTTTCCCAATATGTTGTTACCATGGTTAGCCTAATGGTCCTTCTAACTCCTAACCAACAAACTCAACCAACACTTAACCATGCAATTAAACCTGTAGTTTTTAAACTAGCGGGAATCGTACCAAAGTCTGAGATCAATGGTGGGCAGGAGGCCAATTGGCGCAAAATTATTTGGATAAAGGGTTTAACGACGTTATTAAGGAGGAAAAAATTTGCACCCGGTGCAGCGGAAATGTCGTTGGCGTGGGCCAAAATTTTTTCCCCATGTGGCCGTGAAAGCAAAAATTTGTACAACAAATTGCAGGGAGGTGTGAATTGTAGGAAAGTTAGAAAAAAAATTCATTGGAGCATAACTCATTCAATTTTTGAGCTTTTTTGGAGTAGAAAGAGCCCAGATATGGGTTTTTCATTATTCTGGAGCCATTGGAGACATTGTTTTAGAATTCTGAGCATTGTAACTTGATTTAAACATAATTTTTTGAGCATAATGAAAGAGGCTTGATCATTGGAAGTTGGACCAGGAGATGTAACCCAGAAGGGGTGAGATCCTTCATCATTTTTTGTCTTGTGTATACTATTATGGTACTGATGTATTCTTTGAATTCTTCAAAACTTAGTTTTAAAGCACGTTAAAGTGTTATTGAAATTGACATAAGTGTTTAAAGAACCTAATCTTTTCACTTGCAAATTTTTACCATAAATTCTCAAGCTTTGAAATGTAGATAATTTTGGTATCAGAGCTTTGGTTCTTTGTTGCTTTGAGGGTTTAGTTTGTTTGCAATTGTTTCTAATGCTTACAAGGTTGAAGCTCAAGAGAGGAGAAGTAAATATTATGGTTTCAAGTCCTCAACTTAGGTCAAGGACAAGGAGAGCACAATTTCCACAATCTCCACAAAACATTTCACCTCAAGTTGCACCTGAAGCTACAGTAGTCATGTCACATGAAGGAGAGTCTGAAAATATGTTAAAGTATTAAAAGGATTTCAGAAAAACATTCTTTGACATGACACAAATGATGAAAGTTCTCTGTGAAGAGAGAAACATAAGGTTGCAAGGTGAGAGCTCCAATCCTCAAAAGGGAGATAAGTATTCAATAGGATATGGAGGATATGGGGAAAAGAATCCAAAAGGGAATGTAGGGAATGGTGACAAACCACCTTTCACACCATCATTCTCTTCACCTCCATCCTCACCACCATCTTCACCATCATCATCTTCCACATCAACCCCTTCACAAACACATCCACATTCTCCAAAGGGACATGTTAAAACTCCACTATTGAAAGTTGACATAAAATTTGAATTGCCTACGTATAATGGAGAGGTAAAAGCTAAGATATTAGAAAATTGGGTTCGTCAGCTTGAAGTGTATTGCATGATACAAAGGATCAAGGATGGTGAGACAAAAATTTGACTTTCTTCATTAATGTTGTAGAGTGAAACACTTATTTGTTGGGAAGCCAAAAATCAATAGGACATGAAGAAACATGGTAAGGTCTGAACCTCTTGGAAATTTTGTTGCTGCATTGAGGAGACAATTTTATCCATTATCATACATGAAAAAATATATCATGGATTGGAAAAAATTTAGGCAATTAAAGGGTTAAAGTGTGCAAAGTTATACCCAAGAGTTTAGAAGAATAGCATTGATATTGGGCGTAAAGTTTTCATCTCAAAATATTTTGTTGAAATACATTGGAGGTATGCATAGCTATTTGAGACATACCATTCTCATGTTTAACCCTACAATTTTAGATGAGTTTTGTATATAGACAAAACATCTAGATTCAAGAGGGAAAAATGTTGCATAAGAGGGCAACAAAAAGCCATTTAAAGGTGGAGACAAGGTAAAGGGAAAGTTCAAAGGAAAAGGGAAGAAGAATGCTTCCATCAAGAACGAGGGAGAAAAATTAACATCAAAGAATTGTTCGAAGGGTGGTAATGATGAAATTCATTGTTGGAAGCTTCATCTTGAAATGAGACCCAAAAACCTTAACAACAAGGGAAATAAAATGACAGGCAACTACACAACATGATTTAGGATCCAATTCGGGAGATGAAACAAAGATCAACTCTATGGGATTGAAAGGGAAGGAATCCATCGCTATCACTAGTTATTAAAATAGTCACAATGAAACTCAAAGTGAAAAATAAAGAATATAACTTTCCATATTAGATTCATCTCAAAACATAACAAGATAGACACTCTATTTGATAGTGGCTCACAAGAAAATCTCATTTTTAAAAACATTGTCAAAAATTTGAATTTGGAAACCATTCCACATCATAAACCTTATCCTTTAGGTTGGGTGTATGACAATGCAAAGTTCCAAGTAACTAGAAAATTAAAACTGAAATTCCCCATTACTGCAAACTTCATTGATGAGGTAGAGCTTGATGTAGTGTCATTAGACATACGTGGTATTGTTTTGGGAAGCCCATATATTTATGACAGGAAAGCTATATTTGATCACCATGAACACAAATATCACTTGTTTAAAGATGGTATTGAGTACATTGTTAGAGAACATTGCAAGAAACTAAACCTTTCACTTGTGAATTCCGCACAAATGAAGAGCCTTGTTAACTCTAGAAAGAATTTTGTGCTTCTAATGATCAAACCCAAGAATGATGTTGATAATGAATCCTTTCAAGGTTGTGATTCAAATTTGAAATTTGATTTGGTTGAGTTTGTTAACCAGTATGATGTGATGTTTCAAGAGGCTAAGGTATTTCCTCCCAAAAGAGGAATCCAACATGAAATCCAATTGCAACAATATTGTCCTCTTCCTAACAATGGCATGAATAGGATGTCAGTGATGAAAAATGCAGAAATTAAAAAACAAATCCAAGAGTTCCTTGAAAAAGGAATAATATGACCAAGTACTTTTCCATGTGGTTCACCTATTATTTTGGCTCCAAATAAATATGGAACATGGTGCATGTGTGTGGAATTCCATGCATTGAACAATATTATGGTAAAGAACCCTTACCCACTTCCTAGAATTTATGATTTACTTGATCAATTGAAAGATTTTGTGTATTTCACTAAGTTGGACTTGAGAAGTGTCTATCATCAAATCAAAATCGTTGAAGGAGACATATGGACGACAAAATTCAAAACAAAGAAAGGTTTGTTTGAATGGTTGGTTATGCCCTTTGGGCTTTGCAATGCTCATGATACTTTCATTTGTGTGATGAATGATGTATTGAGGCATTTTCTAGATGAGTTTCTGATAGTATACTTAGATGACATATTAATTTTCAACAAGTCACATGAAGAAAATGTCATGCATCTCGAGAAAGTATTATATGTCTTGAATAAATAACACTTGTTTTTAAAGATGTAGAAATGTGAATTTGGAAAAAAAATTTTAGTACACTTGGGTCATATTGTTGGAGGGTGAGTTGAAAATATATACCTCTAAGGTTGATGACATTTTGAATTGGCCAAGGCCCAAAATAATGACAAAGGTTAGATTTTTTTTGAGAGAAGCCCAATATTGGAGAAATTTTATTGCTAAATTTTCTTTTAGTACAGATCCATTGCATGCATTGAAAAGTGTGTAGCAGGTTTTTTAGTGGGGAGGAAAACAAAAAAATACATTTGATGCATTGAAGGAAAAGATCAGTTCAACTCATGTACTCGCACTTCCTGACTTGAGATAGTCATTTGAAATACATACTAATGCAAGTGACTATGCCATGGGAACAGTCCTAATGTAACATGGTAAGCCCATATGTTTTCATTCAAAAACTTTTAATGGTGCAATGATTAACTATCCTACATATGACCGAGGGGGGGGGCGGAGAGGAAGGAGCTCTGCTAGGGTTTTCAGACTTCCCCTGCTTCTGCGCCAACTGTGACTGTAAAATTTCTGCTAACACTTAATCATTCTTCTCTTTATATGCAAGGACGGGCAGTGGGCTTCTGGTCATGACTGGCCCCACGGGGGGGGGGCGCACAGTCTTCCCCCTCAGGATCCGACAAAAATGCTTTCGAAGAAAGTTCCATGACCGCAGCTTTGGATCAGATGATTCCTGAGGCACATGACAAAAGCACGCATGAGACGCCAAAAGATACGAATGCAAAGAATCAAGAAGCACAAGCAGAAAACACGAGTCAAAAAGAAACCCCCACGGTGAATTCGGCGACCTGCAAACCAATAGCGACAGAAAGACCTAAAATCGAGCTTCCAAGCCACAGGATAAATGGACGAATCCAGTTCATGAAGGATCATGTGCTCATTGGTAAATTTATTGGCATTTGGCCTATTGAAAAAGCTCTGCAAGGATGGATAACAGCAAAATGGAAGCCCAAAGGAGACATTACCCTTCAGCTTGGACCCAAGGGTCTCTTTACTGTTATCTTCATTTGTATTGAGGATCACAACAGGGTACTAGATGGAGGAACTTACTTCCTCAACTCTGCTGGACTGTATCTGAGAGACTGGGTGGAGAGGTTCAATCCAGACAACGAAGACCTCAGCTGGGCTCCGGTCTGGATCAGAATGTACTCGCTCTCGCTGGAGTACTGGGATGAGGAGTTCCTTCAAGACATAGGCAAGGGACTGGGGGAGTTCATTAAAATAGCGGAGGAAACAAAGATGTGCCACTATACCTCGTATGCTCGCATATGTGATGCGCTTGGACCAAGCCCTCCCTGACTCGGTAAGCCTCTATCACGATGATTATGAGTGGATACAACCCTTAGACTTTGAACACGTTCCCTTCCACCGTCGTAGGTGTCACCTTCATGGACACCTCTTCAGGGATTATCCGCTCAATGCTCAACCCACGACTAATGCCAACCAAGAATCTTCTTCTCCTGATGGGTTCACCAAAGTTACAAGCCGAAGAAGGTCCCATAAGAAACCCTCTAATGGGAAAAAACCATTTTCCGCTGTCATCTCTAAACCCTCTACAAGTAATAGCTTCGAAGCCCTAAATACTGTCACGAAACTCACACCTCAAGTCGAATCCAACCTTACCCAAGCAGCCAAAAAGACCCCGCCTAGCCCACCGCCGGACGCCCCTTCAATTCCTCTGCCCAAGGGTTTGCAGTTTGGTAAAATGGAAGATCCCTTTAAAGATCCAGATGGGATACCTAATGGAATGGATGTGGACTACATCCCAGGCCCTCCAGAAGCAGGAAGCAGTCAAGTTCAACTCATGGATGAAGAACCAGAGAGCATTGATCTGAGAGGGCTTGATATCTTTGAGCTTGAACAAGCATGCCGAAGAAAAGAATTTGACAAGATTCAAGCACACCAGATAGAAACAATGGAAGTTATTATAGCCATAGCTTTCCAACAGAAAGAACTGGGAATCCAACTAGGCAACAGGTGGGATGGCAATATAACCCTAAAATACTCCAAGAAGAGGGGAAGGAAAAAAGATCTAGAAAGAACAATTACAGTGGGAAAAATCATGGTTGATTCCGGTAGATATGCTAAATTGAAAATGTACTACAAGCCTCTCCCAAATAGTGAATCATGAAGCTCACATCATGGAACCTTCGAGGACTTAATAGTCCCAGGAAACACCGAATGGTAAAGAATATGGTTAAGCAGGATAAGCCTTAGATCTTCTTCATGCAAGAAACTACAAGGCTAGGAAACATTTCTCTCAGTGTGGCTCGCCCCACTCAAATAAGCCTCCTCGTAGGGCTGGCCATAGCTTGGAACACTCAGGCTATTTCTCTCTCAGACTTCCATGCTTCTCACCACTTCATCCAAGCTACATTCCACATCTTAGGCACCAACATACACGGTCATCTCACAAACTTCTACTTCCCACAGGACGCAGTGAGCAAATTCGCTTTCCTAGACACCATAGGAGTGCTCAATCAGGACAGAATCCATTCGCTCTGGATAATTGGTGGTGATTTTAACATGATAAATAAGTTGGAGGAAAAATTGGGGGGCAGATCCAAGATGGAGCCAGAAAGCGGCCTTTTCAAAGATTTCATACAAGATCAGCAGTTGATTGACATGCAATTCTGCAATGGTTCATTCACATGGAGTAATCGTAGAATAGGTCCGCAGCACATAGCATCCAAGTTGGACAGATTTCTACTGTCAGACAACGCTGTCCACTTGGGGGGTGACATCTCTTCCTCCATCCTCCCCCTCCATGGCTATGATCATTGGCCAATATCACTTCAATGGCAGCGGCCGGGTCAATCAGCAAGACGCCATTTTCGCTTTGAAGCCTTCTGGTTCAACCACCACGCATTCAATGACCTCAACAACTCACTTTGGAACAGCTTCCATCCGCCAAAAGGGTCCAAGATGTTCCAGTTCCAACAAAAGCTCAAATTCCTAAAAGGCCATATCAAGAGCTGGAATCACTCCACTTTTGGTAACATCTTTCAGGCTCAGCAACACATACACAAAGAAATGGAATCCCTCCAGCAACAAATCATCTTGGAAGGCTGCACGGATCAAGCCTTGGAAAGAGAACAACAGCTTCAATCTCAGTTGGAGGAAAGAGCAAAGCAGGAGGAAATATTATGGAGGAAGAAATCTCGTATACGATGGCTGAAGGAGGGGGAACGCAATACAAAAATTTTCCACAGATCTACGATTTAGAGACACATGCATAACACCATCTCATTCATTAAGAATCAAGAAGGGGACAAGGTGGAAGATCATACAGAGATCGAGCAGGTCCTCATTAACCACTTCCAATCTATGCATCAAGAACCTCTCCAGGATAGATCACCAGCCATTGACAAAATCACTCAGAAAATTCCAAAGCTGGTCACTGAAGAGCACAACCAACTCCTTCTATGCCCAGTCTCACGCCTAGGGGTGGACACAGCCATGAAGCAGCTCAAAGAAGGGAAGGCTCCGGGGCCGGATGGCTTCACACCACATTCTTTCATAAATTCTGGGATCTGATCAAAGAAGAGGTTTGGATGGTGGTGGAAGAATCACACACAATGCACTGGCTCCTCCCCTCATTGAATGCGATCTTCATAGCTTTAATCCCTAAAGAAGAAGCTTCCTGTACGCCGGAAAAATTCCGACCTATCACCTTATGCAATGTCATCTACAAGATTATTTCCAAAGTCATTGCCAACAGACTTAAACCGCTTCTACCTCTTCTCATCTCACCCGAGCAAGCTGGTTATGTTGAAGGCATGCATATTTTGAATGGCATCATCCTCACTCATGAAGTCATTCATTCCCTCAAGGAGACCAAACAAGCAGGTATGATTCTCAAGATTGACCTCTCAAAAGCTTTTGATAGATTAAGCTGGATGTACATCCAAAAAGTGTTATCTGCTTTTGGTTTTTCTCCTACTTGGATTCGTTGGGTTCATAATCTTATCTCCTCCTCCTTCTTCTACATCCTCATCAATGGCATCCCCTCGCGTCCTTTTTCTCCCTCAAGAGGTATCAGACAAGGGGACCCCCTGTCCCCTTTCCTCTTTGTCTTAATGGCGGAAGGATTGGGACGTCACCTCAAAAATGCCCTTCATTCCCAGCAGATCCGAGGTCTCTCAGTTCACCACTTCCCTGCTTTAACTCACCAGCAATTTGTGGATGAAAATATGGTGTTTGGATACCCTTCAGTGCATGAAGCCTCCCGACTTAAAGCCCCGTTTAATGACTTTTCGGAAGCCTCGGGTGCATGCATCAATACTGCCAAATCCTAGCTCTTTTTCTTTCACACCCCTCCCATCACCCAAAGAGCTATCGCTCGTATCCTTGGCTTCTCTATTGCAGCCCTCCCATCGAAATAATTAGGAGCCCCTCTTACTGCCTCTGCCTTAAAGCATGCCTCATGGCATGAGCTTCTTGATAAAATAGAAGCACGCCTCTCATCCTGGACTCATAGGACTTTGAATATTGCAAGCAGAGTGATTCTAATCAAGTCGGTGCTACAGGCCATGCCACTTTACCTATTCTCTATCTTGACAGTGCCCAAATGGGTTCTAAAAAGGATTAAGGCCCTGCAACGGAATTTCTTATGGGGATCCAAGGGAACACATCAAAAATGGGCTTTGGTCAAATGGTCTCTGGTATGTACGCCTAAGGATCATGGAGGATTAGGATTGCGGGATCCTTCTCACAGCAACGCAGTTATGGGGGAAAAAATTTGGTGGAGCTGGCTCACTACCCCCAACAAACCCTGGGCAATTATATGGACAGCCAAGTACGCCAACCAAAGACCTTAGGAAAAACTAATCAGACTCACCCCTAAGGAGAAAGGATCACTAATGTGGAATGCAGCTAAACAAAACTATTTGTTGATCCAACAACATAGTTTCTGGGAACTGAGAAATGGAAGAACAGCCAGATTCTGGACAGATGCTTGGGATCAATTTCCAAAAATAACCAACACCTACAGTCCGCTTCCGGGACCAGATTGGGATAGACAACGACTGGACACGGTGCAACAATATTGGGAAGTCAACGCACTGCAGGGGTATCAACAATGGATACCAGCTGACAGGATCGCAGGGAACATAAATGAACAGAGTCGGGATGCACTAAACTCTGAACTCAAAAGAAGGTGTACTAGAGTTTCACACAGCCAAGACATTCTAAGATGGGGTTATACGCCAAAAGGCTCCTTCTCCTCCCAGGAAGCTTACAAAATTCTCAATAATGATCCGAGGCCTAAAGACCCCATATGGAAAAAAATTTGGGGCCTGGGGGTTTGGCCCAAAGTCTCTGTTTTCCTATGGCTTTTTGGGCATCAAAAAATCCTCACTTGGGACAAATTAAGGAAGCGAAGCTTTCATGGTCCCTCAATTTTCCCCAATTGTCGTGAACATGAGGAAACACAGAAGCACTTACTGAATGACTGCTCTCTAGCCAACCAATTGTGGGAAAAGGTTAGCTTTCGATGCCAACGAAAATGCGACCCTCTGAAGATATTGTAAACTCCATCAGAAACTGGCAACAAAACCCCTACACAAGCGAACTCCTTAACCAACTTTGGAGCATAATCCCGGGTTTATTGCTATGGACTATCTGGAAGGAAAGAAACAAACTCATCTTCAGGGATCAGTTAACTCCTCTGGACATTATCTGGAGGAACTTCTATCACAATCTGGCTGAGACCTTAGACCTGCACCCCTGGGACACTAATGAATTCCCAACTCTGGCGAATGAAAGAGCGATCTGGGACAATTGGGGACTTCAAATTCACTTGCAAAAGCCAGTGCGCAACAACCCCAGATCCGATAACAACAATATTCATTGGATCCCCCCTCCAAATAACACCTTAAAACTCAATTTTGATGGAGCTTCCAAGGGGAATCCAGGCAAAGCAGGTTTTGGAGGCATAATCAGAGATCATAAAGGCAATCCTATAGTAATCTACATGGGGAGCCTTGGTTGGGACACTAAGAATTCAGCAGAGCTGGAAGGCCTCTGGCAGGGACTTATTCTTTCTCAACAACTAAGGCTTCATCCTATGGAGATTGAAGGGGATTCTCAAATACTTATCAACCTTGCCAAGAAGCTCCTCAAAGGGGCACACGCGCAAAAAATTTCTCACAGCTGGCGACTTGAGTCTCGTCTGAAGAACATTGAGGATTGGCTCATCAATAATAGAGCTCTCATCTTCAAGCACATCAGAAGGGAGGGAAACAAAGTTGCTGATTTCCTAGCCAACATGGGAGTTGACAACGAGCACAACCTTCTTACTAGGACTCTTGAAATACTTCAAAATGATGATCGAAGACAGGAATGCCAAATGCTGGTCCAAAGAGATGCAGAAGTCCTGGATGCAGGTGGTTATGAGGGGCATTAAGGTGATTAGATGGTCTGGTAGCATTATGGCAAGCCATATGCCAACCGGCCTTGCAAGTTTCCTACGACGCATCCACAGGCGAGAGCAGAATTTATTGCATTTACAGCCTGGCGTGCATAACAACCCAGCCTCCGAAACTCGAGAACATTCCACACGCTGCGACCTGGACATGGAAATTACTCAAATTTATGATGGTTTAATGCTGAAGGTTTTCAGTAGCACAGGTTTCTTTGTTTACAGGATGGAGAGCGATAATTATTCCAGTAGTCTTCCCCGGCCTATTACGATATGTTTCTCCTCGGATATTAGGCTCTCTTCAGAGCGCACTGTTATAGGTAAACGAACTAAGCTCCACTGTTTTTTAGAGCTCAGTGACAATCTCCACTACTCTATTGTCGGGAATTGCATGCTTGCCTCGGTGAATTGGACCACGCAGTTGTCCAGTGCTCCCGCTCCCGCTTCTGTCCTGCTTCCGCTCCCCCACTCTTCCGAATTGATAGAGAACATGCCACGTCTCAGACACCGAATGAGGTGCAGAAGAGGCTCCTCTCGGCGACAGATGAGGCGCTCCCCCACTTCCTCCAGCACCTCTGCAGAGGCTTCTCCTACTTCTGACAGCACTTCCAGAGCAAACAGGGGTCGCATTCTTCATTCTGGGCGAAGCTTTCGCTCCCCTACTCCCCCGTAGTCTTTCGCTCACTCCCAAACTATGCATTTCTCTTTCAACAGCTCTCTAAACTATCCAAGAGTCACTGCCTCCATCACGATTGTCTTTTGGGAAACTCCTCAGGAGGTAATTCCTAATTCTGGTTGGAGGGCAGGGAGCAATGTGGACGCTCAAGCTCTGAGGCATAGTGCGGGCGGTTTGAACTTGCAGGACGTGGAGATTAATGTCAACCAGGACAGCGCCAGCCAAGGCGAGGCTGCTCCGCCTAGCCCGGAGACGCACGAGATGAAAATCAACATTGGTCATGATCAGAACGGGCAGCCCAATGAAAAACCGGATCATGGGAATGAGAACGAGTAGTAGAAAAATGGAATTCAAGTGAGCAAGGTGAAGGGGCCCCCTACTACTGGGAAGGTAATTCATTCAACTGAGGACCTGTACATGACTGACAGTGAACCGGATGAACTCTGGTGCAGGGTCGTTGAAGAAGCACCTGACGAGTAGCGCCTCCCTCCTTTCCTGGTTTTTTTTTGCTCTGGCACTATCTGTCATTATGAAAATTTTCATGTTTGTTATTCTGTTCTCGGTTCTGTTAATTATGCTTTAATAATCCAAACTATTAGCCTCCCCTGCGTGGGATTTTGTTGGAAAAATCTCAGCACTGGTTTCCCTTGGGGAGGGCAGTGCTCAGCTCTGATATTTTGTTCAAATATGCCTCAAACTCGGGCATGGTTCTGGATGAGACCTGATGTACATATTTTTTGTTGATAAATAGATTACGCTTACTTAGAAAAAAAAAAACTATCCTACATATGACAAGGAATTGTATGCATTGGTGAAAAGTGTGAAAAAGTGGAAAAAGTACTTGATGGGTAAGGAAACAATCATTCACACAGATCATCAACCATTGCAATAATTACAATCACAAAAACACTGCAACAAGCAAGGAACTTTTGATGGATGGTATTTCTTCAAAAATTCCACTTGGTGAGAAGGTACACGAAAGGTATCTATAATAAGGTTGTTTATATGCTTTATAGAGCAATTTTTAGTGCATCCATTGTTCTTAAGCATAATTCTTTCATGCATGAGAGATATGTTGAAAAATACACTTTAGATAGTGATTTCAAAGATGTATATGTGACTTTGTGTCAAGGTAACCAAGTAGAGGAATTGGATTATCATGACCATGATAAATTTTTGTACCATATTGGAAAGCTTTGTATTCCACAGGGAGAGAGAGTCAACATCATAAGGGAAGCACATACTTCTCTTATTGTGGGTCATTTCTAAGTAGGTAAGACAATGGCACACAAACATAGGTATTTTTATTGGCTTTGTATGATTTAAAATGTGTCAAGATTTGTAAGAGGATTTTCATTATGTGATGAGAGTAATCCTATGAATAAAAAGTTGGGATTGTATGCAACACATCCTGTACCTTCTCGTCTATGGGAGAGTGTTTCTATGGATTTTTTAGGAGGTCTACCTATGTTTAGGAGAGTTCATGATTATCTTTATGTTGTTATGGATAGTTTCAACAAAATGTGTACTTTGATGCCTTGTAAAAAGAAGTTTATAATTGAACAAATTACTCAGTTATTCTTTCAAAATATATGGGTGCATTTTGGGTTTCCCACATCCATTATTAGTGATCAAGATTCTCTCTTTGTTGGGAACTTTTGGTCATTGTGGGGACTCATGGGCACCAAATTGAAAAATAGTACAAAATTTCATCCGCAAATAGATGGCCAAACAGAGGTGGTGAACTGAACGATGATACATATTCTTCGTGGGTATTGCAACAAGCATCCTAAGTTATGGGATGAACATTTGCACTATATTAAGCATACTTACAACTAGGCTAAGCATTGACTGACTCAAAGATCGCCATTTGAGGCATGCTTGGGATACTTGCCAAAATATCCTTTAGATTTTATCTTTGGGAAAGATGTGGTTATTGATGGTCATAGTGACATAGACAAAGCTAAAAGATTCACTGAACAAGTTCAATTGGTACATCAAAAAATTGAAGAACAGTTGGAGAAGAATAAAGTAAAGTATAAGATAAGAAATGATAAGCATTGTGTAGATCACAATTTCCAAGTCAATGAGGAAGTTTTGCTTCACATTAACAAAGAGAGACTCCAAGGAGATGGTAAAAAGACGAAACCAATTCGATATGGTCCATTCATAATTTTTGAAAATATTGGTAATAATTCCTTCAAGTTGGATTTTCCATCATATATGAAAACATATGTAGTTGTTAATGTTGAAAATATAAGATTGTATGAGCCTCCTTTGTTTGAAGATAAAGGAGAGAATTTCCATATTCCTTAAATTGAATATTCTCTCCTAAATATCTTGAATAATTGCAACAAGACACTATCCTTGACAGAAAAACAAGGACTTCAAAACGAGGGGACGTAGAGTACCTTCGTGTGGGGCTCAAGGGAAAAAATCCAAGAAAAGCTAAATGGATTGAGGTTATAAGGGTGAGGGAACCGTACCCTCATATTTTTTTAAACTAAAAGTTATCTTTTGGGGTCTAAAAGCTCCCAGTGGGAGGAATGATCCAGTGGATCAAGAAAGTGCTCAAAATTCAAAGTTCTCAAATTAGATTGAAACCAATCCCAAAGCGTATATATTGTCGCCCTAAATCCAACGCAACTCGTTTCACTAAATTTTGATATCGTATGCTCCCAATATCACATTCTGTCTATTTTGGGAAACATTTTAAAAAAATGGATTTAGGTTGCAGGGATGCCTAATCAACAATCTGTACTGCTGACTAGACGATGAAATGGCAGGGTGACTAGTCCTCCATCAGTCAGTGAATGGTTGACAAGTGGTAGAATATTATTGGTGCGAGTTGGTTGAATTTTATTGGTTTAAATGTTTTTGTGGTGGCCCAATGAGGGAGTTCCACGTGGGCCAACAAGTGGCTACCATGTGGCCTCCTCATGGCTGACCAAAATTTGGTTATGGAGCCGAGAAGCTCGTGGGGTTTGATTTTCGGGCCTCTCAACTACCAACAAAGACATGCGCCAACTCTCCTATGATGTTTCTTAACCCTTATAGTAGGGCATCACTATTTAAGTTTTAACTAATGTATGTTTGGGGGTGGGGACTGGGGTTAAACCCCAACCCTAGTCCACCAACCATGGTCAAGGGCTAACCCTGACTTGAGATATTATATCAAAATATATTCCAAATTTTCGTTGCAATACATATTCGACGGAGAGGACCATACAACACACCATCACAAATATATTATATTAAAACCATATCCTAAGGTCTGATGTAGTGGGTTGGGTTGGTAGGTACGATGGTGATTAAGTCTTGCCATGATCACACATGCAATAAAGGTAATAGATGTGTCACGATTGGGGTCTGTACGAGGAATTTAAAGTTTGGTATTTGGTGGTCACATACGCGGGTTTCAAAAATATTTGTTGCATGGTTAGCCAGACGGTTCTGCTAACTCCTAGCCCATGAACTCAACCAGCACTCAACCATGCAGTTAAACCTGTAGTTTGAAAAATGGTGGGAACTGTACCAGAGGCTGAGATTAATGGCGGGAAGGAGGCCACTTGGCACAAAATTAGCCAGATAAATGGTCGATCGATGCGATTAAGGAGGCAACAATTTCCACTCAGTGCAGGAGGAATCTCACCGATGCGGGCATAATTATCGCTCCACGTGGTTGCGAAAGGTGGAATTTGTAGAACAAATTGCATAGAGGTGCGAATTGTAGGAAAATTGGTAGGAAACTTCATTGGAGCTTAAATAATTTAGTTTTTGACCTTTTTTGGAGCAGAAAGAGCCCAAATATAGGTTTTTTATTGTTTTGGACCCATTGGAAACATTGTTTCTAGCATTTTGAGCACTATAACTTGATATAAACACATTTTTTTGAGCATAATCAAATATTCCCAACCATTGGAAGTTGGGCCAAGAGATGTATCCCAGGAGGGGTGAAATCCTTCATCATTTTTTGTCTTATGTATATTGTTATGGTGCTGATGTCTTATTTGATTTTTACAAAACTGGGTTTTAAAAGATGTTAAAGTGTTAATGAAATTGGCATAAGTGTTTAAAAACCCTAATATTTTCACTTGAGAATTTTACCATAAATTCTCAAGCTTTCAAATATAGATCACTAGATCATGTGGTGTAGTAATAAATACATCACCATCCACATCATAAATTCCTACTTTTGCAGGTAGAAGACGATTTCCTCCTAGAGGTGGAAGACATGACAGAGAAGGTAGAAGAAATGGATGGAGATCCCTTTGGATTTATCATTCAGGATATTGATATAACTATTAAAATGAAAAAATATCTCCATATATACTTCCCAACATCCATGGCATGATATCAGAAGACTGAGAAATATTTATTTTTGAATTTTAAATACTTTTTAGATCTTATAATTACTTATTAAATTCTCAAAAATTGAAAAATTTTCCAATAACATTGAAAGATAGAGCTATTAAATGGTTAATGACTGTAGATACTAATTCAATAAAATCATGGGATAGTATGAATAAGATATTTCTTTAAAAATATAAATATTATTGTATACATCATGATATTAAATGATGCAGGGGCATTAGGTTCAAGTAAATACTTTGTATTTTAGTATACATAGGGGGGTCTTATGTTTTTAATTTCTTATGTAATTATTAAATATTTTGGATGATTTTAATTAAACATTGAAAGAAATTGTAAATGTTCCTGGATGATTGGAGAACATGAGGGAGTAGGCTAGTTGAGATAAGAGTTTTGATTTTTATTCCTAAAGTAGAATCAGTTTCATGATTTTTGGGATTAAAGAGGATCTTTAGGGATGTTAGAGATATTTTAGGACTTGAGGATTTTACGGAAATTAAGGACATGAAACTAAATTAGTTCAGATTATCTTGTATAAATATAACAAGCCTCAAGGAAAGAGAGAGGAGCGAGGTTGTGAGTAATTCAGTTTAGGGCAAACAGGGGTTTGTCGTTGTAAGCCTTCTGGAAAATCTGAAGAATGGCCACTAATCAGAATATCAGGCCAAGAAAGAATTATTTGTAATTGTTTGGATTATATATATATATGGAGAAATTCCGTTCTGAATTTAGATGTGTTGTACTGATTGAATTGTATAAATTATATACAATAAGCCTTTATATATCCGGACTCTCCTAATCTCACAATATTTATCTTCTTGCAAAATACATAATCCTTCCACTATAATTCTTGCGGAAATTTAATCAACAATTGAAAACCACATGAAGCAATAAAAACACACATAACAAAGTTGTTTAACAGGAAAGCCTGAAGCTAAAAACCCCAACTATATATTATGTAACATGGAGATCATATGACAATATCATACAAACATACAAAGCTTATCACAAGCTCTCAGTATAGTACAATCGTCATACACTAATCAGGAACAATCTTGCAAATCCATGCACCAATCTTCGCCACCTGCTAGCCTGCCTCCACTGCGCAATCCAAGCTGATTACAAAGACCAATTCAATGTAATCCCACTCTCATTGACTGTGTGATTATCATTTGCAACTCCAATGTATATATAGATGCAATTCATGCATCACTAGTAGTCACAACAGATAGTCTATCTTTCCCTTTCACCTATCTCTCCACTGGTCTCCACTGAAACTGTCCATGCATTGTAGTTAACTGATGCATTCTTTAGTTGATTTATTAGTTAATAATTAGTGAATTAATTAATAATTAATTTACACCACTCATCACTAGTGTATTTATCAGTTAGACTAAATACAACTAGTTCAACTAAGTTAAACCGAACACAACTCCACCAACTGTTTCATCAACTCCACCAAACTCTGCCACATGAGTTCTAACTAAAGTCAAACATGAAATAGCTCAACTAACCCATAGGAAAAGCACATTTCCTTCTGTCAGCTGCATGTGCCACATCCAAGCATCAAACTGAAGTACTCCAAGAGGATAAGATAATGTTTATAGTCCAAATATTATTAAGGGCTAATAATATTTGACTGTTCTATTTTTAGACTCGCAGTCTAAAAATAGACTTCGCCCAGTATGTCTAAAAATAGAGGTCCATATATTTTTACCAACTTGACCAACCATCCACAAATAGCATCCTGCAACTCATAGAACATGATCCATATGTCTAAAAATAGACATAGAAAATAGACACAAACCAAAAATCACGTATGTTGTAGTTTAGGTGATCACTTTCCAACTAGGATCAGAAATGATGTTTACGGGATGCCTCCTTCAACATTTCTTGTTTATAATATTCAACATGAATAACTCTATAATAAGGGTTAATTAAGTTATATATATATATATATATATATATATATATATATAAATATATATATATATATATATATATATATATATGAAAGGACATATGGGTTAAGGTCATATCGATCACTAGAAGGATCAATCACACAAAAGAGAAGCTGAGTTTAGAATTCAACATTTGAACACATCGACTATATGTATCTAAGGAATATCTGATCCAATAGTGAATTTGAAATCTGGAAGTAGACCATATGTTCCAGATGTATGCCGTAAGGGTTGAAGATTTCTCATAGAGGAGGTGTTAATGCGCAAAACAGAAGGGAGCTTAATAATTGTGAAGAGCGATTTTGTATACAAGTTTGAAGCATCGATTTCATGATAAATTGATGCTTTTAAAAACAGAGAATTCAGTTCAAATGTCAGTAATTTTCATTCCACAAATGAAGAACCGACAAATTATTTAATTAATTCATCAAACATGTGAAGATGCGTTCTTTGATGGGTCGGACGCAGGTTATGAGCAAACATTAATTAAATTGGTGGATTCATGGCTTAGAGTGAACCATAGATGCAACAAAATGTTGAAGGTGAGTATAATTGAAATAGTGGAGGAGCAATGGATTGATTTTTGGCTCGGCTGATGAAATGGATTGTTGACGCATATGAATCCAGAGAAATTGAACCCGTGAAGGCGAATGTGAATGGAGTGATGGCTAGAGTTAAATGATGGCATAGAAGACCAAAATTTCAAGGCGCATGTGGAGTTGTGGGTCAACGGAACCGATTCATCGGAACTATGAATCGATGGCAAGGATATAACAGTAAAGGCGGTTTTTAAAACCAAAATTGTGGGTTTCGCGTAGCTTATAAATGGTAATTTGTTTTGTGAAAAAAAATGTGATAGCATCCAGCCTTTGACACGTGGTATTGGCTGTTTTAAATTACCAACTATTTTGCGTGGAATTGGAGTGATAAGTTTCGGTGGTTAAACCAATGTGATTTCCGTCTGATCCTAGCCATCGGAGATCGATGACATCCACATCTTCAAAGTTGCACAAAGTTTAAAAGGTATGAAACCGAAATTTTAATAAAATGACATTTTATTAAAGGTTGAGCCCAAAATAATTCCAAATGTTTAAATGAAACAGAGAGATGAGTTTATTAAAGCTATGGGCCATCTTATTTGGGTTTAAATGCAAACCAAGCCTTTGTATGAATGAATGCTATGAAGCGTGGACCCAAAATGCATAAAGGTTTGGAAATCATAATTTAAATGAAAATAAATTATGGTTTATAATATATGTTGAAAAGCGAGTGGGCCATCATATTGAGGTTTAGTGCGAAGTCAAACCTTTGCATAAATGAATGCATGAAATGAAGGGTCATATATATATGATGGTTGGAAGAATGATTATTTAACCAAAGTTGGAATGTTGATTCAAATCTTTATGAGACATATTTTAGCATATGGTTCTTAACCATAAAGTTGTAAAAAACAGAGATTTGAAAAGATTATAATCTTCCGCATATAGATTTAATATTTTCCAGATTGAGATTTATATTGGGCGCAAAAATGGTGAATGCATTTTTACATGCATAGATGGTTGAGATTGTGGGTTTGGCAGGTCAGGCTGCTATCAAGTGGTATCAGAGTAGGAAAGGCTCTTTTGAAAATTAATGTTTTGTAATTCATGTGTGTTGAAAACAATAAGAAAATTTGGATTTTAATTTTGTTTAACAATAATTATAAATCTAAGCTGATATGCAGTGAAGGTATTAAGATTTGAAGAATCTAAATTTAAAATTAAATGTGCTCTGAATATTTTCTAGGTTATGTTTTGAAAGATGTAAACACAGGTATGATGGTGATGGAAAAACAGGAACAGAGATTAGATTTAAATCTGATAGGACAACATACAGTGCAATAGAGTATTGGAGAATTTGCAGAAGAAATTGCAAATGGATGCTGAAACAAACCTTGGAGGTGGGGTATTTTGATTTTATTTAAGGATTTTGTTTGCAGAATATAGATTGCAGGCAATTGAGGAGCATCTCAGCAAGAAGATCATAGCTTTGGAAAGCAGTGATGAGGGAAGCCAGTGAAGGTTTCTAAGAGAAAGAGGAATGTGGTAGAACCTAGAGAAATTCCAACAGAGGTTGGATGAAAAGAAAAGATGTGTTCTTGAGAGGGTGTAGAGGAGTGAAGCCTGAAAGGAGCAGAGATAATTGCTCAGAAGGTTCCTGAAGATAGAGGACTAGTGCTTGCCCAAAGACCAAGTCCAGAGAGAGGATTGGTGAGGTAAGTTGTAACAAGGAGGACTTGTTATTGTAGAGGTTTCAGTGTAGCCCATGATGAATGAGTGAGAACTCATGAAGGAGAAAATGAATACTGATAGTCATGGCATAGGTTCTGAGAAAGGTCACAACAGAATGAAGGGGAAGAAATAAGATGCCAAGATAAATGGCATACATAAACAATTAAGGAAGGAAGAGTATGAGAGAGAGTTAGTGTTAGGTCCCTATATTAATAGTATAGTCCCCTATTGTTGTTAGTGTAACCCCATTATTGTTATTATTGTACGCTTGTAACCCCCATTTTGTTATTATTGTGCCCTTAAATTATTATTGTTAGGTCGGCTAGGATTACATTGTGGGCCACTAGGATTACATTATGGCCCCATGGACTCCTATATATAGAAAGGAGGTTTTTTAAATTGGATCATCCAAGAATTGTTCATTTATGTAATGCATTGGAGGTTTCCCCCTTGAAGTGGCTCATTTCTAAGGCGTTGATATCTCTTTTCTTCTATTTTTGGAGCTGGTTGCACAACATTTGGTATCAGAGCTTGGGATTCTAGGGTTTCGCTGCTCCAAACAGGTCATCGTGGAATTTTCGTTATAAATTTTTTTCTACAAAGTTTCAGAAGCTGAAATTTTTAGGGTGAGAAGCTGAAATCCTGAGGACGATTTTCTAAAAATTTTAGAGCTTGTTTCACAATATTTTCGGAGCTATGGTCTATGGAAGGTAGTGCTTTTTCAGGCTCCTGAATTTCATCTCAAAGAGGTGATCGTGGGAAAAGTTCAATAACTCTCTCTCTGGGCAGTGGATTTGAGTACCGTAAAAATTGGTCGCAAGTACACGGACTGTAGTTTCTTGGCTATCAATTTCAGAGACAAAAGATGAAACAGTGACACGTGACAAGTCCTACAAGTTTGCTCTACTAAACTAGTCCAAAATTAGGTCATTGCAGGAGATTGGACACAACTTTGTCTTGGGGAATCCAAATTAGATCAGACCTGTGGCATTTGAAAGAAGCTTCAGAGG
This sequence comes from Pinus albicaulis, assembly GCA_034641835.2. Taxonomy (NCBI): domain Eukaryota; kingdom Viridiplantae; phylum Streptophyta; class Pinopsida; order Pinales; family Pinaceae; genus Pinus; species Pinus albicaulis. The sequence continues at coordinate 621,893,876 of CM076579.1, forward strand.
GCTACTAAAGGGATGAATTTTAGATATTGAAGAGTTTCAATTACAGATATAATTTAATTTCAATATCGAGCTTTTCAAAGCAAGTAAAAGGTGTGTATTTTTTTTCCGAATTGCATAAGTCTTGTTTGAAGAATCAAGTTGAAATGATTCCAAGGGAATATTGTAGAATAGGTATCAATATTGGATTCTAAAATGGCACCTAAAAATAATTCAACACCCATTAAGCCTTCAGAAGGCTCTACCATGACTCATGAAGATGAAGAATTGCAACATGATCTATCAAAATTACAAGAGCAAGTGCAACAAATTTCACTCTCGCAAAGAGCAACAAAAAATGAAATGGAAGTTTTGAAGAAAGGCGTGGAAGTTAAGATGGACGGTTTGAAGAAAGGCATGGAAGCTAAGATGGATGGCGTGGAAGTGAAGATGGATGGTTTGAAGAAATGCATGGAAGCTAAGATGGATGGCGTGGAAGCTAAGATGGATGGCATGGAGGCTGGCATGGAATCTAAGATGGATGACATGGAAGCTAAGATCGATGAGAAAATGGAAAACATGAAGAATTTTCTAAAAGCAGACATGGAAGTTTTGACAAAGTTGATACAAGAAAGGTTTCCTAATGGTGAAAAGATAGTAGAAGAACCTCATGATGAGAACAAAATAAATGTTAATTGTGATTTCATAAACTCTAATGTTGGCGGGAAGAACCACCATATTTCAAAGATGGATATGAGGAAGTTTGATGGAAAGGATCCTGTAACATGGATACTACAGATGGAGCAATATTTTGATCTCCATAACGTGCAAAACACACAAAAAGTACGCATTGCAACTTTACATTTAGAACAAAATACATTTGTATGGTATCAATGGCTTTGCTCCCGTAAAAAAATTGTCACTTGGTCAATTTTTACGGAGGAAATGATAGCAAATTATGAGGATACAAAGAGCAACACCTTCTTTAGCCAATTGATAAATCTCAAACAAAAGGGTTTAGTGGGGCAGCACATTGAGGACTTCCAAAAATTGAATATAAGAGTAACTGATATTCCAGAGGAACACAGGATTGATCTCTTCATAGGCACTTTAAAGGATAACATCCAACATGAAGTTCGCGTTTTGGAACCTGATTCATTGGAGAAGGCATTCAGGTTGGCAAGAAAAATTGAATGTAAAATTATGGCAACAAGGAATCCTACCACTCACTTCTATAAAGAGGGAAGTGTTGCTACTCCTAGATTTCCACAACCTACAAGGTTGACACCACAACAATTGGAAGAAAAAAGAGAAAAAGGGCTTTGCTACAGTTGTGATAGCAAATACACTAAAGGTCATAAGTGTCTTGAGAAGAAATTATTTTACATAGATTGTGAAGAGGAAGAAGAAAATGAACAAGAAGAGGATATACACCAGGAACCAGCCCTAGAAGAGGAAGAAATGAGTCTGACCATATCGTGTAATGCATTGGTAGGAATTACCACTCCTCAAACTCTCAAGATAGAAGGACATATCAAGAAGAAAAAGGTAATAGTGTTGATTGATTCGGGTAGCACCCATAATTTTATTCATTGTAAGGTAGCCAAGGAATTAAATTGTTTCCTATACCCAGCACCAGAATGTCAAGTGATGGTTGCAAATGGAGGAAATATAAATTGCTCTGGAAAATGCCATAATATCAAGCTAACCATGGGGGAATATGTATTGACTAGTCCAATGCTTTCCATTCCTATGGGAGGTGCCGATGTTGTACTAGGAGTACAATGGTTACAATCTTTGGGGACGGTAGCTTTTAATTTTCAAGAAATTTTCTTGAAATTATTTTCAGAAGGAAAGGAAGTCGAATTACGGGGTATTGAAGGGAAGCCAGGAAGGATAATAAGCTCTAATGGCATGACAAAGCTTCTAAAGAAAGAACAACGAGGCGTAATTGTACAATTATGCTCACTAGAAGTTCCATCATCAAAATCATCTATTTCTGCAAATCTCCAACAAGTATTGGACAATCATTCCAAGGTGTTTGAAACTCCCAAAGGACTCCCACCTATTCGTGATCATGATCATGCTATTCATTTGATTCCAGGAAGTGTTCCTCCAAAAATCAGGCCTTATAGATATCCTTACGTCCAAAAGAGCGAAATTGAACGTATGATTGCAGAAATGTTAGAGGCAGGTATAATTCAACCTAGTCAAAGTTCTTTCTCTGCTCCTGTAGTATTGGTACACAAGAATGATGGATCATGGTGAATGTGTCTGGATTATAGGGAGCTCAATAAGCTCACCATTAAAGATAAATTTCCCATTCCTGTGATTGATGAATTATTGGATGAATTACATGGAGCAATTTACTTTACCAAGTTGGGTCTTCGTTCAGGATATCATCAAATTAGAATGAAGACTGAAGATATTCCAAAAAAAACATTTCAAACTCATGAGGGTCATTATGAATTTTTGGTCATGCCTTTTGGCCTTACCAATACACCTTCTACATTTCAAGGGTTGATGAATTCCATTTTCAAACCCTTCCTTAGAAAATTTGTGCTAGTATTTTTTGATGATATACTAATCTACAACAGGTCTTGGAAGGATCATGTCGAACATGTTGACAGGGTGCTCAAACTATTGCAAGAGAAACAATTATATGCAAAAACATCCAAATGTTTCTTTGGAGTACAAGAGGTGGAATATCTGGGTCATATTATATCTCACGAGGGTGTTAAAGTAGACCCTAACGAAATTAAATCCATTAAGGAATAGAAAGTCCCCAAGACAATAAAGCAGTTGCAAGGATTTTTCGGGTTAACAGGCTATTATCGCAAGTTTGTTAAGGATTATGGGAGAATAGCAGCACCTCTAACAACATTATTGAAGAAAGATGCATTTTCATGGATTCTTGAAGCAACTAAGGCCTTTGAACATCTTAAAGAGGCAATGTGCCTAGCACCGGTCTTAGCTACGCCAGACTTCACAAAAACCTTTATTGTGGAATTTGATGCATCGAGAAATGGAATTGGTGCAGTTTTAATGCAGGAAGGAAGACCCATTGCTTTTGAAAGTCGTCCAATAAAAGGAAAGTATTTACAGAAACCTATTTATGAGAAGGAAATGTTAGCAACACTGCATGCACTAAAGAAATGGCGAACTTACCTAATGGAGAGACACTTCAAGGTAAAAACTGATCATGATAGTCTTAAACACTTTTTGGAACAAAGACTATCTTCAGAAGAGCAGCAAAAATGGGTCACAAAGATGTTGGGTTATGACTTTGAAATAATCTACAAAAAAGGAAAGCTTAATGTTGTTGCAGATGCACTCTCAAGAAAGAATGAAGAGGTGGAAGCATTGCTTTGTGCATTTCTATTATCCAACCAGATTGGATAACCGAAGCAAGAGATGAATGGAAGAAGGACAAAGATGTATGGACACTCATTCAAAAGTTGCAGCAAGATCCTAGTACATCTGATACATTTAGTTGGAAAATGATTCCTTATGGTACAAAGATCGCTTATATCTTTGTAAGAATTCCCAACTAAAACAAAAGATTCTTCTGGAATTGCACACTTCTCCTTTAGGAGGACACTCAGGATTTTTAAAAACTTACCACAGGGAGAAGAAAGAATTTTTTTGGGATGGCCTTAAATCTGATATTCGAAAGTTTGTGGCGGAATGTTTGGTTTGCCAGCAGAATAAAGTGGAAACAATTAAGACCCCAGGACTTCTACAACCTTTATCCATTCAAAGTCAACGTTGGGAGGAGATTTCAATGGATTTTATCACAGGTTTACCTAAGTCCGAAGGAAAGAGTGTCATCATGGTGGTAGTTGATAGACTTACCAAGTATGCACACTTTTGTGCATTATCTCATCCATTTAAAGCAAGTACGATTGCTACTACATTTATGGACAGAATTCAAAAGCTACATGGAAGCCCAAGGGTTATTGTGAGCGACAGAGATCCCATTTTTACTGGAAATTTTTGGACGGAGTTATTTTCTTGTTTGGGTACTCAATTAGCTCATAGCTCATCGTATCATCCTCAATCTGATGGTCAAACTGAGATAGTAAATAAATGTTTGGAAGGATATCTTCGTTGTTTTGTATCTGATAAACAAACACAATGGGTCAAGTGGTTACCTCTCAATGAATGGTGGTATAACACTTCCTTCCATACTGCAGCAAAAATGACCCCATTTATGGCACTTTATGGATATCATCCACCATCAATCACATCATCTTTAAGGGAAAATTTGAAGGTTCAAGCAGTGGAAGATCACATCGAGCATCAGCAAGAAGTTCTCCAACTCTTAAAGGATAACCTGAATTTGGCACAAAATCGAATGAAACAACAGGAAGATCAACATCGCAGCGAGAGAAGTTTTGATGTAGGAGATTAGGTATTTTTACGGCTACAACCATATAAACAAATGTCCCTCAAGCAAGCTAAGAAGGATAATAAATTATCGCCAAAGTACTATGGTCCTTACAAGGTGTTCCAAAAGATTGGTACTATGGCATACAAATTGGAGCTTCCTGCTTCTTCGCGAGTACATCCAGTTTTCCATGTTTCATGCTTAAAGAAGGTTATAGGTGAAAATATTCCAGTTCAAACAATATTTCCAGAACTTGATGAGGAAGGAAAAATCATATTGGAACCTGAAGCGATCACGGAAACAAGAACTCGACAGCTACAGAATCGATCAATTTCAGAGTATCTCATCAAGTGGAAGAACTTACCCACTAAAGATTCTACATGGGAGGATGAGAATTTTATACAGAAGCACCCAGAGCTACTCAAGCATTGAGGACAACAATTTTTTGAAGAAGGAGAGGGGCATGTTAGGTCCCTATATTACTAGTATAGTCCCATATTTTTGTTAGTGTAACCCCCTTATTTTTATTATTGTACCCTTGTAACCCCCATTTTGTTATTATTGTGCCCTTAAATTATTATTGTTAGGTCGGCTAGGATTACATTGTGGCCCACTAGGATTACATTATGGTCCCATGGACTGCTATATATAGAAAGGAGGTTTTGTAAGTTGGATCATCCAAGAATTGTTCATTTATGTAATGTATTGGAGGTTTCCCCCTCGAAGTGGCTCATTTCTAAGGCGTTGATATCTCTTTTCTTCTATTTTTGGATCTGGTTGCACAATAGTTAGCTGAGATCAGAGAACAATTTAACAAACTGAAATTGATGATAGAAGACCAGAGATAGGGTTTTCTTGTAAGAAGAAAGGTAAAGTGGCATCAGCTACAAATGAATAAAGAGAAAATGATAAATGCTCGGCTGAAAGAGAAATTACTTAGAATGAAGGAGTATTTGGAGAAAAATTTGAAGGCTGAAAATTCAAGTGAGACCAAGAGGTCGAATGAATTTACATCTGAAAAATTTTGTGTGTTTGCAGGAAGAACATGTGGAGAAGGAAAAACTGCTAATATTGTAATAGAAGAAGAAAATGGGACAGCTAGATATTTTGAAAATGTCCATTGGGGAAAAGTTTTACTTTTCAACATATTGGGAGCAGAGGAAGTCTAACTTATGATGATGGCCAAAAGATAGAAATTGAGAAATCAATTGGACAGCTTGAAGAAATTGAAGAAAGGACCATTGAATAATTTTTGAAATTTATAGAGGACTTGGAATAGCAAGAGGATTTGGTGATTGAATCATCAAATGAGGCCGTAAGGTCTTATGGTTCTACAACTGACAAGTTGTGTGTGAATGCAGGTATTGAAGAAGAAAATTCATGTGATGAAACTGTAATCAGTGAAGCTGAAATTTTCCAAGTAAAGTATGGTGATGATTATCTTTCTGATGAAGATCAAATTGAATTATTGCAACAAAAGGAGTTCATAGATTCCTTGTTTGGTGAAAGGAATTGTTTCAATGAAGATATGACAATTATGTTTGATGATGAATTTGTTATTGATAATGACAGATTAATTTATTTAAATGGCCAAATGAAAAGTGACGGACAGATAATTAAGCCTATTGCAGAGATGGAAGGTCAGAATTCTATTCTGATGAAAGATGAAGAGAGAGTGACAACAGGAAACTTGATTTGTGATAAAGAGGAAGGTAGTAAAGATTGTATAAATGTTTTCTCAAATGAGATGATGGATTTATGGCATGAGTTAAGTATTCTGGAGCAGAAGATAGAAACATAGAGAATAAGTATTTAGGCTGTAAAGTTAGAGTTGGATGAGAGTGAAAAGGTTAATTTTTATGAACCAGAGCAAAGAAATATCCTTGAGAGGGATGATGTAGAAGAGAGACTAGTTGACAGTCTCGAGAATTATTTTAAGGATTGGAATTGGCATACTGATGTGATGATGACAGAGCAGCAGATTGAAATGTTGCCAGAGGGAATGTCAGAGCAGTAAATTGAAGTGTTGCCGGAGGAAGAAGAGACTTTACACAAATATTTTATAATTTGATATTTTTTTTATGATTGCAGGTACCGATGAAAGGAATAAAGAATTTTTGGTCCAAGAGAACAAATTAAAGCGGAGAAAAGAAGATAGTAGTGACTGGAAATTTAAATACCAGTCTAAAGAATTTCTGAAGCTAGGAAACAAAGAAATTGTCATAAGTGACAATCAAGAAGAATTTTTCCATTGTAGAAAACAAGAGGGCAAGGATGATAGGGTGGCAGTAAGAACTCAACAGGCAAAATCGAGAGTTCAACAAGTAAAAGTAAGATTTCAGCAAGCAAGAATGGAAGTTCAGCAATCAAGAGGAAGTAGTATCCAGCAGTCATAAAACATATTAGATGAAGAAATTGAATTGATAAGAAGGTTGATGATGAAGGTGTCTCAGAAGAAGACAACAACAAGAAAGAAAAGAAGCAACAGTAACAAGAGAAAGACAGTCACAAACTGTGAAAGCTTAGCAAGTGGAAAGATGCATAATAAAATATGGAAACCTGGAGAAGAACAACAGAAGAATAATGCAGCTTATGGACAACAAAAAAACAAAGTGTGGGATCCAGGAAGTCAAGGAAAAAAAGCACATGATCAGGAGATCATGATTATTTTTAATCTTGGGAGTCTGATGCAGAGGCATTAGGTTCAAGAAAATACTTTGTATTTTAGTAGACAGAGGGGGGTCTTATGTTTTTAATTTATTATGTAATTATTAAATATTTTGAGTTATTTTAATTAAACATTGAGAGAAATTGTAAATGTTCCCAGATGATTGGAGAACATGAAGGAGTAGGATAGTTGAGATAAGAGTTTTGATTTTTATTCCTAAAGTAGAATCAGTTTCATGATTTTTGGGATTAAAGAGGATCTTTAGGGATGTTAGAGATATTTTAGGACTTGAGGATTTTAGGGAAATTAAAGAGGATCTGAAACTAAATTAGTTCAGATTATCTTGTATAAAAATAACAAGCCTCAAGGAAAGAGAGAGGAGCGAGGGTGTGAGTAATTTAGTTTAGGGCAAATAGGGGTTTGTAGTTGTAAGCCTTCGGGAAAATCTGAATAATGGCCACTGATCAGAATATCAGGCCAAGAAATAATTATTTGTAACTGTTTGGATTATATAAATATATGGAGAAATTTCGTTCTGAATTTAGATGTGTTGTACTGATTGAATAACTCTGTAATAAGGGTTAATTAGAGATTCTGTATATATATATCTGAAAGAACATATGGGTTAAGGTCATATTGATCACTAGAAGGATCGATCACACAAAAGAGAAGCTGAATTTAGAATTAAGCATTTGAACACATCGACTATATGTATCTGAGGAATATCTGATCAAATAGTGATTTCGAAATCTGGAAGTAGACCATATGTTTCAAATGTATGCCATAAGGGTTGAAGATTTCTCATAAAGGAGGTGTTAATGCACAAAATAGAAGGGAGCTTAATTACTATGAAGAGCGATTTTGTATACAAGTTTGAAGCATCAATTTCATGATAAATCGATGCTTTTAAAAACAAAGAATTTAGTTCAAATGTCGGTAATTTTCATTCCACAAATGAAGAACCAAGGAAATATTTAATTAATTCATCAAACATGTGAAGATGCGTTCTTTGATGGGTCGGACGTAGGTTATGAGCAAACAGTAATTAAATTGGTGGAGTCATGGCTTAGAGCGAACCATAGACACAGCGAAATGTTGAAGGTGAGTATAATTGAAACAGTGGAGGAGAAATGGATTGATTGTTGGCTCAGTCAATGAAATGGAGTATTGGCGCATATGAATCTAAAGAAATTGAACCCATGAAGGAAAATGTGAATGGAGTGATGGCGAGAGTTAAATGATGGCATAGAAGACCGAAATTTCAAGGCGCATGTGGAGCTGTGGGTCAACAGAACCGATTCATCGTAACTATGAATCGATGGCGAGGATATAACAGTAAAGGCGGTTTTTAAAACCAAAACCGTGGGTTTCGCATAGCTTATAAATGGTAAGTTGTTTTGTGAAAAAAAATGCGATAGCATCCAGGCTTTGACACATGGTATTGGCAGTTTTAAATTACCAGCTATTTCACGTGGAATTGGAGTGATAAGGTCCAGTGCTTAAACCAATGCGATCTCCGTTTGATCATAGCCATCGGAGATTGACGGAATCCGCATCACCAAAGTTGCACAAAGTTTAAAAGGTATGAAACCGACATTTTATTAAAGGTTGAGCCCGAAATAATTCTGAATTTTTAAATGAAACAAAGGGATGAGTTTATTAAAGTTGTGGGCCATCTTATTTGGGTTTAAATGCAAACCAACCCTTTGTATAAATGAATGCTATGAAGCGTGGACCCAAAATGCATAAAGGTTGGGACATCATAATTTAAATGAAAATATATTATGGTTTATAATATATGTTGAAAAGCGAGTGGGCCATCATATTGAGGTTTATTGCGAAGTCAAACCTTTGCATAAATGAATGCATGAAATGGAGGGTCATATATATATGATGATTGGAAGAATGATTATTTAACCAAAGTTGGAATATTGATTTGAATCTTTATGAGATGGATTTTAGCATATGTTTCTTAACCATAAAGTTGTAAAACACAGAGATTTGAAAAGATTATAAGCTTCCGCATACATATTTAATATTTGCCAGATTGAAATTTATATTGGGCGCAAAAATGGTGAATGCATTTTTACATGCATAGATGGTTGAGATTGTGGGTTTGGTAGTTGCTATCATTAAAGTTTAAATCTTTAAAATGACTCAAAAATAATATGTGATTCTCGAGGATCTAGTAGAGATATTTATGTATAATGTTAAGAGGGAAAAATTTCATAATTCAGGATTTGTTACATTAAAAACCTTGTTACTTAGATCAATTAGAGATGAGTGGATTGATCTCCTTAATATCATGGGTAAAGGATATGTTTCTGAATTATCATTTGAATATATTTGTAAACAATGTAAGAACATTTCAAGAGGAAAAGAAAAGTACGGTAGATCCCCTCATGATCCAACTATGGCAAGAGTAAGTAAGTCGACATCAGGGTCGATAAGTTGAGTTGAACTTGGAAATTTGCTTGATAGTTTTAAATTATATATTCTTGGTAATTTAAGTGAAAAAATTGATATGATAAGAATGCAAAAGAAGAAAAAATCTAAAAAATGTTGTTTTGCCTATATTTTACCCTAAATGTAGAAATAAACATGCTTTTTGTGATTTTCCACTTTATAAAATTAAAATTTTTGTTATTTTTTCATAATCACATGCTACAAAATATTTCCATCATTATCAGGGTTGAAATAAATTTACCAAGAAAATAGTGGATCAAATCAAGCACCAGAGAAACTTTGTTATGTAGCTCCAACAAGGCCTTGGAAGCCATGTCTACTAGGTATTTTCTAATTCATAATTTTAAGGTTATGTACAATAATATTGGTGTATTTGGAAGACACCCTTTCTTTGGCAATGTTTCCCATCTCCAACCTCAAAGCCAATATTGGCAAGGGCCTTATGGAAGAAATCCATCATATCCTCAATATTTTCCTCACTATCCTCAATACCAATCTAAATTCTATCCATACCATTCACCTCCACCACAACCTCATTTTAAACCTTACTTTACCTCAATTCAACCATTCCCATTACCACCTACTCAACCACTCCAAAAATCCCTTCCCACTCAACTACTCGCACAACCATTTGCAATCTTGACCAATTAAATACCTCAGCCAACTTATAATGCCAAGGTACAAAAATTTCAAACATATCCCTTTGATGTAAATGATATCCATCTTAGATCACGAAGAGTATTGTAAGAAAAATATTCTCATGTTGTCATTAAATAACAACATCCAAAAAAATAAGATCCAGAGAAAAATCAAGAATCATGGACCACATTTGATGGAGAGAATCCATTAAAACCTAATATTGAGGAATTTATATTATGCCCATCATCATATCCTTTATGTGTCCAAGAGATTGACCATATGATAATAGAAGATATGAATATCATGACACATACAGAATGATCCAGATGAGTAAGTGAATCAATGCCATCATATCTATATTGAAAATTGGTTCCAAACAATCATTAAGTTGGAAAACCACTCTCTTCTTCAATAGTTCTTGACATAATCTCAATCAAAGTAGTCGGTCTCTCATATTCTGGTATATATCAAAGAATATGTTCCAAACTTACGTATGAGTTTATTTGTCATCATGTTATGCACATGGCTCATATTCATATAATTGAAAGTAATTTTATGTTTCAAGTAGAATCGGACAGATAGAAAAGAAAAAAAGGAACAAAAAAAGAGGAGAGAGAAAAAAAACAAAAAAGAAAAATTCCTCTTGTGAAAACTAGTTTACTAGCACAATTGGATATGAGCTTTTCTTGAAAACGAGGCAACTAGAAATCAACGTTCACAGTAAGTTTTGTATTTTCATTTTGGTTTGAATCTTTCATTATGGTTCTTCAATTCGTTTTTGGTTTTATGCTCAAGTTGGATGATGTGGGATTCGTCAAGGCCTACCTTCCAACAAATTTTGTCCCATCGACTTCAACACTTTATCTGGTACCAAGATCAGAGATTATTTTCAGTGCCTTGGAGCTTTCATACATCTATGACAAGACTTATCACTGAATTTTTTTTGAATACAACAATGTCTATTGATTTCTAGATCCTGCTAGTGACTCTACTTCAACACATTTATCAGTGTACCTATCAAGATGCACTTTTGTGCCTTGAAACTCATTTACATTATTAGTGAGTTGTCTCACATTGGTTAACGATTGAAATTAGTGATTGAAAATCCAATTATTTATTTCCATTCTCTACTTTGGCACATTAATTCACATGGTAAGAATTGTACCATGGATTTTTTATGAAGACTATATCGTTTGATGGAATCAACAACAAATTACAACATGTTCCAATACAACAAGATTCAGTTCCTAGTTCTAGTAATAAGAAATCACAAAGGCTCTGATTTCATATTTCATTATTTATCCATAAAACCAAGATAAAAGAAAAAGTAGATATGATTCTTTCACTTTACATTTTGTGATCAGTAGTAACAACCAAGATCTCCTAGATGATAGATTATGGACATTTCAGGTAGATGAAGGTATGTTGTTTTCTAAAATTTAATCAATAATTCCTTCAATGCTAAAAGAAATGTATTTGTAAAATATTCCATGTGACATTTATTTTCTAATTTTTCAAAGATAGAAAACAATTTCAGTTGGAGGGGATATTCATTGTCATTTTTCAATTCCGTCACTAGTGCAAATGGGGCCAAAATCCGATGCCACTTTGTCAGTTATACGACTAAACTTTGTCTACTATCCAAATATTCTGAGACATAGATATTTTCGGTGGGATTTTGTCAAATATTCAACCAACACGAAATATTCAGCTTGTATGTTGGATATCTATCATCCTTGATACCAAATAAACCGTCGACTAATAGGGAATTTGTTCGACATATAGTTTTCGAATAGGAGAAGTTTTGTTCGACGTATAGTCGTCGAATAACCGACGTTTTGTTCGACATATAGTCATCGAATAGGCAACATTTTGTTCGATATATAGTCATCATATAGAAGATTTTTTAATTTTTAACCAAGGTTAAATACCCGAGATCTATCTGTCGAATGTGTTTATCGAATATCCAACCATCATACGTCGGTTGGCCGATGTTGTGACTTTTCATTCGACAAAGTTGCTATGGATCCGATGATATTTTGTGTTGGACGGGAGACAAATATCTAACACTTGTTTGTTGATGATTGCCGATGAATATCTAACACTTGTTAAATGTACATTGAATATCTGACGGGTTATTATTTAAAAATAATGGAAGAAGCTCCAAGGAATGGTCGCTAACTTTAACAAGGTATTTTCCTTTTTAAGTTCTAGAAAGTTCAATTTCAAACTAAATAAGTCTAGACCATTAATGTAGATGTAACCCAATGACTCAGATTATGGTTCAGGCAACACAAATTAGAGAATATATAATTGTCATGTGTTTTAATTCAAGAATTTACTCAAATGAAATAATGTACGTGGGATGCGAGCTTCAGAAATGTTGCACCAAAAGAGGATTGACATGCAAGCTACATAGAATTGTAGTACAATCCTCTTCTGGCACAACATAGATGAACCTCACATCCCATGTACATTAATTCATTTGAGCGAATTCTTGAAATGAAACACATGACAATTGCACATTCTCCAATTTTTTCTTCCTGAACCATAATCTGGGTAATTGGGCTACATCTACATTAAAGGTCTAGACTGTGTTATTTTGAAATCAAATTTTGCATAACTTCAAAAGGAAAATACCTTTTTAAAGCTAACGACCATTCCTTGGAGCCTCCTCCATTTTCCCAAACTTTAGCTTGAAAACCGGGCAATAATGAATATATAGAGAGGACAAGTATCTATAATTATAAGAAATAGGATACACATGGAATATATAAAAGGGATAAAATAGAAGTTTCTCAAATAATAAGAACTACCAAACAAATTCCTAATAAAAATAATGAAAAATTGAATGCTAAATGTAATGTTACGTTATTTTCTTTCGATATTTGTTCCTCTTCAACATCCAAATCAACATTGGGATGGTAGGTGGGGGAGGGGTTCTTATAACCCCTGATGGGAAAATTGAAGAATGGTATGCATGGTGCCTTGGCAAGAAAATTAATAACAAATTTGAGGCTTATGGTCTCCTATTTGGTCTCATACTTTCTCATCAAAAAAGGATTAGAATCTTGAACATTATGGGAGACTCCATTCTTATAATAAAGAGCATGATTAACAACAAGGAGGCTAAAAACTCAATGTTGAACCAAATTTTGAAAAGAATCAGGTGTAGTTGCAAGAGCTTTGAAAGATTCAAATTATATCACATTTTAAGAGAGCTGGATGGAGAGGAAGATACCCAAGTAAACATAGCCTTCCAGATAGAATAAATTAGGAGCATTATCAATGGGATCAAAGGGTTCCATGACATATCATAGGTGATATGAAGGGAATAATTATGATGATGTACTGGAGCCTCTATAATTGCAAGGAAAAAATCATTAAAATCAAGAATCCAAAGGAATATAGGGATAAAGGATTCCAACGTCTCCTCCCTAGCTTATATTATCCTCTCCCTTACTCCCCCTCATTCTCATATCTCTCTACCCCTCCCCCTCTCTCCCTCAACCCTCACTCCATTACCCCATTACTCCCTGATGCACTTCTCCCTCAAACCCTTCTCCTTTATTTCCTTCCACTCTACCCTCCCCATCCTAACCATCCTCCCCCTATCTCCCTCTCCCCTCACTCCCTCACTCCCTCACCCCTCACTTCCTCGCTGCCTTCCTCCCCATCCACTTTTCCCTCACTTCCCTTCTCCCCAATGACCTTATGCTTCACCCTACCCCACCTCCCCCACCTCCCCCTCTCCCCCCAACCCTCACATCATACCATCCTTCACTGTACTCTTAATGGTTGGTGTCTCCAATGGAGAACAGGTGTATCAGTACTGACACAATGGTAAGAGATATCTTGTCATGCGTAACCGTTAATCAGATCTAGTATAGGGATGACGCGATAATGCAGATAGGTGGTGCTAGTAAGAGGGGTGGCGTGGGATGCAACAGGTTTTACCTAAGAATGATGGTTTGTCACGCAATAAAGTATTTTCCAAGGCTGTCTAAACCCTATGTGTGTGATTCAACTTTAATTTTTGGTCACAGGAGCATATTGTTCAAGCGCACGAACATTAATTTGCAGTAGCTCCTGGATGATCCAGGTAAGGTTGCAATCATGAAGATGAGAAGGTTTGTGAGAAGGAATTATCAGCCCGTGAGTAAAAACTGGTGCTATATAAAGAACAACATGCATATCCATAACATAGGTAAAGCAATGGTTTTGTTCCCGGGAGGCTGGCAGGTCAGCTTGGTGAGTTTTCTAAGGTGGTGTTGTGAGAGTTGGGAGGCTGAAAATAGGTGTAGAGTTTTTGGCCTTATCATCTCATGTACTGAGTGTAAGGGAAAAATGATCCTGGACTTTAGGTTTTTGTTCCTGTGGTTGGCTAAGGATAACTTATCGTAGTAGAATTAGGATATATGAAGTGCTGCGAAAATTCAGGGTTGGGAAGATACTCTGAAATAGTTGGGTGAGGGAGTCACACACTGTGTGAATGCCTATATGAAGAATAATATAAAAAATAGTGGTCAACCTATGTTGAATTATTAGAATTCTGAGTGGTACTCGCAGATGCCGGGTTGAGACATAGCATTTAGATATTTTTTCTGCAGTCATACTTCCAAAGTGATGGAATTAATAGTGAGTGTTAGTAAGGGTTATAACATGCAGAGGACTACAAGGAAAAGGTAGGAGAAAGATGAGATAGATAACAACATGGATATGGAGGTGGAGGCCTGGGGAGTAAGACAAAAATTCATAGGGAGGGAAATTAAATGCATCATGCCCCTGAAGACTATTTCCCTGCACAACTACAAACACTGTGAACGCGAGCATCTGGAATTATGGGACTGCATGGAGGAATTAAATAAAATCCTACAAATGCAACAAAAGTAGGAATTGGACTGTAGAGAGAAAGAAGTTGAAAAGAATAGAAATATCAACCAACTGGAGGAAAAAATCTATGCTTTGTAGGGCCAGATCGAAGACCTGAAGATCCACCTAAAATTGGATCCCACAACCTCTGAAGAGGAGATGAGCGACCTCGATCTGAACTGACTTGCCAACCTTGAGGATTAACTAACTTTTAATTTCTATGTGTAAATTTGCATGTGTATTTTTACTCAGAAAACACTATAGGATATAGAGCATAGAAAAAACAATATCAAAGTTTAATTTTCAAAGTCATTTGGGCCAACCCAACTATGGATGTCTCTAGATAGCCTAATTTTGGGAAATTTTGAACATGTAGTCTCTCAGTTTTAGCCGCAACCTGAGCGCAGATTTATATAAAATAAAATTACTCTTTTGGGTTAAAAAAAACATCCAAATCAACACAGATTGTCCTACACATATTAATTAGACCAATGAGGAAAATCTTAGCAAAGGTTTCCTGCTTTTTGGGAAATCCATACATCTATTTATCACCCTCAATATATCCTCCAATATTCCTTCTAGCTAAGACATCCATGAGAGTTGTCCTCCTTGCACCATTAACCCCCATAAATGTCATAATAAAACCAAGTATGAATGCACTTGTAATAGAGAAATTTAAGTCTATATTTAGTCACTTCTTTTTCCCTCTTTTCCTGCAGATGAATCCAAAATTAGTTGGCCAAATCCATCATGTACGAGAATCCACAAAAAATGGCAATAGATGGATCACATAATATATGATTCTCAAGGCTCAAGTTCCATACAAGGGACATGTCAAAAAAGTATTTGAAATTTTCAAAAGACATGGCTAGTGGTTGAAATGGAAAAATCATTCCTCACTTTCGAGCAATTTATGTTGCATCCTCCAAAGCCAACTCATTATTGCCTACTAGATTACCTGATTGGATGCTCATTTGCCTGATTTTCATTTAGGTTGCATAACCATTGAAAAAAAAATTATAGAATTGAAAATCATGGAATAATCTAAAATTTAGTTCCCTTACAATTCAATATTTTCAACAAAATTTTAGAAAGAGATGGTTAACAATTTTCTTACAAGTATTATTGGCATTTGATGAAGATATAAAACATGAGAAAAATCCTCTTCTTAACCTTGATTGTCTTGTATCAAGCCCTTACTCTGCACCATTATGTTGGGATTTCATTTATTCATAAGCTTCTTCAGAAATTATAGCTTGATGTTTCCCAAGAGTTACGCATAAACTAATCCCATATCATTTCATATTAGAAATGATTTGATAAAATATAAATAAACAAAAAGAGAATGAAAGGTATGTGTTTAGTTAAGAAACTTGCGATTTAGATATGCAAGAGAAAAGTTAAAAAACACAAAACATTGAAGAGTAATGAAAATCCCAACAAAGCACGAGCTTTTGTCCAATACCAATATCCTTGTAAAGATGATACGACACTTCAACACATTAAGGCCCAGATTCATGGTGTTTCCTGCATTCTAAAGGCCAACATGGTTCCATTAAACTAGTCAATGTGATGCATGTCTACATAATACCTCTTCATAATTAAAAATATATTGGTTGCATATAATTTCATAGAGTCCTTAGTGGATTAAAAATGTTTAAATCTTACGATCTTCCATCTAGGAGCAAGCATCTCATTCACGGAGATCGCATTCTCTACATATGTCAAATGTTAACACTTGTAGCCCGATATCCACTAGTTTGGGATGCTATCTACATTTGAAATCCATCAAGCTTGATAACTCCTCATCGTCCAAGGGAAGAACAATAATATATAAGGTGTATATAGTGGGGTAAATTTTACGTCATATGTATTTATCCTAACTTAGACAGTTTTTGAATATATGCGCTATAGCCAAAAATATTATGTTCATATGTGTTATTCAAATTTTGGATGGAATACACTTTAAATAAAATATCACCGTGCATGTATTAAGGTTTGTAAATGACAAAAAGGGCTTGTCACATGTGATTAAACCTCGAGCTTCTCCCAGCCGTCAGATTATTCCTCTACTGAATCAACACTCCACATACTTTTTCGCTCCCCCTTGCCATCATCCCTTTACCGCTGGGGGGGGGGTGTCCGAAAAGTGGTTTTTCTCCCCGCCAGACCCACCTAACATGTCAACACCATAGCGTTTCACAACCCCCCCCCCCCTTCATAAACCATCAACAGCTTCAAGCCCCCTTTGCAAACCGCTTCTCTGCCATCTTTTCTTGCCAGCTTTCCCCAATGTGTCCCTCCATTCATCACCTCACACCTTGCATATAAAGTTACCCAATTAAATGAATTCCAGGGACAACTATTTAAAATTCCAAAGGAAACGCACCCATGATTCAAAATTTCACCCTTCACAACCCGTCAAAAGGCCTCTAACATGTCATAAAAGTGCCAAGCAAAAGTTACCTGTCAAAAGAAATGTAAATTTTTATTTACACTAGTTTTAATATATATATATATATATATATATATATATATATATATATATATATTATAAAAAGGCTTATCAATGGTTGTGGGTCCTTTCAACCGTCAGTTTTCTAGCAATTGTTTTGCAGACAGCATAAAATCAATACACGTTATCTTGAAAGTGCACTATGCATGGTCTTTAATGTTCATACGGTTTTGTAATTAACTGTTATGCTTGTGCAGTGACTAAGTGTTTGAGAAAGGATTGAAGGTAATAAATTCAAGGAAAAGTAAATAGAGTGTAATGGAGGTTGGTGTATTGAAACCTTTGAAGTACTGATTCCCGAACATAGTCGGCAACTTGAATCTCATCTTACCGCCGCGTCACTCAAATAAAGTAGGGAAGAAAACCAGTGAAATTTGGGTGATTTTGTAACGGTGGCTTATTGGGTCTTTGAAGCTCTAAATCTCATATTCCATCCAGTTGGGAACTTGGGATCTCAATCTCGAAGGCGGAATCACTTCATCCTGCAAAGTTTAAACTACAATTACTGATTTCGATTGACATTGAAATAAAGGTATATATATATACTTTCCAAGTATTACTGCGTGAATCTTATCATGTTTTATGGTTAAATTTTTTTTGGGCCTTCCTTTTTTTAGCAGAAAAATGGGCCTTGTTATTTATGTATCTTTTATGGCTTTGTTTATGTAATGAATTACTTAAGAATCCAAACTATATGGCTTGGTTACCGATCTTCATGTGTAATAGGGCATTCATTTTGATATGGATGAATTTCTCAGAATCACTCTTAATAATTCCAGCGCTGGATAAGAACTATGTGGCTTTAATGAGCTTAGTAGAGAAATATTACTGGCTTAAATGAATATAATACAAGAAGAAATTCCTTCCTTATGCGATGATTCCTTAAGAAAATCCACTAGACCTAAGCTTCTTATTTCTCTTAGTTTCTTTCCTCCATGACTAAATGTATTTTCACATCTCAATAATTCAATTATTCAGTAATCAACATGATACGTAACACAAGTCATAAAGAATACACGTCAATGAAAATCCAAACTTTTAAATTTCCAGGAAACTAAAAGTGTTTTTTGACTGGGTCAAAACAACTCCATGCCTTTAGCTTTATCATCGGGTGAAACATGTCTATGAAGAAATAACAGAGGACTATTATTTCAAGTATTTACATGTCCTCATAAAATATTACTCTCGGTATTGTGTTTCAACATTTGGCAAGCATTTGACAAATTGGGTTTCATAGTACAATTCATACAAACCGGAGTTTAGATTTGAGTAGTTTCATTATACATCCCATTTCAAAACTTTATAGAGGCTAGTTGTGATTTTAGAAAATGAATAAATAAAACCTTGCATCGTACTGGATGGGAAATGGAAACTCTAGAAATACATATAAAATTCAATACAAAAATATATGTAAAGATGAAGAATTGACTTATATCCTTTTTTTTTCACACTTTGTTTTGGATGGAATTCTACGATGAGTAATGTACTGTGGTAGCCAACATCCAAAATTTCCAAAACAAAAATAATAGGAAAATGTATAACAATATTAAAAAGGGTTGTAATAATTAATCCTCGATTACCTAATATGTGTATTTTCCAAGTTCAGCTCATACACAGGTGGAAACCTATTTTTCGCATAACAGAAAACATATTCCTTAAACCCACGAACCTGTATCTTATTTTTCTTAGTACTACAATATTTCAATGAACCAGAGTGATTCTTTTTCATGCAAGAAATGAATGTGACTAACCTCTTAACTGCAATATTTCAATGAAAGAGAGTGATTCTTTTCCATGCAAGAAACGAATGTGACTAACCTCTTAAACTCATCCCTGTTACAATCCACATCAGATAGTGAAACCACCCTAGAAAATAAGTGGAATTGCTTTTATTTACATCCAAATTGCATTTGATATAAATAGGGATGCCCCCACGTGGGTTCACATATACACAAGGGAAGGCCTTTTTATTCTCATTAACTTGGTCTAACCAAGGCTCCAAATCTGCACATTCCTTGTAGACTTTTGCAATCTCCAATGATGGTTATGGTTATGGGTCCCCTCACAACCCTTGATTCATAATTCAATATTGTTGTCGGGGTTCAAATTATCCACCTAGTTCCCCTAGAAGTACACTTCCCTTTTCATTTTCTGAGGCAGTCAATAAAAAATCACGTGCATTATGAAACAGAGAAATGTATTGATGTATAAAGCCAAACCCTCAATATCGTGGCAAAATCCATCACGAGAAAACAACAAAGCTTATGATTATAGGAATGAACCCATAGATTTGTTTTTTTTTTTTTAGGAACAACACCACCAAGCTTTCAAAACACAACAATTTTTCCTTTGACACATAGATATTCACAAGGAGAAGAACATCATTGTCTAAAATCTTGATATTGTGGTTGTCAAGAAGTTGTGATTGTCAATAATTAAATGATCCAAAACCTATGATAAAATCATCACACTGTCTATAGGTGCATGTTTCCAAATTATTTATATCCTTCCATAAATACTGTCTTGGGGCAAGTTCTCCCATGTCAATGAAAGAGTTCCAGATTGTATCAGTTATATAATATGAAATTTTCTCATTTGGGTACAACTTGTTGTTTTTGTTCTCTCTTGAAGGAAACCAATGCCAAAATAGGAATATTTCGTGTTAGATATATCATTACCCATGTTCCCTGGAACCTTCACCTGATACTCTGAAATGGTCCCGTGGAAGCACACTTCCTTATAGACAAGACCTTGAAAACGTTTCAGTTCGGAGTATGTTTGGGACAAATGTAACTGTAGGAGAAACCACCCCATTCAAATTTTTATAATGCCACTGAGACCCAACTAGTGTGAGCTTCCCGATCTTCCAAAATATTAGGGAGAGTTCTAAGGCCAGCAAGAACCTACTTAAAATTGAATTGGTTGACATATTTCCTCCATCAACAAATGATAGCTATGTTTGCTTCTCCTCAGTAGGCCAGTTCCAGCAAACCAATTAGTTTATTGGGCTTGGTAGATTTTTTTCCCTCTTTGATTTTTTGGCTATATCTCTTTCCCATGAGAAAAAAGGTTCTCCATGACTGAAAATAAAAGGATTACATATAATAAATTATTTTTATAGTCTATATGAATTAAAATGATTATATCTGATTAGAGTCATAATATAGAGAAAATATTATGGGAGGTGAAGTTTGATCTTTTAGAATTTTCACCATAAATATGGTATAGTTTTAAAAATTCTACTCTATGTAACAATATTTTATTAACACAAATATGGAGTCAATCTGAGTTACAACACTATCTGCCATCTAGTTTTAGGAATACATTTGATTGAAAATGAAATGTTAAGATTATATACCATTGTCAATTAAAAAGTGATTTTTTTTTAAAGCTTTTCATTATAGAAGGGCTGCATGAATATACACCCTTCTAATTGAAATTAAGACTAACCCTTCAAATTTGATCACTGCATGCACGCCCAATGGAAACTACTCTACAATCACAAAACCCCTTTCGCCGCCATTTTAATTCTTTTTTTTTTCAGATCGCTCATGCTTCCTTCATCGCCACAACTTTGTCATTGCATTCAACCATCATATCCGAAAGGGGATTGATTAGGCACAGGAAAAGACACCATTTCCACTGATTTTCAACTTACATATAAAATCACCGGTAATTCACCATTACCTTCCTGTTACTGTGATTAGAATTAGCAAAATTCCTCCTAAAAAGAAGAATAATGAAGACTCAATCAATCCGATGCTTCCTCCCCCTGTTGATCTTGATCATATCCCTCTTGCAGACAGGGATTATAAAATTGCAGAGACTAAGTGCGAGTTTGACCTTTTCGAACTCTAATGTCGAAGATAAATTAATTGACCAAATTGATGAAATTGGACTCTGGGAGTCCAATTTACCTCATTACATCTTCCCTCGGACCCATCATTTCCCATAATTCATTACAAAATGTCAGCCATCTTACCTACCAAGCCAAAGAGCCATTGTAGCCCCAAAGGAGAAATATTATTCACCATCACTTCCAAAACCATTGACCAAATGATGTAGGTCCCTCCTATTGAAGCCAGTGCACAATTTTATGTAGAGGCCTTGAATGAACTATATCCGAAATTAGATTTCTCCAAGAGAACACAAATTTTTGACATTTTCCTACGTGAGAATTCCCAATTGCCCAAGAAATATCTGCCCTACGCTTCTTCCATGTTCCTTGATCATGCCAAACACATAATTTTTGTGCTTTCACACCTTGTAGGTTATTATTACGATGAGTGGATTGATGAACCCATTCTCAGTTTCATGTCAATTTTCTCTACCAATCAAAAGCCTTTAGTTGCTTTTAATTTTAGTAAAAATTTTTCTCATAGAATACATGAACAAATCCTAAATTTACCAACTAAAGGAGTATTCAAATATACTTTCATTCTTGTATATATGTTCATTTATTATCAAGCAGACATATTCTAATTTTCATTGCAGAAATTGGATGAAGAAGGGAACCCAAAGTCAGTGATTTTATAGACCTCATTGGTGAGGAAAGATTTAGATGAGTACACCTTCAAAGATTACATAGAATAGTTCATTCATTCAGTCATGAGCCTACTGACCGACAATACAAAGCCAAAAATTAGTGAAGAAATTAGGAAGATCTTGCACCTGACAGGGCAGGCCAAAACAAGATATAGGTACCTCTACCAAAACTACATAGATATTAGGGTGTATGGATGTGAGCTGCCAAAATACCTCCCAATGAGAGTATTTGCCCTGGATTATATAAGACAAATGATAAATTCATATGAAATTCAATTTGTCTCGACAAAGAAGAAGTCTCATTTCATATTGAAAACATAGGTTGGCCCTTTCATTTGCAACAACAAAGTAGCAGGTGAAGAAGCATACAAGATCCTGAAGCAATTGAAATTTAATATGAGCTTTACATGATCTTATGACCCTTTGGGTTTAATATCCAAGCTAAGGGTGGAACACAAAACCACTCCTTATGTGCACACATAGAGGCCAAAGATTGAGTGGTATATGAATCAATTGAAATTGACAGAGAACAACTTGTAGGAAGAAGAGGAGCAACTCATGTCCACCTTGATTTCATAGACCTCTACTCCTCAAGAAAAGACAAGGAAGAGACAAAAAGAGGAAGGATCCCCTTCAGCTTTACAGAGCTCACCAAAGTATTTCAACCTCATCTACAAGAAGAGGGCTAAGAGAAGTATTAAAACATATTCAACAAAAGAAAAATGGAAACAACAAGCTCCCATAGTCATTAAAGATAGATTGCCTTCAACACCATCGGGCACCCAATTTATAAAATATCGAGCAGAATCATCATTATCACAAGGCCAACATGACACAACCTAAACATCTCAACTCATTCAGGGATAAAAAGAGAAAATTATTTTTGATAGATACAAAGAGTTTAAGCTTAAAAATGAAAGACTTAAAATCAATACATACACACCATTTTGGAAACAAACAGATAGTTCTGAAAGCAGGCTTCTATTAACCTTTCATAGAGAGAAGGGGAGAATGCAAATGGAATTCACTCTGAGGCCAGTTGCATAACCAAAGTCGGTACACACGGACTACGAGACGACACATTGTAAAAAATGCGAGAGGGGTGAATCAATATTTACAGCATATTCAAAAATTTTACCTTTTCTTGCATACGCTACTTTCCTGAAACAGACTCGCATATATACGCGGATACCCTTTATGAAACTAGCGTATACACAGATATCTAATTAGGTCATTAGTTCTTCACTTAAATCATTTCATCATTCATTCATCAGATGTTAAATAAACAGTAACCATGTGCAGTAAGAGCAGAGCAAACCATCACACAAAACATCACACATGAACACCTGGATTTTTAGGTGGAAACCCAAGTCGGGAGAAAACCACCGCTGCAGTTGCTCAGCCTTCAATATTTTATTATAGAGAAAACATCTTACAACATATGTCTTTCCGTGCGGACTCCTACCGACGCGGGCACCCACTGCGCTCGTTCCCCTTGACCTCTCTGGAAGGCTCCACCCCATGACTCGTTTACCAGCCTCTCCTGGAAGGGAGCTCCAACCCCCTGACTCGTTTACCAGCCTCTCCTGGAAGGGAGCTACGACCCCCTGCTCTCGTTTACCAGCCTCACCTGGAAGGGAGCTACAACCCCCTGACTGAAGGCTACAACCCTCAGCACCTCTATGGACCACGTTTCATCAATTTTCACACTGGATCCAAAGCATCCTTTAGGACACAACTTGCAGGCCACATTTCATCATATTTTCAGACTGGAACCTTTCCATACTTTTAAGCACAGTCAACCATGAAACAAATACATATAACTCACTGACAGATATCAGTAAACCAGCAGAACAGATCAGACATTTCTTACCACAGACTTCAGCAAACCCTAGTTTGCATACGCGCTTTCCTTTCTCTTATGTCGCGTATATACGCGCTTTAGATCACATAAACCCGCGTATACTTTAGTACAAATTACAGAGCTAATTTTATTGCGCATACGCGCTTTATCTTCAGCGAAGCCGCGTATATACGCGCTTCCTCTGCGGCGAACTAGCGTATAGATCTTCAACTATTATAGAGCAGCATACTTCTTCAGATCAGATATTCAGTTCAGATTTACCCTTTTGCTTCAGACAGATGTTCACCTCATCTCAGATCTAGGCCTTCCATGAACAGATCTAGCAGATACAAGTACAATACAGATCTAGATCCCCTTCTTCATCACTCCTTCATTGGTGCATCATACATTTAGATCTTTCATTCAACTATAACCCTTTCCATTTAGATATACTCCAGAGAGAAGTATTCATTCAAGCTCAGACATCTTGCTCCAATCCTCGTTTTTACACAATGAATTTATTCTCTTTATATAGGTTTACCCTTTTTCAATACCATGAGCCAAAACCACATTACTTCCGATGGTATTCCTGGACGGGGTCATTTAGACGAATCATTACCCAATACAATGGGTCAATACCATGGTGGTTACCCCTGGTTTTGCACTTTAAGAGCGCTTTTGCCCATACGCGACTTGGCACGTTGTTTCCCGCGTGCATACGCGACTTCCCTTAGGCAAATCCGCGTATGCCTAGAGACATACTCTTTTCATCATAGATCTATCACATGCTGAATTCCTTTCTTCATTGCCTTCTGTACTCACTGTAGATACATCAGATTTAGTTCATCAAGACATGTTCTATCAAGCACAACTTCATCAAGTAAGTTGCCATCATCTTGCCATCCAAGGACAATACTCAGCATCATATTGCTAACAAACATCACTTCATATCATATTTACATCATTTACCAAGTCCATCAGGTTACGAATAATCTTCATCAGGTGGATTGCCATCAAGGACAACACAAGTTAACAATCTCATGTCTTCATCTTCATTCGGTGGGTTGCCATCCAGGACCACACTTTCTGCATCATATTTCAACATGACCTCCTTTTAATTTGATGCAAAGGATATTCATCCCATCGATCAGATGGAGATGCATAAGAAAAATGGAGAAATGATATTTTCACCTTGACTAAAATTTCAATGAATGTTTCAAAATTGTAGGTATCTCTTACAAATATTCAATGTTTCAAAATTGTAGGTATCTCTTACAAATATTCAATCTCATCTAAAGGTTGAAAAGCTCTCATATCTATCAAAAGACACTAGAATAAAATCATTAGAAGATCTTGTCATAAAGATGGGATATAATCCAAAGAATGTTAAGGCAGTTGAAGTATTGATAAAGAAGAAAAATGCAGATATTGCAGCCCTTAGAAAGAAATTGAATATGCTAGTAATAGAGGACCCACAGACCAAGGAGAATGAAGAGTTAGAGACCCAAAAATAAGATATGATTAAGCTTATCACATATAATAATGCTCAAATAAAAAACATGGATGCAGAAATGGATAAGTTAATCAAGGAGAAGGAAGAAAATGCATAGTTGGGCACGATTCCTTTAAAAGCGGTGCCTCTCACAGCAATACCAACTATAGGTGCTTTTACATCAACAAAACCTCCAGTACAATCTACAGATGTTGTAAGAAAACTTACAAAATAAATGAAGGATATTTCAATACAAACTGAAGAAATCAAAACACTACAAGAACAACTAAAAGCCTTACATGAGCAGAAGAACATAAGTGAAACTTCCCACTTAGTAGAGGAAAAAAAGTCCCAAATATTGTTGGAAAGGATACTCTGAATGGAAAAAGAATCAGCCATTGGCCAGACTTGGCCCAAGCCAAGGATAACATGTGGATAGATATCCTCAACTCCATGAATGAGATTTGGACTTCTATACAAATCATTTTTGAACAAAATGAATTGATATAGAAAGCTATAGCAGTAGTTGAAGACATCAAAGAAAAGTTGATTCATAAGCCCACTGAAGCCATTGATATTATTATATTCCTGAAATTTAAGAACAAATATGAGCTAGAGGAAGTAGCAATTGAAGACAAAAATGAAACTATACTTGAAGTGAAGACAATTTTGACCAAAACCAACCTCATTCTACAGTTGGAAGAAAAATGTTAGGGATTAGAGATTGTTGTCAACATATTTTTCAGCAGAGTTGAAACACTGAAGAAGAAGGGACTGCCCAGTTTATTTGTAATAAATGATAAATTAATCACATAGGAATACTACATCAAAAAATTGAAAGAAGTGGCCAAAGACAACTCTAAGTTTCCTGGAATAATGAGCATCTTAATAGGAAAAAAATTTATTGAGGCATTAGGGAATGATTTTTGCATAAAGCGTGAGGTAAATCATATTTTTGTAGTTAAGCCTACTTTTTCCAAGTATACTGAAGCAAATGAGGTTTACAGGAGGGTGACTAAAATGTCAATTCTAGATGAACAAATATGGAATAAATTGTGTGATTTACTAGACTAAGTGAGTAACTTTATCTTTAGTCAGAGAAAAAACAGCGCAACAAGGACCAAAGTGATAAATTAGCAACAACCTCCTTTAGATCAGGGCCACCTTTCGAACAGTTCCAACTAGCTCTATTAGTTTGTAATAACAGATATAATTTGTTTTCAATTTTCTTAAAATATATCATGATCAGTTATGACATGATTTTTTGTAAATATTTGTATAGATACTTCAATTTTCGAAGTATTGAGGGCTTATTTTTTCACTCCAGAAACTATTGTACTTTTCCATTTGATGGGTTGATCAATAATAAAAGGGACTTCTTGACAGTATTCATGTGTTGGATTATTTGTTGATGTGTTTCTCTCATTGTGTATGTGTTTATTTATTCATTTCCATTCTTATGTGTTCTTAAATCTAAATTACTTTACAGAAGTTGTTATGAACATAATTTGTTGAAACATACACTCTAATTCTAGCTGTAGGTAATTTAAATGTTTTCTTCTGATATCAAGTTAAAGAATTTTTAACTTCTCTAAAAGATCTAGTTAGTTCACCTACCTTTCCCTGTGAAACTCCTTTGAAAATTTGAAACAGATCCATGTTAGTTTATAGGCTCCATATGCCAATGGAATTTTAAGCACTTAATCAATCAAAACAATTTAAAAAAAATCATAAACAATCAATCAAACAATTGAGCATTCATACCTAGCCTAAAATTCCCAATAAACAAAGTTAAATATGACAGAGAGATCCCTCTATGAGTTTAGGAGAGCTAGATCCTAAAATCCAAAGTGGTTTTGTGGTTACCTTTGTGATTTATTTTTCAACCTTCGGAAATTACATAGTGCTAACTGACCGTTGATCTGATCGCACCCGATCTTAGCCCTTTAAACCCGTGAGAAACTTATTTCATGTGCCAACTTTATTACATAATGGAAATTTATAAGTGATATGATAATTAACCATATAATCTAATATTAATAATCATAAAAAAACTTTATTCTAAAATTACTTGACCCCTATCACATGCAAACTGACTTTCAAATCCCCCTCATATGTGCATTTTTTTTTTTTAAATTTGAATTCAAAATACCTTATTTAAACCTAATTGACTCATCCTAATTAACTTATGACGCAAAACAAACCTAATGGTTATCTTGGATAACATGAGGTATCTAGGGTTAAGTACATTACAAAAATTCAACCCTAGGTGACTATTATCCATATGATCCTACTTAAATAGATAAATTGATAAATTTAATATAATGTAGAAATTACTTCCAAATCATAGCATCATTCAAAAAATAACTGCAAATTTAAGCAGTGGAAGAATCAAAGAGTTTTGTAGATACATAAGTAATTTATTCTCAACATCAAATTTTCATACCTCAAGGAAACCTATACAAGATACTAAAATAACAATAGCATGGTCGTCATAAACATCTCAAAATGAGGTATATGATCTACACAAAAAATAAAGGCATAAGTTGTACAACTTTTGTATTGCTCCATATGGACATACAGATCCATATGATTGTATTGATTCTTTCTACAATTTCCTTTCAACCTATTGAAAACCTGTAAGTTCATCCTTATTGTGCATCACTTTCTCTTAGTTTTTCAATGTGGGAAATACGTCTCTATCATGTCTTATTTATGCTTTTCTAAAACACATGTACAAGTTCTTGCATGCACTACATTTCTCAATGTACATATTTTTTATTCGGGACCTATTTTGTATACGATAAATTTAATGTTACCTTTTTTAGATATTTTCTTCCGATAGTTGTTCCTCTTCAACATCCAAATCGTCACAGATTTTCCTACATATATTCATGAGACCAATGAGTAAAAATTATATTAAATTTGACCAATTATTAAATTTAACTGCACCAATAAATAATAATTAAAAAAACTTGAGTGCATAAATACCTGAATGATATCCTGTTGGTTTCAAGAATAAATTATTGGTGTAGTTTAATATTGGAGCAAACCTCTCTCCCCTCGACGAAGCAACAACAAAGTCAAGATTGACCTTGTTGTTTCTCTGTTGGATCTTAGAGTTTTACTCCAATATTGTCCAAATATTAATTTATTCTCTACTTAATAGAGCCAACCATGTGAAGGTGGAAGCTCTCATACCCCTGCCCCTCACATCACTCTCAATTCCCCAGTACCCAATCTATCTACTAGGAAAAATTTGAAATAAATATATTAAGATACGTCATAAATAAATAAATATATAGTAAACATTCATTCATTCATTCATTCGTAGAGGTTAAAAAATATTTGATCTCAGTATGATTTATAATAAAATGTATGCTATACATAATCTGAAACAAGGTCGTTCTAATTAAATTACAAGTCAATCAATTATTCTTCTGTTTCTTGCAATTTTTCATGTATGAAGCAAGGACATTGTTGTGGATCATTTGCATATCCTTTTCTATTTTATTTTGAAAAAAAAAAAAAAGGCAAAAAAATCTGAAATTCAGAAAAAGTATATGCTATAGTATAATGTTTTTTATACTGTAACATAAAAAAGAAAATGTTTCTAAAAGCTCGATGCAAATTAAGTTTATTGTTAAACTTTATTTGGATGTATATTATAGTTTCATGTTTAAACGTCGAGCAAGTCTCCGAGCAGAAGTAGCAAGCATTGAAGATTATAACCAAATGATAAAGTGCGGAGGCGCAAAGAGCTCGTGAGTTATTGAATCAAGTGCCCCTGTAGTTGACCTGTTTGACCACGGGGAAAACAACGATCAACAGTGTAGATTCATTGCGGGGGGACTAGCCAAAGTTTGCCGCCGTACTCCAGGAGTCTCCGCAATGATGTCATGAGGCAAAGTGGAAGATAGTTGTAATCCATGATAAACCTTGTCAATGGCTTTTTACACGTCATTTCAGCCATGGCCAAGTGATTTTCATTACCTAGTTCGACTAGCCACATTTCCCTCATGGACAATGAGAGAGACATCCAAGATACCGTGTCTTCCGTAAATCATCCCCTCTTCTATCATCAAGTAATGCTAAATGCCGAGAATTCCCTAGTTTTTCTGCCATGAAGAAATCCGGTGTCCTGTCTGCATGTATCCCAAAAGCTCATTTCTTTCCCGAATTTATCTATCGGCTGGTTTCTTCAATGTATCCCGGTAAGTGATTTATAATGAATTTGCAGGGGGAGAATGTTCTATAGGTGTCGATGCAGTTGATTCGCTAAGCATTTTGTTTCTTCGAAGATGAGTCATCACTTCAATTCTTAGAATACTCATTGGCAAGTTATTTCGAAAACCTTTTAGGAGAAGAATTTAATCAGTGTATGTTTCATTTGAGACCAAATTCAAAATAATTTAAACTAGAAGGTGAAGAATTAAATTTGGAGATTTTTTATGCTGAGAATAGACCAGCTTTGAGTTGTATTGCAGAAATTCTGGGCAAAGATAATGACCTTACAGTTGACAAATCAATATTAGGAATGATCTCTGGAAAGTTACAGAAAAGAGACTACGAGGAATGAAAGAGATAGTGAACAAGTTTGATATATAATTTGATAAATTGACAAGAATAGGTTTACCTTCATGTTGGACAGAGAAAGGAAACATTCTGTCATGGAAATTTTATGAAGATTCATTAATACTGGAAAAAATCAAGATGGATAACAGGCATGAAAAGACGCAGATTTTAAAAGGAGAAAGGGTGTTTAATTTCTTGCAAAGGCATTTCAATTTGTTATGGATGGTGAAGACTCTCTTCACAGAAATACCTACACACAGTCAGATTGTTGCATTCAGGTTGGAATATCATAGTTTCAAGAATTCATCAACAACCCAAAGTGAGATATGGAAAAAGTGCAAAACATTCTCAATGGACTCGGCAAAAGGAATCCCAGCATCTCAACAAAAAGTAGCCGTTGACTCAGCAACCGTATCAGAAGCGGCTGTTCTTATAGATTAGGAATTTTCAATTTCACGTTATGTTATTTTCTCAAAATCATGTAAATTGTAATAGGACCTTTTTGAGGCATGTACCTCCGTAACTGTAAGTAGTTAAAGTAGTTAGAATTAGTTTCATCGCTGGAAACTGTTTTGTTATTTTGTATTTAAAGAAGATTCCAAGAAAGGAAAAGGTTCCGAGTTTTGAACCTTGAAGCCAAATTTTTGTACTCAAGAATGGAAAATTAATGAATGAGTATGCAAGTTTCTATCATTCTTTTTATGCTGAAAAGTTATCCAGTTTACACAATGTTTTCTTATCTGTGAATAAAATAGAGTAATGAGCAGCAGGTCTCTTTATACATATGTATTTAAGAGTTAAACAAACCTTAATGTGCGCTCCTCTATTTTAACTTTATCTTTACTTAATTCTTCAGGGTTTTAAAATGATAGATTTTGTTTGAAACAACATATCAGATTGAAATCCTCTTCTCTTTTTCTTCCGTTCATTCATTTCAGCATAAGTGGAATATAGCATTGCAGAACATGCATGGATTTGATATTTAAGGGTTACATAATCAATGTTTAAGGGTTTATAAGACAGAGATAGATATATATTCATTTGTGACATAATCAGATAATGTCTTAAGCACTGGTTCCTTATCACAGCTAAGGGGTTGTCTCTTAAGGTACAACATTAATTGGCGCCGTTGCCGGGGATGAAGATTCGAAGGTTTTCCCTGGGTTTTATTTCACATTTCCTCTGGTTGTTCAGAGAGGGGGAAATAATAAGCTGTGTTTGTTTTAAAATAGCTCTGGCTCCTAAGAAACCTCACACGAGGTCGGATACCTCTCAGCAAAAAGTTCCTGTTTTTTCTGATCCTGAGAAGCTTGTTTCAAAGAAGGGCCAGAAACCAAAAATATTTGATACACCAGACGTTACACTGCTTGCACCAGGGAGTAGTTCACGCACTTTCTCATCCAAGGATATTTCCAAGAAACTCATTTTCTCGGAAAAAGAATCCTCACCATCACCCATTCATTTTCAAGAACCTACATTAGAAGAGCAATATTTTGAGTTTGTGTCTTTCCCTCTTACAGAAAATCAACCTCATATAGTTGCCAGCTCTTCTACAATCATTCATACACCAATCCCTATATCATTTGTTCCACCTCATTCACCCCCACCTACAACTGGTATTCATTTTACCCCCGCTCAAGGAGAAATTAACCAGGGCATAAACATGGAGACCCCTGCTTTCTTGATGAATAGATATGCACCATTAAATCTACCCCAACCAATGAATGCAATGCCTCAGGAGTATCTCAAGTTACTCCCTAGATTTACTGGTGAAGATGAAATAACTACAGAACAACACTTGCCCTTGTTTTGCACATTTGCTGAGAATTTCAATGTTGAGCATTTAGATGTTGTAATGAGACTTTTTGTTCAGTCTCTAAGTGGAGAGGCAAGGAAATGGTTTAAAGGATTGCCTAAAGGCTCAATAAATGATTGGGATGGACTAGAAAGACGTTTCATTGAGAGATGGGGTGAAAAAAGGGACCATGGTTATTCTTTGACAGAATTCAATGCAATAAAGAAGAAATCTGATGAAAATATGAATGATTTTGTGAAAATATTTAACAAATTGTATAATAGTTTACCTTTGGAAATGAAACCTCCTCCTATGTGAGCAAGGGTCATTTTTGCTGGTGCATTTGAACCAGATTTCAGTTTCACATTGAGAGAAAGAAGGTCCCCCACTTTGGATCAGATTAAAACTGATGCTCTGGAGATTGAGGCCAATATGTCTGCTGCTGGTAAAGTTCAAGATAAAGGAAAAGCTAAAGAAGAAGCCTCATCTCAATATCAGAGAATTGACGATATGACTAAAGTCATAATTTTTTTTTCTAATAAACTGGTGAAGTTGGAAATAGATAATAATAAGCCTGCAAGACAAAGTAGAGGGGTTTTTAATCCCAAATTTAAAAAACAGCCCCTACAGATTCTACAAAGAGAAAGGAAAGATCAAGATCAGGTGCAAGCACCTTTGTATATAGAGGCAACTCCATCTCGCTCAGCAGATGATGATGATGAAAAAGAAGATGATGCTCAAATTTCTGCTGTCTACATGGAAGATGATGAAACAAAAGAAGAAACTGAGGAAGAAAGAGTGGAATAAAATGAAGAAATTGATCTTTCATTCGATCAAGAAGAGATGTATGATTATTGCAAACAATTTACGGACTTCATGCAATCATAATTACATAAAAAATACGATTTGAGGTCAAAGAAGAGGTTAAGAACTCAAGATGATGAGGAAAAATAATCATAATCAGTAGCTGCTCCAATGGCGACTCCATTACAAAGAAACCAGATTAAGAAATCAGATAAGGGGAAGCAGCCCATGAATGAAGAAAAAGAGAAGGAAAAACAACAAGTTGAGGATTCTCAAACAAGGATTAAAGATCCTAATATTTTGGAGAAAGTTGGTACTGTTTCTAATCAAAGTCTAAATTCCAATAAAAATCAAGAAGAACCTGAAAAGTTGACAAAACAAAATCAAACTTTCAGTTTGTCGAAAGAGTTGGAAAAAGTGAAAATTCAAATACCTCTTCTTGAGTTAATCAAAACACCTGGTTATAAGAAGGAGATTGCATAATTTATCAATTTATCTCAGTCTGATGAAGTAGGCGATATAGTAAATCTGCAAGAAGAAAAACCAGTGGTTACTTTTGGGCCTCATGTTGAAGAGGTAGATTCGTCTGTCCCTCCTTTTTATATATCACTTATGTTACATGATTTTGTTTTACATAATTGTATGCTAGATTCTGGTGCATCCCACAATCAGATGCCATTGTGTGTGATGAAAGAGTTAAATTTACAAATCACTAAGCCATACAGAGACCTTTATTCTTTTGATTCAAAAAGGGTGAAGTGTGTGGGTCTTATTAAGGATATGGTTGTTTCATTGGCTCAAATCCCAGCCAAGAGCATTATGATGGATGTGGTAGTGGCAGATATTCTAGCCAGATTTGGTATGTTATTATCTAGATCTTGGGGGGCAAAGCTTGGAGGAGTTTTGAAGTTAGATTTTACATATGCCATCATTCTTGTTTTTAATGGGGAAGAAAGGAGGTTGTATAGAGAAACTAGATTTCAAAAAACTGCTACCAAGAAAGATGCAGGTAATTCACCTATTTATGGCCAAGAGAAGGAGGACCTCTCTTGCTTCATGCTGCATGAAGAT
Organism: Pinus albicaulis; assembly: GCA_034641835.2. Lineage (NCBI taxonomy): Eukaryota > Viridiplantae > Streptophyta > Pinopsida > Pinales > Pinaceae > Pinus > Pinus albicaulis. The sequence continues at coordinate 621,927,527 of CM076579.1, forward strand.
GCAGAGTTTGCTGAAGAGTCACAAGGGCAGCTCCCTTCAGCCATTGTACATAAGGAGCTGCATTCAAACAAGCTTTGGAAGTGCTTTTTTGATGGTGCGTTTTCTAAAGAAGGCACCGGAGCTGGTTTCATTTTTGTATCTCCAGAAGGTAACCTTGTACCTTTCTCTTTCAAATTGGAGTTTGAATCCACCAATAATGTAGCTGAATATGAAGCATTAATCATTACTCTGCAGACAGGCTAAGCAAATGGGAATTCAGTCTATGACCATGTTTGGTGATTCTGAATTAATCATAAGACAAGTTAAGAATTTGTGTCAAACTAAACATCCCAGGTTACGAACATATAGGAATGAGGTATGGGATTTAATTGAAAATTACTTTGAAGCTTTCAACCTACAGTTTATCCCAAGAGAAGAGAATAGAATGGATGATTCTTTAGCAGTTGCAGCCAGTACATTCAAACCTCCGATCAATCCAAGACTAAGATATGAAATTGAGATGAGACACAGACCTTCGATCCCTGACAATATCAAACATTGGCAGGTTTTTGAGGATGATGAACAGATTAAGAAATTTTTGTTGATGATTGAAGATTTTGAAGATCATCAGATTGATTTGGAAACTGATGAAAATGACTTGGCTGATATGTCTAAGATTCTGAAAAAGAATATTGGTGATCAGTAGATTGTTCAGTTGAAAGACAATATTTTACCAAGAGGTTTGGTACCTCTCGAAAGACTGTTTGATGCTAATGATGTGGCAGTGAATCAGAAGAAAGCACATCAAGATGAGAATGTGGAAGATTGTAATTTAGGAACTCAATATGAGCCTAAAATGATCAAATTGTTCAAAGGCGTTCCGAAGGACTATAAACAAAGGTACATAGATCTGTTCAAACAATTTGAGGATTTATTTGCTTGGTCATATGATGATTTGAAGACTTATGATAAGAATATTATTCAACATAAAATCCCATTGAAAGATGGAGTCAAACCACATAGACAGAAACTCAGACAAATCAATCCATTGTTGTTGGCCCCGATTGAAAAGGAGGTAAAGAAATTGCTGCAGGCTAAAATAATTGTTCCTCTCAGATATTCAGATTGGGTTTCCAATCTTGTACCAGTCAGAAAGAAAAATGGAGAGATAAGGCTGTGTGTAGATTTCAGGAACTTGAATAGGGCTTCATTGAAAGATAATTATCCTTTGTCGAAAATGGATTTTGTCTTGCCAAAAATGACTGGAGCTTACAGATTATCTATGGTAGATGGTTTTTCAGGGTATAACCAGGTTGCTGTGGAGAAGGAAGATCAAAAGAAAACAGCTTTCACTACACCCTAGGGAACATTCATGTATGTCAGGATGTCGTTTGGCCTAATGAATGCAGGGGCCACATTCCAAAGAGCAATGGATATTGCATTTGTAGGAGATAAGTTTGTGGTTATTTATCTGGATGATGTCACAATTTTTTCAAACTTTGATGAGGGACATCTACAGCATTTGCAAAAAGCCTTCTTGAAGTGTAGGAAATATGGATTATCGCTGAATCCTAAAAAATCTTTGTTTGCTCTGGAGGAGGGTAAATTGATGGGCCATATTGTTTCCAAACAAGGAGTGAAGATTGATCCAGCAAGGGTCGAAGCAATACAGTTAATTCCACTGCCCCGAAGTAAGAAAGATATTCAGAGATTTCTTGGAAAAATTAATTTTCTAAGAAGATTTGTTCCTAATTACGCAGAGATTGCCAAGAAAATAACAGACATGTTGAAAAAGGATGCTGAGGTGAAGTGGGACAAAGAAGCAAGGGAATATTTTCAAAGGATTAAAGAAGCTCTACAAGAAGCACCTGTTCTAATTAGTCCAGATTATTTGAAGCCATTTCAAATTTTCTCATTCGCGTCTTCCTCAACAATTGTTGCTGTGTTATTACAGAGGAATGAAGAAAGGTGTGAACAACCTGTAGCATATTTCAGTAAGGTGCTCCGAGATGCAGAATTAAAATATAATATATTGGAGAAACAAGTATATGCTCTGGTGAAAGCATTGAAAGCATTCAAAACCTATATTCTTCATTCCCAAATTTTAGCATATGTTCCTAATTCTGCTGTAAAGGATGTTTTAGTATAGAGCGATGTAGAGGTGAAAAGAGGCAAATGGATTGCTAAAATCCAAGAATACGACCTGGATGTTAAACCAACAAAATTGATCAAAGGATTGGGACTGGCCAAATTATTAACAGAGTCAAATTTCCAAGCACTGGGAATTAATTTATTGGCACCTGTAGAGGAAGTCAATGGAGAAAAAGGTAATATTCAGTCAAAGTTAGCAATTAAATATAAATTCCTCTGCTCAGATTGGTACAAGGATATTATTCACTATTTATGCTTTCTTTCTTGTCCTCCTTCAATAAATAGAGCTAAATACAGAGCTTTAAAACTCAAGGCTCAACCTTATGTCATAATTGAAGCAAAGCTATATTGGAAAGATCCTGCTAGTGTGTTATTGTTATGTTTGACAGAGGAGGAAGTTTCAGAAGTAATTAAAGAATATCATGAATGTTTGTGCGGGGGTCACTACAGTTGGAAGGTAACTGCTCATAAAGTTCTCAAATCAGGTTTTTATTGGCCCTCTGTATTTGCTGATGTATATAAAACAGTCAGAAGTTGTCAAAAATGTCAAGTGTTCGCAGAAAAGAAAAGGTTAGCCCCTTTACCTCTTCTCCCTGTTTTTGTTGAAGAACCTTTTAGACAATGGGGATTGGATTTCATTGGAGAAATCAATCCACCATCTAGTGGGAAATTTAAGTGGATCCTTACTGCTACAGATTATTTTACAAAATGGGTAGAGGCAATCCCTACCAGGAAGGCAAATGATTTGGTTGTTATGAAGTTTTTAGAAGAAAATATCTTTAGCAGATTTGGATGTCCAGTAAAGATTGTGACAGATAATGCCCAAGTTTTCAACTCAATCAAGTTTATTAATTTCTGTCAGACTTATAATGTGATATTGTCTCATTCTACAGCTTATCATCCACAAGGAAATGGATTGGCAGAATCTTCTAACAAAACATTAGTAAATTTTTTGAAGAAGACAATAAATGAAAACCAGAAGAATTGGGATTCAAAGCTATTTTTTGCTCTATGGGCAACAAGGATGACCACTAGGAGATCCACTGGTAAGTCACCTTATGAACTAGTATATGGTACTCAGGCATTGTTTCCCACCCAGTTGGTGAAACCTGTGATTTCTTTCCTTCAAGATGCTCAAGAAGAACCTAATGCCATGATTAGAAGAATGAATAATGTAATGGAGTTAAGTGAAAGCAGAAATAAAGTTCGAGAGAATTTTCTTACTTACCAGCAAAAAATGAAGACAGTATTTGACAGGAAAGCAAAATAAATCATGTTTCAGAATGGAGATTTGGTATTAAGATGGGATACCCGGAGGGAAGACAAAGGGAAACATGGAAAATTTGATCCTTTGTGGTACGGTCTGTTCAAAATTAGTGAGGTCAGGATGAATAATACCTTCATGCTGGAAAGTCTTGAAGGAGAAGTAATAGATATGCTTGTGAATGGAAAATATCTAAAAAATTATTTCCAACACTAAGAGTTGTTTGACCATCATTGTATATACCCGGTTTTATCATTGTACATTTTTCATTTAGCAATTTTTGACTCCATGCCCGAAGTGAAGGCACTGATCTGCAGGGTCTTAGTGTTTCGTGGCAAAAACACTATCCCCAGGTGGAGCTAGATGTTGTGGATCATCTGCATATCCTTTTCTATTTTATTTTGAAAAAAAAAAAAAAAATCTGAAATTCAGAAAAAGTATATGCTATAGTATAATGCTTTTATACTATAACATAAAAAAAAAACGTTTCTAAAAGCTCGATGCAAATTAAGTTTATTGTTAAACTTTATTTGGATGTATATTATAGTTTCATGTTTAAATGTCGAGCAAGTCTCCGAGCGGAAGTGGTGAGTATTGAAGATTATAACCAAATGATAAAATGCAGAGGCGCAAAGAGCTCGTGAGTTATCGAATCAAGTGCCCCCGTAGTTGAACTGTTTGACCGTGGGGTAAACAGTGATCAACGGTGTAGATTCATTGCGGGGGGACTAGCTAAAGTTTGCCGCTGTACTCCAGGAGCCTCCGCAATGACGTCGTGAGGAAAAGTGGAAGATAGCTCCATGGCCAAGCGATTTTCACTACCTGGTTCGACTAGCCACATTTCCCTCATGGAAAATGGGAGAGACATCCAAGATACCATGTCTTCTATAAATCATCCCCTCTTTTATCATCAAGTAACACTAAATGGCGAGAATTCCCCAGTTTTTTCTGCCATGAAGAAATCTGGTGTCCTGTGTGCATGTATCCCAAAAGCTCATTTCTTTCCTGAATTTATCTGTTGGCTGGTTTCTTCAATGTATCCTGGTAAGTGCTTTATAATGAATTCGCAGGGGGAGAATTTTCTACAGGTTTCGACGCAGTTGATTCACCAAGCGTTTTGTTTCTCCGAAGACGAGTCATCACTTCAATTCTTAGAAGACTCATTGGCAATTTATTTTGAAAACCTTTCAGGAGAAGAATTTAATCAGCGTATGTTTCATTTGAGACCAAATTCAAAATAATTTCAACTAGAAGGTGAAGAATTCAATTTGGAGATTTTTGATGCTGAGAATAGACCAGTTCTGAGTTGTATTGCAGAAATTCTGGGCAAAGATAATGACCTTACAGTTGACAAATCAGTATTAGGAATGATCTCCGGAAAGTTACAGAAAAGAGACTACTGGGAATCAAAGAGATAGTGAACAATTTTGATATATCATTTGATAAATTGACAAGAATAGGTTTACCTTCATGTTGGACAGAGAAAGGAAACATTCTGTCATGGAAATTTTATGAAGATTCATTAATACTGGCAAAAAGAAAGATGGATAACAGGCATGAAAAGACGCAGATTTTAAAAGGAGAAACAGTGTTTAATTTCTTGTAAAGGCATTTCAATTTGTTATGGATGGTGAAGACTCTCTTCACAGAAATACCTACACACAGTCAGATTGTTGCATTCAGGTTGGAATATCATAGTTTCAAGAATTCATCAACAACCCAAAGTGAGATATGGAAAAAGTGCAAAACATTCTCAATGGACTCAACAAAAGGAATCCCAGCATCTCAAAAAAAAGTAGTCGTTGACTCAGCAACGGTATTAGAAGCGGTTGTTCTTATAGATTAGGAATTTTCAATTTCACGTTATGTTATTTTCTCAAAATCATGTAAATTGTAATAGGACCTTTTTGAGGCACGTACCTCCGTAACTGTAAGTATTTAAAGCAGTTAGAATTAGTTTCATCGCTGGAAACGGTTTTGTTATTTTGTATTTAAAGAAGATTCCAAGAAAGGAAAAGGTTTTGAGTTTTGAACCTTGAAGCCAAATTTTTGTACTCAAGAATGGAAAATTAATGATGAGTATGCAAGTTTCTATCATTCTGTTTATACTGAAAAGTTATCCAGTTTACACTATGTTTTCTTATCTGTGAATAAAATAGAGTAATGAGCAGCAGGTCTCTTTATACATATGTATTTAAGAGTTAAACAAACCTTAATGTGCGCTCCTCTATTTTAACTTTATCTTTACTTAATTCTTCAGGGTTTTAAAATGATAGATTCTGTTTGAAACAACATATCAGATTGAAATCCTCTTCTATTTTTCTTCCGTTCATTCATTTCAGCATAAGTGAAATATAGCATTGCAGAACATGCATGGATTTGATATTTATGGGTTACATAATCAATGTTTAAGGGTTTATAAGACAGAGACAGATATATATTCATTTGTGACATAATCATATAATGTCTTAAGCAATGATTCCTTATCACAGCTAAGGAATTGTCTCTTAAGGTACAATAGACATCATCCCCTTCAGCTGCAAGATTTCTTGCTACCGACCTGGTGAAATGTCTATGTTGCTGTAAGCAACATAGAATCAACTGCAATAAGATTAAAATGTTAAATTAATATTTATATTAATTATTAATACAAATGTTTAATTAATAAAAAGGTAGTAGAGTGTTTTTTACCTACTTCGGTAGTAGAAGGAAGCAGGATACTTTCAGATGTGGCCATAGCTTCCTCCTCTTGTCTGGCCTCATCCTATACATGCTATAAAGTAGAACCAACAAGATTTATAACTAATACACCATTTTTATTTAAATATTTCTAATTCTAATCCATATTAAATAAATTATAATTCACATTAAATACCTCCAAAATTGAGCTGAACATCAGTTTCAATTTGTACTCCACTGTAACTAGGCTCATGTCTTCCATCATTGCTTGGGACATCAACCTTTACATTGTCTGCCTGCTTTTTACAATCAAGCACATTACTTTATGGCCAAAAATAAAAACCGATAGATTGTATACATCTATTAATTTATAAATGCTCTTCGTTGCTTTTATTTACCTCAGTCTCATGTGGAGGATCATAACTAGTACGTGAAGACCCCGTGCTTGTCCTACGTTCAACAATGACTTGATATTTGTGCTTGTAAGAAAGCTTGAGGTCTTTATCCATGGAAGTTTCATTAAATTGTTCGCCCTTCAATTTTTCATGACAACATGAATTTGTTTTCTTCTGCAATATTAAATTAAAATGATTAAGAATCTAAAATTTGGATGAAATTTTTTTAGTATATATAATTAAAATTTTTGCATCCAATATAGAGTAACCCCCAGGGCCAAGATGATGTTGGCCATGTTTTTTTATTCTTTCCTTCTTGGATTTAGATGTATCTGGGAGCCTATATTTACGATATTGATAAGCTTAATTACATGTCACAATATTGATGAGAAATCATCATAATTACATTAATAAAAGTGCCTCATACATTCCTAGTCTAGGTGGTGTCTTCCCTTCTTTTCGAAGTTTTCTCTCCTTTGCATCTTCTACGAGGGCTTTCCACTCACTTTCTGAAATCGCTAGAGGGCACTCATACTTATGGTTATTTTTCAAATGAAACCAATATTGGTCTTGTTTGTGTGCTAACCTAGTGTTCCTAAATTGAGTTCATTAATTGTCAATCAGGGTTGGTAAACTGCTGAAGTGTGGTGCACTATATGTGCCTAGGTATTTGTTTCTCACTACGTTGTGTTTAGTGTTTTCTGATGTTTTTGGTTTTATGGTTTTATGTTTGAAAAGGGAAAGAACTAAATGCTGGTGAAAAGAAGCTATTGGTTATATTAAAGCAGAACAAGGCCTAAACTATGGATGGCAAACAACAAATGCAAATACTAAAGTAGAACATGGCCTAAACTATGGCTGGCAACAACAAATGCAAAGCTTGATAATGACTTCATTGCAAGGAAATAAGTCACAACATGAGCTTGAACTTATCCAATTCATTCATTAAAGATGTGTTGGAAGAGCTTGAGAAATGGACAAGTTAAGTGTGAATGAAGTTCTTCTAAATAAACAATCAACTTACAATGTTACAACATCTCATCCATGATTAAAGGTTCATTGGAACATATTTGGAAAAGAAAATTTGTAGCACAATAAGATTTTTACTCTAAACTAACTTCTAATTATGTTCTGCAACTCAATTTAGCACCACTAGGCCTCACTCAAAAGTTATAGGTTTCTTTTTAGAATAGTCCTTGAGAAAAGGCTTATTTGTGAAATGGTAAAAAGGTTGCAAAATACTCCAGGCCTTAGACTGATACTAGCTTTTGTCTAGATGATTATGTATTAATATGAGGTTAGAACAAAAGAATTTTTTGTAAATAATGAAGACCGTGGTATCTAAATTTAACAACTAATACAATTTAAAATGCAATGGACAACAACTAAACTGGAATGCCAATACAGTGAGCTAAGACTAAACTAGAATGCTACTAATATACTTGAAGTACAGTGAACAGAGTTAAATTAAAATGCCATTATCAAACTTGAAATGTAGTGACAGAGCTGAACTAAATGAAATCATCCTCCGGAGTGTTATGACTAAACTAACATGCAGCTAGTCTATTGGAATTCTACAACCCATCTTGTTCAATGTGAATGATATTTTGGAAGAGTTTGTAAAAACAATTATGGCTGTATTATTCAATGCAATTGAACATAAACATAAGATTTGAAAGAAAATACAATTAAAATCTAAGATACCACAGTTGTTTCTTATTCATTGTTAATGATGTTTTGGAAGAGTTTGTAGGAGTAAGACCGGCTGTGACACTTAGTGTAAACAAGCATAAATCATAAAATTCGAAAGGAAATGCAACTAAAACCTACAACACCACAGCTATGCCTTATTCATTGTGATGATATTTTGGAAGAGTTTATAAGAGTAAGTCTAGCTGTGATGATCAATGTAAACAAGCATGAAACATAAACTTCAGAAACGTGCTTAAGCTAGAAATGAAAAAAACGAGACTAAAATACTTATCTAAACCGTATAAACAAGGCTGCTCAGGAGGCAGGGGCCCTCTACCACTGGAGTAGCACGCAAAATCTACTTCAATATTGACTCAGTGCTTTCAATAAAGTGATACTTCTTGCATTAGAGAGAAATTACTTCAAAACAGAGTGTTTTCGTACTTCTGAAATCTAGCAGTCAAAATACAAAATCTAACCTTGTCCCTCGGTTTCCCGAGCCATATTTATAATAAATTTACATAACTGTCTTGAGATAACCTAGGGATAATTGTCTTTCCAAATAAAAACCAAACTAGGACTCTGATGGTGGTCACGTAATAGAATTAAGGACATCTGGACTGTCCTTGTCCTATTAGGAGTCTGTCTCCTAGTTTGAGTTCCCACGTACATAACCGCCTACAAAATTCTGTTCAAACTTCATGGAGAGCAACAAATTATGAGGGAATGATGTGGGATATGCCCATATGTGTTTTTCTCCAAGATGACACCTGGAACCTGCGTAGACATGAAGACGGCTGTAGAATCGGCAACTAGCTACAGAATGTCTGCATTCTGTAGCTAGATCTAGTTCAAAAAGTACTACAATGACAAAATCATAAAAACATAGCAAGTTAGTCATGATATTCATTCTTAAAGCAATTTTAACTAATTCTATTGATCATTTGAGCCTATGATTAATAATGGACAAAGGAAATGGAGTGGAATGTGGTGGAAGAAAGAACATCTTTGGAGCTCAACGTGGTCTCACAGATATTTTAAATATAGGATTGCCTTCACTATGAATCCACTTTTGTTGAAGGTACCATCTCTGAACAGGCCAACCAACCTATTGATAAGTTCTTCCTTCAACTTTGAATTTTTGGAATTCCACCTTTTGCGAATGGTGGGCCCAAAGAGTTGCAAGGCTACCTCATTCAAGCACATATAGAAGGTATTGTTTCCTACAAAACGATATTATCATTATTTGAAAATAATGACACTCTATATGTACATTTCAATTAGATCATACTTAATATGTAAAACACTTCTTGAATACCTTGAAGCTTTTCTAGTTTGATGGGAACATGGTCATCATCTACCAATAATGTAACTGGTAATGTTCCTGTGCTAGTAACACGAGTAGACCTAGGAAAGGTTTCTTGATTAGATGTGATGGAATCATGGTTTGCATCATGTGCACATCCTTCTATGAATTGTGCACTGGGTGTAGATAATGGCGTGTCACCCTGTTCAGGAGTTTCATTTACATTCAATATGTTCAATGTGTCACTCACAAGTGGAGAAAAGGTGCTTCTATTAACGTCAACCCCCATAGTCTCACCATGAGGATCAAACTTCCTCAAAAAACCCTGTAAAATAAAGAGTTTTTTTATGAGGGATGAGAAAGTTAAACTCATAAATAAAGAAATGGGATAATTAAATGAGTTTCTTACCCCATGTTGACAGATTTGGGTCATCATGGTTCTGATATGGTCTCCTATATCTTATGTCTATGGCTCAATCGTAATTAAAAAACTGAGTCTCTTGTATAATTTTATGAGAAGCCTCTTCATTGTTTGGATCAGATCGGTCAACATATAAATTTGTTCTTTAGTAATCACTTCCTCAAGAGCATCCATGGATTGTTTTGAGGTTGGTGCATTCCCCTTATCACCATGTTGTTCAAATACGTGGTAGTTGGTTAGAGATTATTTAGGGATAGAAATTTTAAATTTCGATCTTTTTTTTCCGCATTTGAAGAGGAAGAGAAGTTAGCTCTCTTTTTTTCCCGAAGAAAAATCAAACTATTTTATTAAATATAGAAAAACAATTTACATGACTTCTGTTAGTGTCAGTATTTTCATCCTTCCACTAGTGATAAAAATTAACTCTTTCATGTCATTTTAGGGGTCCCACTCAGAATTTTTTTATCATTCCACTAGGTCATGCAAAAAATTTGGTCACTTGGTGTAGATTTTCATCAAAGTTCACTCTTTTCAAAAATGTCATTTCATCACTTGCTAGCTCATGTTTTCACTTGCTGAGAGTCCATTATTTCATGAGATTACATCACCTGTTCATTCATGTCATCATGAAGTCCATCCAGTCAAGGTTTCCATTAGGTTTTAGGGTTTTCAAGATCCAATAACACACCATTTCCATTGCATAAGATCAAAAAGTAAGAGAGTGATCAAATAAACTTCTCTTTACCATGTAAAGATGATTTGTAAGGAGTAATTTTTATTTCAAGATGCTGTTTTTATTTCAAAATGTAATTTTTATTTTTTATTATGTAATTTTATGTCACTCAATTTGTAATAAGTTCATGGCTCCCAAGCTGCCAACTCAAAAGTTCCATATGCCAAAGAATCAAAATGTCAAAGTTTAAAGTGTTTCAAATCCATCAAATGATCAATTGTCAAAGAATGAATTCATAGTGAAAGGGTAAAGTTTCAAAGTTTAAAGGTGAATGTAAAGAAGGTAAAGTGGGTCCCAAGGCCCAAAACATAAAATCCACCAAGTGTAAAGCTCATTAAAACATCAAATTCACTCTCATTTGTCTCTCACAAAATCCAGCTACCACTTCCACAGCTTGAATTTCTAGTTTGGAGAGTGAAAGAGTGATTTCTTTGTTGGCTCTGCACTTTTGGACAAGAGGCATTGCGCTTCTATAACTAGCGTTGTGCATTTGCTAAGAGCGTTGCACATCTCTCAAAGGCGCTGCGTATCGGGCCTTTTTTCTTAGCAAGCTACAATATTCACTGAAACTTCTTCTAACCTCTAGAAAAGGTTCACACCATCTCTTAACAAGTAATTAATACATAAATTCCACCTCCTTTCATTCATCAAGAGCATTTTCATGGTGTTTGATTTTTCATGCCAAATTTGGATTTTGACTAGTTGAAAACCCTAATATCATTCCCTCATTCCCAATTTAGTTCCCTAAGACCCCACATTTACTTCCTAAATCACATTCAAACTCATTCCTACCCCTGCATTACTATAGCTCTGTCCCTAAACCCCTTTTACCCTAAACCTTAAGTCTTAGGCACTTCAATTTCCTAGGCACCCATTACCATCAAAACTATAATAAAATTACCATTCCCAATTCCCTAAAAATTTTAACCCCCCACCACCTCCATAAATTTACTAACCCTTTCCCCTATCTTCTTAAGTTTTCATATCCCATTCCCCACTCCCCAAACCTATCCCCACTCCAATTCCCTCATCCCTAGGGTTTCTAGACCAAAATACCATGGAGGAGGAAAATAGAGACTACATGGAGGAAAAAGAGAGGGAAGAGAGAAGGCCACATAAGGGAGGTCATATCAGCAAGTATGAGGTAATTCCAACTCATAAATATCATGTCTCCATAATTTTTCAAGAAGTCATTCCAAGGGACAAATCATTTGCTACACATAGGGCCAGTTTTTCTTCAAAGTATGTTTCTAACTGAATGGAGCTGAATTTCACAAAAATGAAAGAGGTTTTTCTTAATCATAGAGGAAGGAAGAAAAACCTCCTTCTATTTTTACATAGGTTTTATGGTTTGGGAGGAATTATAAAAATATTTTTGCTATAGAAGAGTTGTTGCACTTCTGGAGTAGTCTTGGGAAAATCAACTTTTATCCCTGATGTGTTGTCCAAATGACTTGCTTGATAGGTCAAATGAAAACTATACAGGAAGAAATTACCAATGCACTATCATGAAATCAATTTGGAGTTTTGGAAGGCCTCCAAAATTGGTATACAAGGAGGCGATGTGCTCTTGGCTTTCTGGCAATGCGCTTTTGAACAGTATTGGGAGATTGACTTTTTGGAGGGTCAAATCAGGTCAATTTTGGAAAATAAGGATCAAGTTGGAAACTAGATAGGACGTGCTTTCTAATTAGCTATCCAGAGCTCAATTTTGACTTCAGGAAGACCTCCAAAACTCACCTTGAATTTTGCATTGCGCATCTACTTTAGGAAATGCACATTTTCTCCAGGTGCTGTGCATTTGTTTCAGGCACTACACATTTTCTTTAGGCGCTACACATTTTCCAATTGCCTGATATTTTCTAGTTTTTGAGTTTTTCTCAGTTGCTGATAGAATTTATGATTTTTTACTGATATAATTCATGGATGTAAATTTAATAATGACTATTTTGAGTTACCTAGGGGTAAATACATTAAGTAAAAATATTTGAGAGGATGAATGAATCAGTTTCACTAAAGTTAGGGATGAGTCAGTTTGACCACCCTACACTCTAGGTATCAGTTCAGACTTTTGTGGATCAGCTCCACAACTCAGGGATTCGACCCGTGAGGTTGGGAGAATTTGTTTCTTGCCTATGTATTTAACCTCTTCACTCATTAGATACTTTTGGATGTTGTTGCATTGATTAGAGACTCTAGTGTAATCAGTATTTGGCATGAATTTAGTGAAAGAGTTGTAGCTATTTCTTTGGGATACCTGTGGTATGGAAATTTAACATTGTTTCTTCTTCTATAGCATATGTATGAATGTTTTTTACCCTCCATGATCCATTTAATTTCTATTATATGTTGATTTTCAAGTTGATAAGCATAATAGATCTTCTATGCTCTGTTTCGAGAAAATATCCAAAGTTTGTCTCATTTCTTCAGTTTAGAAAGAATACATGCATTTTCTTTCTCTTTCTAACACCTCATCTATGTGATCCATACCACTCAAAAACCATGTGTTAGCCTTCCTACCTACCTTTCCCCATTGAATAGATTGCAATTCTAATCTTATTTTCCCTGACCTAGCCTCTTTGACCTAATTCACCCATCCAGCAAACCAATTCAAACAAGAGAACCCTTGTACTCATACCTACCCTAAAACCCTAATTCATCCATCCCTATTGGCTATTATTTTGTGGAGAGAGCCCTCTTCGGTTTGGTAGGGCTAGATACCAAGCTAAAATATTGGTCCGTGGTTACCTCTATTTGGACTCTTTTTCAGCCTTAGAGATCTGGTGGAGTGATAACAAGTTCTACATATGTCATCATATTCAGCATTTTCGTGTGACATATACATGCTTTCAGAGTGGTGTAATCACTAACCACCCCTCTGACAATAGAGAGAGATAAAAAATAAATAAAATGGAAGGCGAAAGTAACAGAAACATACAATCATCATATAGTGCATAAGTAGCACATATGAAAAGGATACAAAAAATAGTAATTTTCATGAGTCTTACATATGAGATAAGTCACTATCCAATATATGGCATATAAAAGAAAAGAAACTAGATATGAAACATAAACAAAAAAGGAGGTGTAACTATAGTCATGGTAATTATATGTGTCCCCGGTCCACCTCTCTACCAGTAATGGGGTGAACATAGTGTAGGGTACCCACCATCATCTGAAATCCCCTTTTTGATAGGTTGTTAGCCTATAAATTTTGTTGGCATTTTGTTGTGTAAAGGAAGATTCAATAAGTTTTAAATAAATAGAAAATTTCAACATTGTGGTAACTCGGTATGTCTCTAAGAGAATTGATGTGAGTGCTATGTGATTATTAGACAACAAGTTGTGAGTGAAATCTCTTTGAATATGCATATCATTCCATGGGAAGAAAGCCTAAAATCAAAACTTTATGGTTCTTGTACTCATACTTTAATTAGGTATATGATGGATTTGTAAATATAAATTTACAACCAATGCTCCCCCATGCTAAACATCAAGCATATCGACATTAAAATTAGGCTAGAACACAGGTAGAGCATGAAATTCAAAATGAACTTGATAATTTTTTATAATCTTTGATAATCCTTGGCCAAGTAAGTGTATTACTTTACCTTGAGTAAACTCTAATACAAGGTGATCCACCTCCTTCATATGATCGAGTCATTAGTACGTGGTGGATTCCATAAGAAATTTGAAAATCAATTATGTGCATTGTATCCTTGTCATTAAATGCTTTTATAATGGAAACATTTGCAGTTATATACCCATATTTAATATCAGGGAAAACTTCATATATATTTTCATGTAAGAGAGGATCTCAATGTTGATAGGCTCCTTGATTTTTAAGGTTTTGTAAATATGTCCTTCAGAAAATTTGTGACCATGCTAAAAAACAATATTCTACCATATATACATCTAACTTGATCACACTTGATATAAACACCTTGGGAGGTGAATTGATGTAACCATGACATTCTCAAGTGAAAAATAATGAAACTAACATTTATAAAGTTGGTTTGGAGCTACATGTTAAACATATTACTAATATCACTTTTTATCAATGAGAGTAGAATCACAAAGTTTTTCAAAACCATTTTTCATAATTTTTTCTAAATCCCTCTCCCTCTGAACTGGAGAAATATTCTCCCTCTGAATCTATAAAATTGACCTCATATGTCCTATGGCTATTAGTTAAATCTCTACTGAATTCATCTGAAAAGGTAGGAGGACATAGAGCTAATTATGCAACATTTTTTAGGAGGTAGGAGGACCGCCTTAGCAGACCCTCAGATCCCATGGGGTACTCATGGGATACTCGGATGATTATATTGAGTATCCCCTGATGGTGAGTCCTCTGCTGAGTGGCCGAATGAAGCAATGTCACCTGTGGATGAAGAACCATCACCGTCACCTATGGATGAATCACAGTCACCGTCTGCGGTGAGTCCTATGATGAGTAAGTGTTTACAATGCATCGGTACATTTCCTTGCGGTGTTTCAACTATAATATGAAAAACACATAAAAAATACATTTTCATTATTTATTAAACATATTTGTACTTAGAAAATTTTCAAATTAATAAAAAATCATGACATATGCATCAATATAATTGTAAAAAAAAAAAGTAGTATAGGTGAATTATATGCTTGCTTGGTACTGTGCCAAACCATGTGCTAAATCAATTTCCCTCTGTGTAGGATTGGTATCTCCACTACATTTAGCTTCTTTGACCAGTGTAGACACACCATACCATGATAACCTACCATTATTATCTTGTTTTCATCATTCAATCCATACCTTCACCCAATCAACATTGTTTTCAATGTATAAATGTATTGCATCCCATTATCGACCGGATGTATTAAAATAAAAAAGTTCACATGCATATATATAATTAGGTAACACATTATACCACTATAATATTGGATTGTGCATGAAGAATAAAAACTAAATAAGTACGATATACATAAAAAAAAATGTCAAATGTACTGTAAATCTCCACTATATACTTACATCTCACTTTCCTCATTGCACCTTTCCCTGATAGGTGCTCCTATTCAAATTTTTTCATGGAATTGAAATCCCAAACATGATCTAATACATTGATACTTTTTCCAATTTATAGACTATATTGAATAATATAAACCATTATTTGATATACCATATATCCCTCTACCATAGAACCCTCAAAACGTGCTCTTTTTCTGACCAAAGCCTTCAAATATTTCAAGTGCCTCTCAACCATACACATTGATCTTGTGTGTACAGGTCCACACTTTTCAATTCTCTCAACTTGGTGTATGAGGTCATGTTCTTGTGCATTGAAAAATTACATAGGTATATACTTTTTAATTTCACACATTAGACGAGGAATTTGTTTCCTCCAATACTTTATATATTATTTATCGATTCCTTTAGATGAAAACCATTTACAAATGAAAGAATCAAATCACAAGTTTCAACAATAATATATATATTACATTACATGTAAAACACATGTAGTCAAATATAAGTTAATGTACAACAAATTACACTTTGCATATAAATCACCACTTACCTCATGTATTTTCCAAGATCATATATACCTTGTTTGACATTGTTGTGAAATTTTTCTGGGAGAGATAGAGGTAGAACATACTGTAGCAAAAAAATCAATGATTATTTATTCTGAAATAAGTATAAAAAAAAATACTAACAATATGTTTCACAATTAATGTACAAATATATACACAAAAATAATTATCTTAATGAATGTATGAAAATCATGAGTCTTTACCCCACCTAATTCACCTTTCTTTGTTCGGATATTCTAGTATGTTTGAATAAAATCAAGTGGGAAATTAATTTTTTTCAATAACCTCTTTAAAATACTTGCTTTGCTGCTCCATCAATAACCATGGAAGGGCACTTAGATTTTGGCCATCTCTATCACTATTTGAATGAATTACATTTTGCATTGCATGATTGGCCTCCTTAGTGTCATTACAAATCTTGAATTTTTTTTCTTTATCTCTCCTTCCATATAATATTTTCCATAAGGTATCTGTTACATTCTTCTTTATGTGCATTGTATCAAACAAATGAATAATATCTAGGTGCTCATAGTAGAAGAGCCTACTAAATTTCTTAGGATAACTTTCCATTCCTCGTGGTAGTGCCCCATTATTAATTCCTTTCTGATCTGCAAGGTGAATCATAGTTTAAGATATTATAACAACAATAACTGTTAAATAGTACAATGAAGAAAATGCAATAAAAGTGTAAGATAATCCAAACATTTCATGTATAATGACAAATAGTCGATGATTTAATCCATACCTTGAGAGATTCTATTATATTTCAACTTCCATAAACTAGGTGTCATTCTTTGTGGTCTTAATCCAAACTCTTCTTTCCCATTGAAAAGATAATTTTTAGTTCTTCGGTACCTATGGTTCTTAGAGAGGAAGGTCCTATACTCACAAAACACCTCCTTTCGTATGCTTCTTGAACGACAAGATTTCAATTTAGGACCACAAACTGGACAAGAAAATTTACCCTTTATTTGAAGACCTACAAGAGATGGATTAATTTTTATTTCAATTATTAATTGAAGTATGTATAATGAATGGACTATTTACAAAAAAATGCATGAAATGAACTTCATAAAACTAGTAAATACTATTAAAGCACATGGTAATGTTATAATATACCACAAAAATGTGTTAGCCCCAGGGCATTTTGAATTTTCCATACAAGCACTGCATGTAATTCAAATTCCCTTTGTGCATCTGCTGGTCTGGAGATATCATACATAGTGATTCCATTCCATAAGTCCGGTAACTCATTGATAAGAGGCTATATATATATATTCATATCTTTGACTTGGTACTTACCTAATTGATTGAACATACAATACATAATTCCCAAATATTTGAGTAACAAAAAAAAAATAAGACATACTTATGAGACATGATTGAACATATATGAGTAAACACACAAATATAAGACATAGGTATGAAACAAACAAGACAAATCATGATATGTTATTGTGGAAACAAATATATTTTTTCTAAACAAAATAATACCTAGGAAAATCATTGTCAACATTATGTGCTCCCTTTTTATTGACATCCAAGGAGGAATGTTATTGTTGATAACAAAAATGGGCCACACCGAGTAAATAGATCTTAGCTCTCCAAATGAATTGAGTCAGTCAGCTGCTAAGGAAAACTTAATATTAAGAGGTTCTTCTTTAAACTTTGGCCATACGTCCTCTATATTCATAAATGCATATTCATCTGCAGGCATTCAAAGAACACCATCTTGACTTCTTTTCGTTGCATGGTAATCCATAAATTGTGCTATGCTTTTGCACCTCAAAAATTGTCGCAGACATGGAATTATGGGAATATAACGAATAACCTTGCGATGCACCTTTTTTGTTACTTTATCAGTTTTATATCTACTCTCATCAAATTTTGTTCATTTGTCTTTCGACGCATGTTATTTATAATAGATAATATAATCATTAGGATATGCATGAATAACTTGATACTCCATTCCAATATCTTTCATAATGGCATGTAAATCTCGATATGTGTGAGGTAAAACATTTGACGGTGGTAACATAAATTCACCTAAAAATATACAACATCATAAATCAGTAGTGTTGGTTAATGTAAAAACTATACATATTACATCCAAATAATGTTACAAATGGTGATCGACATATCAACATTGAAAACAAAGGAAGAAAATAATTTCTTTATCATGATGTACTAAATGTCACAAAATATATTACATACCTCAGATCTGTGTCACACATGTGTTTGACAAACCATTCACCACCTTTAAGTTGACCATAAGTAACACAACAAAGAGAAGATATGTTTCTGAGCCTTCATAAAGAGGTTGAGTTCCCCTCTCAAGTATAGGTATATGATAACCACCAAAATATGGTTCGTCATCATCATCCCTTCCTGTAACATTATTCAATGTCTCTTGGATCAATATATTCATCCCATATTCATCCAATGTGTTATTAGCATCATTATATTCTTCCATAAGATCATTAGATTGATCTATATCAACATTCGCTTCATGTTCTTGAAGAAGCGTTTGTACTACAACGACCTCTTCCTCGTCGAGGAATGCCCTAGGAGCACCATACTAGATGATTACAATCAATAAAATAATATTAGTCAGTTATTGCAAATATTTAAACGATAGAAATGTTTACAAATATAATATAGGAAAACAAAGACAACAAAGAGCTAGACAAAGACAACTTAGCTAGTTAACGAAACATGATTTGCATATGGCTCAACTTAAAACTTATACGTTCATAATAATAAAAGTAAAAATACCCTTAATGGGAATGTTTCCATTGAATATATTAACAAAATCAATCGAACTACATATATTTAATGAGTTTAATAATATGAACATGTAATAGTGAAAAATAATAGAAACCAGTATAGACCCATCTAACTCTGGTTCTACGAAGAGTTGAGAGGGGTCAAATCCCTTGAGGTGCAAACCCATTTTTTGAGTAAAAAAGTGAGGAGAGGTCAAATGGAGAACAATTTCAAAACCTAGCATTGGAAAAAGTAACAAATGTGAAACTCATCAATGTTGGAATGAGGAATTTTGGAGACTCCTAGCACTGGAAAAGGGTACAATTTCAAAATCAATGTTACTAGAAAATAGCCTAATTGTAAATCCTACTACTAGAAAGAAGTCTAATTGAGAAACTCAATAGTAGAATAAAGAGAAATTAGGAAGCCTAGCACTACAAAAGGGCACATTTGGAATTCCTAGCACTGGAAAAGGAAACAAGGAGGAATATTATCACTATAAAATAAGGTAGATGAGAAACAATATAGCACTAGAAAATTAAAAAAGTGAAAAATCTAGTGTTATGAAAAGGACAATTTAAAAAGCTAGTGCTAGGAATGAAGGAAATTGGAAAACCTAGTGCTACGAGGGAGGGAAAAATGAAATCTTAACAGTAGAAACTTGAAAAAAAGAGAAAAATAGCGCACCAATGAGGAGAGGAGGTTAGTTTTGGAGAGAGAGAGAGAGAGAGAGAGAGAGAGAGAGAGAGAGAGAGGGAGAGGGAGAGAGAGATCGTCGATGAATGACAAAACTAACTAGCATAAATATTAATTGCAAACTACCATAAACATTAATTCCAAACTACCTAGCATAAATATTAATTGAAAACTACCTAGCATAAATATTCATGAACAAACGTAAATTATATTAATTGAAAATTAACTACCTAGAACTCATCATGATATGTTTTCTCAATGCATAAAACACAAAATGAATATTTTGGAAGATTTTCACTTGTGCAATTGACTATATATTTGAACTAAGTAAAGATAAAGTCTCTTATGGCATGTATATGAAATATAAAGAACAAGTCTCTTGTGGTCTAATGGATGACAATGAATAAGTACTTACTAATGGATGATATTCATCTCCACCTTCAGCATGTCCCTAAGTTCTACAATGCTTTTTAGTTTTTGTTATTAAAGGTCTCCTTACTATCAAGCCCTTGCACTTTTTACAAGGGAAATAAAATTTTCTATCCTCCAAAGCCCCTGATGTCGATCACATCTCCTTGGCCCAATCCTTGAGAAATGTTATCTGACATTTTTCCTCACCAAATAGCTTTAGTGATGGTTATCAATCAAAATTAACCTCAAAATAGGCCTATAAAATTTCAAAAGCATGGGATGTATAACAAGAATGTGGAACTTGTAAATATTTATTCGGCCCTACATATATATAACAATTTCCTGTCGGATAAATGTTTCACAATGGTAAAATGCCATTAATGCCGAAATTTGGCCAGTAAAATGCCATTAATGTCGATCGTTGAATATCTGACTCTATGTAATTAACATTGGATATTAGAAAATCATCGGGTTTTTTAAAAACAAAAAACAAAAAAAATACATTAAACATATGATGGCGGTTCTAATTTTATCTGTTTGTCGGATTTTGCCATTGGATTTTAACCCGAAATGTGGTAGTGCATATTCCATCACCTCATACATTGTTGACCAACATATTTCTCCCAACTGATTTTTGATGATCCTCAATTCAGATATGAATATATTTTGCAATGATTGAGATATGAGAAAATATCAATTGATATGTATATAAATGGGTCTTCATTTTGAATACAATTCAAAGCTTTTTGTTGAAGAAAATATAAGAGGAAAAAAAATGTCACCACAAAAGAACCAACATTCACAATACATGTAGTTTCCACACAGGAACCAAGCACAAGAGTTTCCACTTAGATATCTTTCAAATAATTCTCCACAATAGAAAGCTCTTAAAAAAGAAAAAATAAAGAATTCGAAAATATTTTGCAAAAGATGTAAATCTTGGAAAAGTATCTCAAGTCATAAAATGACTTGTTGATAAAACATAATATTTCACTCCAAAAGGCTATATAAAAGGAGATGAGTTCAGTTCATCAACATCAATGCAAGGTTGCATGAGGGCATGCAACATCATTAGTTGAGGGGAAGTGTTGGGTATCCAAAATATCATCTTTCCCATACACTTTTCATTCATTTTTAACCATATTCCACTATCCTATAATATTACATTAAGGAAATTTTATGATTATATATGAGTTTAGGGTTCTTATTTTCAAAAGCATTTATTTTATTATTTTGAGTGAATTTATGGTTAAATATTAGAAAAATAGATGTATTCACTTACATATAAAATTTGGATGAACTGTGTGATGTGTGTAGGCATATTTGAATATTCCAACAAAGTCATATTTGACAGCTAAGTCTCAAATTCTAATTTACTCTTCAAACTGTTGAAGATTTCAGGAAGATTCAAGATAATCATTCAAGCACATTTCATGGAGAAGAATCATGAAAGTTTTGTTAATATTTCTTATCAAATATTTTAGAAATTTGTGAGAAGACATGTAGAGATGTTACTTACTAGATGTTAACACATGAGATATTTGTGGATCTAGGAGACATTTGTGGATCTACATTTATTAAATAATTATCTTATTTTTTGTATGAATATGATTGTAGTCTACATTCAAAGGGAGGAACTCTTGGAGCTTAATTCCAAACTATGATGGAATAAAACACAATTGATAAGTTTTTGTGTTACTTATTTTATAGTTTTATATTCTTGTTTTGTTTTAATCTGTAGTTTTATAATATATGTAGCTTATATCAATGTTCTTATAATTTAAATTAGTTTCTTTTAAATATCAACAATATCACATTTCTTAGTGTTGCAAGTATAAAACTTCAACTCTTTATTGAAGATGGTGATCTATATTAGTAGCAATTTTTGACCAGTCAAATTCCAACGCATATTCTAGGAAAACGAAGATAGATATCGAAACTCTAAAACATGGGTTTTGTGAAGAATGGGACAATTTAGTTGTGCCTTAAGAATTTATTCAAAAAAGTGCACCGTTTTGGAGATATTTGTGGATATCTTAAATGTATTGTTTCAGGTTTTGTGTTGCTGCCAACAAATATATCAATGAAAAAAATAATTTCAACTATTTGTTATCACTCATAATTTTGTGAGTCATTACTTGACATGGTTATATTGTTCACTCCTCAAAAGGTAAGGACTCCTTAAACCTTTTTTCAAATTGGCACAAGAAATCTCCTTTTTTTCATATTTAACCTATCCTAAATTTCAAGACCACCCTCATTTCATCTCAAAATCACCTCCATATAGGTCACATCATGTCTCATCAGTCATAATTTGTTGTTGGTTTTCATTTCCCAAGAATTTAAATCCAAAAAGGTCATTCTAGCCAAGAATCCCTACTTTCGTAGCGAATTCAGTGTAAAAAAGGCAAAAAACACTACGAAATTGCTGAAAGTTTCGTACAGAATATAAAGCATTTCTTTGTTTTTTTACTTTGAGCAGTCAACTTCAAGGGCGGTTTCTGGGAAAAAAGAGAAGTATTTTAAGAAACCAAGAGAGTTTATTTTAAAAAAAATATCAAATAATAATAACCTCTTTCACTTTCCTCAAAGGTGCTACAAATTGGGAGATACAGGGATCTATTTCAGCCTTATTTTTTAGAATGAAAAAATTTCCTATTTTATACATGTTTTTAGAATGAAGATTCTAGATCGCTAGAGATGTGTTTAAAAAACATAGGAGATTTTTTCCTTTAAGAAATGTTGACCTACAAAAACCTCCTTTAGTTTTTCAATATCTATCAAGGATAGGGAGAAAAGATCTCATCTCTGAACCCTATTTTTTTAGAAAAAACAGAGTCATTTTAGTGATGAAAATACTTGCTAAAGGTGAAAAGGATGTTTTTTGAAGAAGAAAAACCTCAATACCCTTAGGCTGAGTTGGTTTATGTTTTGAAAGGTCAATGGAATGTTTAAAATTGAATTTTTACAACTCGAAGGTTCCTTTTTGAAACAAGGCAAAAATCTAGAAAAACCATAGTTTTCGGCAGTTTTGTAGTGTGCCTTGGCTTGAAGAACAACAAAATGCTACGAAACTACTGTAGCGTTCTTTTTTCTTTTTGAACCAATTTTGGGAGCTTTCAAGAGGTGAAATTTTTATGGGAGATGTATCAAGGCAGAATGAACACCATGAAGAAAGAAAGAATAAAAAAGGATGATGACAAAAGGAGTTTTTGCAACGCTACGAAAGTACGCTATGAAACTGTCTTACTTTCGTAGCTTACTGTGTTGGAGTTTTTAAAGCATATTTTTGGGAATATTTGGATAGTTGGATACTATCCAAGTGTTAAAGGACCATTACAACAGTTATCCAACACTTAAATACCATGAAAGGAAGACAAACTACCAGCCAAACCATTTGTTGAAGATGAAGACCAATTTTCCTAAAAAACAGGGTTTATTTCCAGTTTTAGAGGAGGTCAATTAAAATGTCATGTATTGATGAGTCCCATCAAACCCTATTCAAATATGTGAAAGAATAGTTGTCAAGATGTAATTTTTTTAGGAGATAAGGTTGTTATTGTAATAATGAACAGTTTGAGTACTATTAGGAAAAGGACTGTCATGTAGGATAACTATCATTTTCTCATTAAATAGATGTTTTATGGTTATGCAAGGTTTCATTAGGAAAATTTTTAATGAATCTAGCCAGGAGGTAGATCATCTCATTATGTAACAAGTCTATTTAAAGGGCGGAGAGTCAAATTTGTCATAGGTTGGAGACTTTTTGGCAAAACTGTAGCTTTATGTAATTGACTGTTTTTAGTAATACAAAGTGGTTTTCTTCTTGACAGACCTGCGATTCTCATGGGGTTTTTAATGTTTTATTGATCTACATCTTATGTTTTACTACTTGTAGTAGATTTCATTGCTATGACTAAGAATTCATAACTCTATGCTCTGACTTCCTTTAGTAATGAGATGACTGTGTTTTTCTATGTTTTATGATTAAATTTCCTTTGAACCACTAGCAGTAGATTTCATTGCTATTACTCAGAATTCCTAACTCTATGCTATGAATTCCTTTAGTAATAAAATTACTGTGTTGACCTATGTTCTATGAGTGAATTTCCTTTGTTAAAGACCCCTATCTGCCTCAGCTTCCATGTCAAGAAACCTTGCCATTGAACCTACTGATTTGTTGACTCCATAAGCCTAATAATGGTAGCAAGCCTTCATCTTTTCAACCTGAAAAAATACAAAACCATTACATAATTCATAGAGTTATCCATCTATATTTATCATTAACCAATATCATAAATTACCTGTGAGAGAGCCCTCTTAGACTAAATAGGCTAAGCTTCATTTGGAAGTGGTTTGAAACAGTTACACAGAAGTTGTCTAATCAGTAGCCAATCAAGTATGATTTTGGTGATAACATTTTGGCATCGTTTCGAGGGACTAAAGGTGTAAATTTTCCCTGGGAAGATCGAAAAATTTTCAGTTCTAAGGTCTGAGAGTAGCAGACACTTAGGAACATATTGGTTGTATTTTTGCTCTAGCGACTCCACACATCAAATAATCATTTGGAAGGTGACTCCACTACTTGAAGATCAATAGCTTGATGAAGTTTCAAGATGAGTTCGATTACAAGAATAAATGCCATGTATGCTTCTATGAATTGGTCTCACATCCCTGGTTTTCCAAATCCTATGCCAAAGTTTGAATGGTTAACTGATCTTCCTATATTTAAAGATGAAAAGAAAGACAATATTACTCTTCATTTGGTTAGATTTCATATGCATGTATGCAAACTTAAGGTTCTATTCCTTGAGGATTGTCTCATGAAGATGTTTATGGCCACTTTAGAAGGAAAAACATGGTCATGGTGGGAAAGCTTTCCAAATGGTTCATTATATTCTCTTGCTGATTTCCATGTTTCATTTTATGAGATGTATGAAGAGTGTCATCCCTCCTCATTGCTGGTCAAAGACTGCTGTAAACATTGTGTGAGTTTTATTGAATATTTCGAGAATTGTTATGAAGATGATGAAATTTTAGAGGCCCTTCATGACAATCCATTTCATCACCAAGAAGAAAGGATAGCCTCTCTCTTGGATGAAAATGAAACCTAGCAGGAGTTTATTAATGAAAATCATGTTACATCCTCTGAGTTTGATGAAAAGTTGCAGCAGCCTTGTCAGCCTTTTGATCATGAGGAGTATGAGAATCATTTCAAACAACAAGAGAAAATATTGGAGGATAATTGCTACAATCCTCACGTAAAGGAAGAAGTTTATTTTTCATGTCATTCCTTGCATCAGCCTACATCAAATAATGATCACACTAATGAGGAAGTGGACGAAATGTTTTCTTTATCCTTGTCTTGTGATCTGAAGTCATTTTAGTGCAAGTCAGAAGATAAGATTCAATTTGTGGATGAAGTTGCTAAGAACATTGAAAAGGACACTGAAGTTTTAGAAGATCAAATTCAATCTTATATTCTTCATGATCAAGATCAGTCTTTTCAAAAGTTTTAAATGCCAGAACACAAAGAGAGGGTGATGTTACCTTTCTCTTTTGAGATTGAGGAAGAATACCCTGTTTTTGAAAATCAATTTGATAACACAAAACTGAAATATTATGTGGTTGAGCAAAGCATATATGAGTTTTCCAATGCTACAGGATGTTTTGAGAATCATCAAACAGAATATGTCTTTTATGATCCTATAGCTGAATACATGGGAGAGTTCTACAGTCCAGATTTCCAGTTATATTTTTATTATGAGGATCAGATACATTTTATGTTTCCTTGGTCATTTCAATATCATGCTTACTTTGAGTTCAAATGCAGTCAAAAGTTTCAAATGTCTTATCAGATCAATTATTGGCTTCATTGGAAGTTTCATGTTGCTTGAATTAAAAATAGAAATTGTAGCTGTTAGGGTAGGTAGGAGTGTGTGAATAATCTCAAAGTTGAATGAACATCTTTTCAGTAGGTACAAAGTTGGGTTTTTAGCATTAATCATCAAGCTTAAGCCTGAGGAGAAGGCCATGATAGCTTGGTGAATTTTTCATAAATTTCAAAGTTCTTATTTCCAAGAATATGGATGGCACTGGAACTACAGGTTCTTTAGTGTACCACAGGGGCACACCATCCCAAGTGGAGCCACTGTTATTACTCATAATTTTGTGAGTCATTACTTGACATGGTCATATGGTTCACTCCTAAAAAATTTAAGGACTCCTTAAACCTTTTTTCAAATTGGCATAGGAAATCTCATTTTTTCATATTTAACCTATCCTAAGTTTCAAGACCACCCTCATTTCATCTCAAAATCACCTCCATATAGGTCACATCATGTCTCATCGGTAATAATTTGATGTTAGTTTTCATTTCCAAAGTATTTAAATCCAAAAAGGCCATTTTAGCCAAGAATCCCTACTTTAGTAGAGAATTCAGTGTAAAGAAGGTCGCAAATGCTACGAAACTGCTGAAAGTTTCATAGCGAATATGAAGCATTTCTCTGTTTTCTAACTTTGAGCAGTCAAATTCAAGGGTCATTTCTGGGAAAAAAGAGAACTATTTTAAGAAAATGAAAGAGGTTAATTTCAAGAACATATAAAATACCAATAAAATCTTTCACTTTTCTCAAAGGTTCTACAAATTGGGAGATACAGGGATGTCTTTCAAACCTATTTTCGGAATGCAGAATTTTCTTGTTTTATACATGTTTTTAGAATGTAGATTCTGGAAATCTGGAGATGTGTTTCAAAAAACCAAGAGAGGTTGTGTTTCAAGACATATTGACCTAAAAAAGCCTCTTTCAATTTTTCAATATCTATCAATTATAGGGAGAAAATAGCTCATCTCTGAACCCTATGTTTTTAGAAAAAACATAGTCATTTTAGTGATGAAAAGACTTGCTAAAGGTGAAAAGGATGTTTTTTTTAAGAAGAAACACCTCAAGACCCTTAGGCTGAGTTGGTTTATGTTTTGAAAGGTCAATGGAATGTTTAAAATCAAATTTTTATAGCTAGAAGGTTCCTTTTTGAAACAAGGAAAAAATCTGGAAAAACCATAGTTTTCAGCAGTTTCGTAGCGTGCCTGGGCTTGAAGAACAACAAAACGCTATGAAACTACTGTAGCTTTCTTTTTGCTTTTTGAACCAGTTTTGGGAGCTTTCAAGAGGTGAAATTTTTATGGGAGATGTATCAAGGCAGAATGAACACCATGAAGAAAGAAAGAAAAAAAAAGGATGATGGAAAAAGGCATTTTTGCAGTGCTACGAAAGTACGCTATGAAATTGTCTTACTTTCGTAGCGTACTGTGTTGGAGTTTTTAAAGCAGGTTTTTGGGAATCTTTGGACAGATGGATACTATCCAAGTGTTAAAGGACCATGATAGCAGTTATCCAACACTTAAAGACCATGAAATGAAGAGAAACTACTAGCCAAACCATTCGTTGAAGATGAAGACCAATTTTCCTAAAAAATAGGGTTTATTTCAAGTTTTAGAGGAGGTCAATTAAAATATCATGTAGTGATGAGTCCCATCACACCCTACTCGAATATGTGAAAGCATAGATGTCAAGATGTAATTTTTTTAGGAGATAAGGTTTTTATTGTAATAATGAATAGTTTGAGTCCTATTAGGAAAATGATTGTTAAGTAGGATAACTGTCATTTTCTCATTAAATAGATGTTTTATGGCTATGCAAGATGTCATTAGGAAAAAATTCGATGAATCTAGCCAGGAGGCAGATGATGTCATGATGTAACAATTCTATTAAAGGATAGAGAGTCGAATTTGTTAGAGCTTGTAATCTTTTTGGAAAAACTACAGCTTTATGTAATTGACTGTTTTCAGAAATACAAAGTGGTTTTCTTCTTGACAGACTTGAGATTCTCATGGGGTTTCTAATGCTTTATTGATCTACATCTTATGTTTTACTACTTGTAGTATATTTCATTGCTATTACTCATAATTCATAACTCTATGCTATGAATTCCTTTAGTAATGATATGACTGTGTTTTTCTATGTTTTATGAGTGAATTGCCTTTGAGCCACTAGCAGTAGATTTCATTTCTATTACTCAGAATTCATAACTCTATACTCTGAATTCCTTTAGTAATGAAATGACTGTGTTGACCTATGTTCTATGAGTGAATTTCCTTTGTTAAAGACCCATATCTGCCTTAGCTTCCATGTCAAGAAACCTTGCAACTAAACCTACTGATTTGTTGACTTTGTAAGCCCAATGGTAGCAAGCCTTCATATTTTCAACCTACAAACATACAAAACCAATAAATAATTCATAGATTTATCCACCTATTTTTATCATTAACTAATATTATAAATTACCTATGAGAGAGCCCTCTCAGACTGAAGAGGCTAAGCTTCAGTTGGAAGTGGTTTGAAACAGTTACACTGAAGTTGTTTGATTAGCAGCCAATCAAGTAAAATCTTGGTGATAACACTATCCATAAAATTAAGAAAGAGATCCCATATTTTGAGCCTAAATCAATCTAGTTTTTGAACCCATCACAATTCTCTAATATTTTTAATTAAGAAATAATTTATCTTTCAATGATAACTTATGATTTGATTTATTTATTTGTTATAGATGATTTATTTTCAAGTTTCTAATTTTCACTTCACTCTTTTCCATATTGCAATCAAGTGCTTGAGAAATATAAAAATATAAAAAGATTTAAATTCTAAAGAGTTCTCATTTGTGATTATAGTTTGTTAGTTTCATAGAAATATATTTCAACTGATTTCTAGATTAAAATTGCAAGATTTCATATATTGAATTTATTCACTTTAATAGATTAAGATTCCATGCTTTCATAGATTAACTTTACTTGCTTTCCTAGATTATCTTTTAATGCTTTCCTAAATTAATCCACCAATGATTTTCTAGATTAATATTTCATTTCATGTCATTTTTTTTTTTTCACAAAGTAAGACTTTCTTTCATTGCAATTTATTTCCTTAAAACTGAAAGCTAAAATCCTCACATATATTGTGTCTCATACTTCACAATTTTATGATTCTCGATTGACAATGTAATGTAAAGTAATTTAAAGCATAATTAAATTACCAAACATGTTTGAATGCATTATTTCATTAATTTCTCTAGGATTAAGGAGAGAAAAAACCAATCATACATAAAAAAAATATTCATGTTAGTTCATAGCCATGCATTTTCAACTCCTCAATAGAAAAACTCTTTAATTCTTAAACAAAAAGATCCTATGATAGCTATAACAATCAAACCATGGAATTCCACACACCATAGTAGTTTAACTAGATTTTTAAATAGTCATCAGAAACGATACAAGTTTCTAAGAATATATATATATATATATATATATGAACAGTTATAGGGATCATCAAGTCCTGCATACTATGATAAAAAACATATAATTATCTCATTACAAGCACATAAGA
This sequence comes from Pinus albicaulis, assembly GCA_034641835.2. Taxonomy (NCBI): domain Eukaryota; kingdom Viridiplantae; phylum Streptophyta; class Pinopsida; order Pinales; family Pinaceae; genus Pinus; species Pinus albicaulis. The sequence continues at coordinate 621,957,031 of CM076579.1, forward strand.
ATACATATTCCTAACTAATTGTGTTGATACTCTTGTATCATATAACAATGTTTTTGATTATTTACATTGCACAATTATGTACAAATATATAAGTAGGTAACTTATCTCATTAGTTAAATCATTGGAAAATGGGAGATGGACCTCAAATCTCCTCCCAATTGTAGGCCAACTACACTATTATTCTTCCTTGTTGTTAACCACCACCTCGCTAGATTCAAAGTCTAAGTAGTGAAGTTTCAAGGGAAATTTGCACTAGTCAGGTGATGACTACATGGGAATCCAGAGCACATAGTGCCTCCACCTAACACCCAGGAGTCCAAGGTTCACAATATCTCTACCCAAAACACACTTTAGGGAATCTAGAGTACATATTGCTCCACCGAAAAATAACTATTGGAATCCAGAGACCATGGTGTCTCAACTTGATTCACATTGTAGGAATACATATCCCATAGTGCCTCCACCTTTAATCCAACATGAATCTAAAGCACAAAAATGCCTCCACCTGATAGCTTTCATGGGAATCTAGAGTCCACCTTCAGGGTCTCCACCTATGGAAACACTATGAGAAGTCCCAGAGTACCTAGTGTCTCCACTTGCATAGCAGGATTCCATAGTCCACTACTACTCTACCTTAGAAATGTCGTAGCTTTTCCTTTATTTAATGTCCCTCAGCTATATTCAAGTATTGAGCTTACGTTAAGAATTTCCCAATGCTTTACACACACTTCTAATATGCCAACCTATTTTTGTCATGAAAACACCTTGCATAAATATCCTAGTGCCTTTTTCTCAACATCTTGTTGATATTCCTCTGTAATAATTTTCCTTCTCATCTATCTGAATCTTCCCTTAAAAATTTTCCCCCTCTCTTTTGAACTCCTTTCCCCAATTTTCTCTTGTGTGTTGAATGATGCCAACACATTTCACGAGAGCAAGACTAGGTTGTCCTTGATCAAGTGGTCATACTCCATTTTTAATGCTTGTATATTCTTCTCTTTAATTCAGTAGGGATATAGGTGGAAATATAATGCAAACTCCAAGCTTAGTTATTTCTTCAAGATATTCCTATGCAACGTCTCCTCCAAGACTTTGAATCCATGTCCTCTCTCTTATGTCCCTTGATTTTTATATTTTTAACAATTATTTACAATTGTACATGAAAAAATTTACATGAGGGGGTAGCCAAAAAGGGTTGTCACATATCCCACCCCTTAGAGGAACACCATCCTTAGTGTTCTATACCTTAACATAGTTCAATCGTGCTATATACTGAATAAAAAATTCACAATGAGCTTTATATACACTGCTCCTTACATTCATTTATGTTAATTACATGGTAAAACAAAATTGGTAAGATACCCTCATTTTCTTAGCCATCTCTAAAGTGGCCTTATTTTTTCCAAAGTTCCTCCACTAAACCTTGACTTTCTTGATTACTTGATTTTGAAGCATGATCTCCCTCCAGTCCATAATTCGTAGTGACTCTAGATAGAATTCTCCCTTGGATTCCACCTGTATCACAAACCAATAAAAAACATGATTAGCATCATGTACATAATTGTTTAGCAAAGAGATATGAAAAACAACATGTGTATTTAATATGGGTAGCAAGGAAAATATGTATTCCATTGGCCCGAGTCTTTCTAAAATCTGAAATGGTCCAAAAATATTGGTGCCAACTTGGCATAAGACCAAATATTTATTGAAATTTTCCTTGGTTTGATGTGGAGGTAAACATATCCCCCCACTTGGAATTGTTTGTTCATTCTTTGTTGATCTTCATAGCTCTTTTTTTGGTCCTGGGATATTTTCAACTTCTTCCTAATAATAATCACTTCCTATTCCATTTCCATGAGAATATCTAACCTGATATGCACCATATTCACTGAATCATTCAAAACGATAGGTGTGTTGCATTTCCTACCATACAAAGCTGCAAAATGACTCATTTTCAATGATTCTTGGTATGATTTTTAGTAGGAAAACTCTCCCAAAGGAATAAACCCTTGCCATATCTTTGGCTAATGCATGACATGCATTCTTAGCATGTCTTCTGGAACCATGTTAACTCTTTTAGGATTCCCATCTATTAGAGGAATATATGTTGTGCTGAAAGCTAACTCTATCCCAAAACCAACAAACAATGCTTTCCAAAATTTTCAAGTAAATTCATCTCAATATAAGATGATCATCTCCGAGGTACACCGTGCAATCTAAATATCTCCTTTATAAAAATATGAGCAATATCATTTTCCTTGTACATGGATTTAATGGCTATTGTTATAGGTCAATTTGGGCATCATCCCCCAAGACCTGGTCAAACTGGACATCATCCTCAGAACTAATGAAAAAGGGTATATCATCCCCTTATATTTTAGTTTCTATATGCCCTAAGTGAAGAAAATTTCATTCATGGCTTCCATTTTGAGATTTCCAAGGTTTGAAGTATATGTTATATGACCCACTGATTCACCAACACTTATTTGCAAGGAACTAACTATGTTACAGTGCCAATTCCTCCATGAAAGGGTGCACTACAGTGCACTTCCCGACACTCAAGGGTGCGTTGGTCATCTAGAAGCAGAATTCTCATTGTTCCGAGAATCACCACATGGCCAGTGCCTTCTAGACAAGTCCATAGGTGTCATACTTCGAATCCAAGTGTCCATATAACACCTTTGAACTTGGAAAAATGTCTTTCCTATTATTAGAAATTCATTTATTTATAAACTACCATCAATTTCCCTATAAACTAAGCACTCATCCTAATGCCAGGGAGGAATAATTTTGTGCAAAGTTATGCTATTGGATTCTCATTTGATAAGAGAGTGAAAGTACTGATATGATGCTGAGATGATGGTGGATGTGATGAGGCTAGAATGAAGTTGGAGCAGGTTGACGACAAATCGATCCATTGGTTCTAATCTTCTCCTCCTACTCTTTAATAAATATTGTTGTTCATTTTCCCATACATATGTTTCTATTTCTTGTGAAATGTATTCTTTAATGATGTATGTATTTCAGATATAATCGGTTTGATTTGAGTAAGATAAGTAGATAATTTTATATTGTATTTTCTTCGATGTTCTCTGTTTGTGTTTACAAGAATTGATCTAGCGACGTGAGTTGGATTGAGAGTGACAACAACATCGATAGAAGGAGAAGGAGAAGCGAAAGAATCACAAGTATGCTCCTTTCCCATTCTGTATATATGCTTGTTTTAGAGAAAATAATAGTTATTCTTTCCTCTATTGTTCTAAGTGATAAACACCACAGTTAGGGAATTTTTTTTATCCGTAGATTAAAATTCCATATAACAAATTTGTGACTCCACTGGGGAGATCCTATCATTCTTGGTGTTTTTTCTTGTGTTTATCTTCATCAATAGCATCTATTTTCTGTTATCAGTCATTTGAATGAACAAATTGCATTAGAAGTGTGTTCTGTTGTTGGTTCCATAATCCTTGATGCACCCAACGCACTGTTGGTCAAGACACAGTGCACTGTCTCCCATTCAGGGGTGCTCTGCAACACACTGTATCCCCTTAGAGACTGTGTTGCCCCCTTAGCCAACCAAATTCCATCAAAATTTTTCATTGCTTTCAGTTTCAACCACTTGCTTTTTGTATTCTCAAATGTCTGATACCTCTTAGAGACCAGTAAAATTTCCTGTTCTTCCTCCTTACAAAATTAATTTGTTCAATGTTTCATTAGTGTTTTTCTTTATCATTGGAAAAAAAAATCAAAGTATTTAATTTTTGCAATAGATCAATTATGTTTTCGAAAAGGAAATTTTTTCTTTTCATTCCTCATTTCTTGTAGGAAAAATTATAGTTCCATTCTTCATTTTTCCTAAGAGATGTTTTTGTTTCATTCCTCATTTCTCATAAGAAAACATTTGTTTGATTGATTTGTGCATCTAGTTTCCTTTCTTTCATTCACATTAAAGGGAGCTGAAAAAGAAAAAAATGCATGTGCATATAGTGAATTGTGTGTGTTACATAGGAACAAGTTAGGAAAGCTGCATTTAGTTTGTGCTCTTTGTTGTATGCTCAAAAATTGATTGCTCTTTTCCCTTAGTAGCTAGGATTTTCATTGAAAAGGCTAAATTGAAAAGTTTTCTTATCATTTAGTTTTCATTTTTAGGAATTTCCATTACATCAAGCGGTGAACCTCAAAGATTTTTTTTTAAATAAGATCAACATAAAATTTATTTGAATCTACCTAAGAAAGCATTGTAACATTAACGATAACATTTAGAAGGTCTAGGGTAGAGACGTGTTTCGACGTCATTAAACATAGCAGTTATCGCTAACTTGTGTATGATACATTCCGAGTGTGATACCTCAATCCATGTACGTAAGTATATCGGAGCTCGTCCACTTACCTTCGGGCATATAGGGTAGTGTTCTAGTATGAAAAAGTATAAGGGGGTGCTATCACTATGCGGTTTTGCATTAGACATCCCTAATATAGACTTGGGCCTCCACGTAACATCGGGTATATTTGGGAGGAAAGATTTAGGTTGATATCTATCTATAGGTAACCGATTCGGTCGTCTTGTAACTTGTGATACACTGAACAAAACGTTCGGGGAGATTTCCTGCCCGTACTTCTTGGTTCGCCAAGAGGTATTCTGCAGTTCATAATTACTTGGTAAACCTTTTGCCTAGAATTACCCTTTTTTTGTTTTTTTTTTTTGGTCATAAAATAAATCAGTCATAATGGAAGAAGAACATCCGTTTCCTCACCATTCGCGTAGAATATCACTTAAACCAGCTTTACCACCGGAAGATATTTATGGTCGATGAAGGCGATATTATTCTACTGAAACCAGTACTACCAGTACCTCTGATGCGACATCATCATTTCATATACCAAAGTCGTCTCGAGTTGTTTCTACAAATCCTAGTTCATCTAGTATTGTTGAGATGGAGTCCTCACAGCTACCTGTGGTCATGATCCATCCAATCAGTGAGACCATACCTCCTGAACCCAACGTTGTTCAACTGAAAGTTGATTTGGATCATGTCATTCTCTTACCATAATATCTAGATCCTGAAGTCGAACAACCAAAATTTGTTCTTGTATCGGTCGCTTCACAATCGATTGTAGGCATTGAGTCTCCCATATCGCGCAGTCAACCACTTGAAATATATCTTGAGCCTGATGGAAAATTTCTTCCACCTAGTTTTATTTAGATTGAATAAATACCGCAAGAAGAAATACCTTCAACTAAAACTCGTTTTGGGGAGGAGCTTTATCTTTACGAGTCTTTTCCTTAATCACCTCACACTACTTTCTTTTATCTTGTGTCAATTTGAGTTCTCGTAGACCCTACAGGGTATACATTGGGTCATATGACCATGGTTGAGTCAACATATTTGGTTGTACGATCTATTACAATTGCAACATCATCTAGTGTTGCTACCACATCGATATTTACCACATCACTAGAGTCACATCTATATGGTAGTCCTTCCGTCCCACCTGGTTACAAATATTTATCTGGAACCTTCTTTGGTGCATCCTCAAACCCATGGAATTCACCCATGTCATCATCTGGGATTCTATCTGGTACATCTCTACTGAGTACTGAACTGCTTGATCCTTTATGTACATCTTCAGTGCAATATCAAGCTAGTCCATCTGGGTATATTCCATCCAGTACAATCTCTATTGGATTCCCAGCATTTGGAGAACAATATATTCCATATTACTATACTCCACATGCTGGGGGCAACATATGGTAACCCATTTTGATAGTACTCCGTTGTTATATGGTTTTCCTAATGTTGGAATGACTATTTGTCAGTGGCAACCTATTCTTCCCATTCAACCACAAATTTTTGTGCATTCATATCAATCGGTTCAACCTTTTGCACCCACATATAATCCACTTGTTAATACATCATTACCCCTATTACAGGCTCAAAGTTTTGTACTTCAACCATATCAGTTGGGTCCTTCCACCCAATACCCTTAAGTATTGGTCCCTCAGACTCCAACTCCTTGGACTGGTTTACAACAACCACATGTATCCAGAATTCTTTATTCTCAAGCTGGATTACCTTATTATGGTATGTTGTAGACACAACCAGGACTTAAATATTCACAACCAGGTCCAAGCTATTCTAGTTTGGGCTATAATATTAGTGGGTAGACACTTTGGCAGCCATAAGCGCAAATGCCACAACAATCATTCCAACAAAAATTAGCTTACCCAGGTTTTGGTAAACAGAATCCTCAATCGTTTTCATATCAAAAAAACCCCTAACTGGGTTACCATAAAAAAATTCCTTATGCTATTGCTCAAAGGCCTGTTGCCCAAGAAATTCCATCGTACGTTGGCTATGCTCAACCTGTCTTAAATCGATAGTTTCCCTTTGTTGCAACTTTAGAATTACCTGATTTAAACTAGTTTACCAACGATCCAATCAGCTATGCTCCTTGGTGGCCGATGATACCAGATAAATTACCCTCAGATATTCCTAAGTTCAATGGAAACCATAGAGAAGACCCATCGATGCATTTTATGACTTATCATTTGTGGTGTTCATCCAACTTCTTAAATGATGACTCTGTTCAACTACGTCTTTTCCAGCGTATGCTCACTGGTTCGGCAATGAAGTGGTACATTGAGTTACCATGAGCTTCATTTGGAAATTTCACTACCTTAACTGTTACCTTTTTGACCCACTTCTAGTTACCCATACGATATGATATTGTAATGGAACTGCTGACCAATTTCAAAAAGACTAATGCTACTCACAATTCTAATCATATTCATGAGTGGCGTCATCATCCTAGAATGGTCAAAACATTTGTTCCTGATCAGCTCTTCGCTGAGTGGTTAATTAAGTCCTTGCTACCATCTATCACCAAGGATGTGGCCAAGGGTGGCATTGTCACTGAAGAGCAGGTCATTGCTGGTTCCTGATACTTAGATTTGATTTATACTCAGTCTGGCATGCTCTATGAAAAAATTCTCAACGCATTGCGATCTAATTTTATTGTTCCTCCTCCATCTAAGGACTCTCATGAAGACAACAATATGATCAGTACTGCAAGCACACATCACTCTACTACATCTGATCCTACACCTTCTTCATAAATTCATTCTGTATCATCTGAAAAAGGAGAAAGTGACAAGCAACCCAAAAGTAAGAAAAAGGGGAAAGCAAAGAAAAAGAAAATTCAACCCCACAGGAACGATCATCTAATCAACAAACTGGAAACAATAGGAAACCTCATTACCCTTGCATAATATGTGATGAGGAGAATTTTTTTCAAGGTTGTCCTCACTATGCCGAAGTCTCAAAATTTATTAAGACTTTGAATGCATCTGTTGTGTTGATAGATCCATTTCCAAATCCAAACACAAATTTGGTTGCTACAGATCTAGCTTCTAGTTCCCAAGTGCTTATGCTATATGTCACAAAGCTAAAAACTGATTTTTTGGTGTCAACGTGGAATAAATATTACAGTAGTTAGGCTATTGATCAACCTAATACCTCAACCATGAATCCTTCCATGGAATCTATTTTGCCAACTACTATTCCTGAGTTAACAATAAATCCACCAAAAGGATTCATCCATAAATCAACATTCAATCCTCGAGCCCGAGCTGCTCAAAATTATAATATAGTTGAAGATTTGGCTCAATCCCCTTCAGATATGTCAATGCATGAGGTACTTCAAAATTTTCCCTCCTAGAAGCAGACTTTCTTATCAGTAATTGGTGGAATCGATCCGACATATTACAATCTTGTAGTCTTTAATCATATGGGTTATGTGCCACAATTACGAGCAGAATTGGCATTATCCATCCAAGTAAATTTTCTCATTCACCTCATTCATCATACTATTATTGATGAGGGATAATCTACTTGCATTATGTATCTAAAATGTTGGAAGTCACTTGGCTCGTCGCGCCTATCTCAATCACCTACGATGTTGAAATTTTTTTTACGGTCGTACATATAAGCCTTGTGGTATCATTAATAACTTGAATGTCGAAGTAGGGGGGGAAATGTAACTGTTGAAGTTGAGGTCGTTGACAGATCCCTTAACTAAAAAATTTTAATCGAAAGGCCATGGGTTTACGCTATGACTATGATCGTCTCTACATATTTTAGAATGAACGCCTTTCCTCATAAAGGTGTTACTACAATCATCAATTAACTCTCCTTCTTTGCCTCTAGTTCCCAGGTAACTGGAAGCATTATATTAGTTCACACACTCCAGCTAGCACTTCAAAACATTGGTGTAGGACTCTTAAATGATTCTTCCCTAATGGGTACCTTTGCATCACCACCGCCTGCGACGTCAACATAAATTACACGAATAGAGACCTTTGTATGATATCTTCCACTCCATATGGATTAAGGAAGATTACCAATTATTTTGAATTTGTTACATTGGATGAATTCCTGTCAACCAACCCGATTGAGCTGGCATAGAAATCAATCTACATGGCTTGGGCATCGAATCTGAAATCATCGTCGTCAATTGTTTGGGTTGATCGTTCATTAGATTTTGGTACTCCATATGATCCTTTTTCATCCACTTTCTTGACTAATGAGAGCATTGTGGAATCCATGATGCCAGAAGGAGAACCATGGGAAGATCATCATCATTGTTCCCATATTCAAGATTACGAAGGAGATCATCTTATTGAGCTATATCACCCATCGATCAAAACTTTCTTTTCAAATTATTTTCCAATTAATGCAATCAAATCCAAGAGAAACTTATCAAATACTTAAGAAACTGTTTCTATCAATATTTCGACCAAACCCAACATTGTAGAAAACATTCATGTCAGCGTGTCTTGTTCTCCATTAGAACTCGAAACTTATCGCTCTCTCTTTTGTGAGTTATGAAATATATTTTCTTGGTCTTACAAGGAAATTCTAGGCATAGATACTAGTATCATTGAACACAACATTAAAATGTACCCTGATGTCTGAATGATACGTCAATGCCTTCGTCCTATTCATTCAAAGAAGGCTACTACCATTAAAGCAGAATTTCAAAAAAAAATTCATGCTGGTTTCATTTTCCCTGTTCCTCTTACTGATTGGGTTTCCAATGTTGTTCGTGTCATGAAGAAACAAGGGACAATCAGAGTTTGCATCAATTATTGGGATGTTAATCTTTCTTGTCCAAAAGATAACTATCCTACTCCCTTTATCAACCAGATTATTGACAATTGTGCTAGATGTGAAATATTTTCGTTTATGGATGGATTCTCCGGTTACAATCAAATCAATATCTGCCCAGAGGACCAATATAAGACAACATTCATATGTCCCTGGGGAACATTTTCTTATCATAAATTCCCATTTGGTTTAAAGAACGCTAGGGCAACATTTCAAAGAGAAATGCATTATTCTTTCAATGACATCAAGCACATTGTTCAATCTTATCTAGACGATTTACCCGTGCATTCACTATTGGCACTACAAAGTATGCCTCAATCCACACAAATGTGTGTTTGGTGTTGGTTCTGGTGATTTTATTGGATTTTTCGTCTCAAAAGAAGGAATTTGAAATGACCCACTTAAGGTCTAGGCTATTCTTGATTTTCCCGTGCCATAAAATTTACTTCAATTATAGAAACTTCAAGGAAAGGCTAACTTCCTAAGGAGGTTCATACCCTACTACGCCGAAATGGCGAAAGGATTTACTCATCTCTTGAAAAAAGGGATTCCCTTCCATTGGGATAAGGTTGTGCAAGGTTCTTATGATGTTTTCAAGGATACACTTATCCAGGTGTCAATAATATATCCCCCAAATTAGTAGAGTGATTATTTCTTGTAAATCGCCACGAATGATACGACCATTGCTATGGTATTGGTCCAAGAAGAAGATGGGATAGAACATCCGATATATTATTTGATTCATAATCTCAATGATATAGAAGTGAAGTATTCATACATCGAAAAGCTTCCCTTGGAGGTTGTTCGAGCTGTCAAAATATTTTTCCATTATATCCTATTCCAGAAGACCATTGTCATTTTGGATTGCAAACCCATGAAATACATTTTTTCATGTCAATTACTGGGGGAAAATATTCAAAATGGATCATCATTTTACAGGAATTTGATTTGGAATTCATCAAATCCAACTCAAAGAAGTCTTTAGTTTTCGTTGAGCTTCTTTGCGACTTTCCCTCTAATAGTACTACTGCTACATTGGAACCAGCAATTATTGATGAGTCTCTGTTTCTGATAGGATCATCTGATCCTTGGTATGGGGATTTTATCATTTATCTCCAAACCCAGACTTTCCAACTCAACACCTCTCTCTCTCAACAACGACATATTCGATGACAAGCTAAATTTTATCTAATCGTCAAAAATACACTTTATCGTCGTGATGTCGACACAATTTTAAAGAGGTGCCTCACTCATGAGGAGGTCGAGAAGGTTCTAAATGATTTTCATGCTAGGGCTTGTGGTGGAAACTTGTCTAGATACACTACTACGTAGAAGATACTCTGCGTCGATTACTTTTGGCCTACCATATTTACAACTGCATCCTCGCGGTCAGAATTTGGTATGTGTGCTAGATATTTGATCGTAAAATATGCAAGCCGCCAACGCCGATGCATCTTGTTATTGCTATGGGACCATTTTCAAAATGGGGCATTGACTTCATGACTTGCAACCCTTGTTCATTCGGGGGGCATGGTTATATTATTGTCACAATAGATTACTTTACCAAGTGGGTCAAAGTGATGCCTACATTCAATAGCAAAGGTGAAACAACTACATTATTCTTTTTCAATCATGTCATATCATGGTTTGGTGTTCCACGGGCTATAGTTACAAACCATGGTAATAATTTTTGCAATCACATGATGAATGAGTTGAATGCCAAATTAGGACTTTCACGTGATAGTTATACTCCTTATTATCCAAAATCCAATGGAAAATTTGAGGCTATTAACAATATTCTTAAAATAATGCTTCAACGAATGATATGAGTTCATAAATGAAATTGGAATTTGATCCAGTACTTGAATTTGTGGGCATATCGAACCCTGGTGAGAAATGCAGCCAGATTTACCCCCTTTCAATTGGTGTATGGTCTGGAAGCTATATTGCCTATCCAATGAGAAATACCACCATTAAAACTCATTGTTGACTAGTTACCTGACACCTATATTGAAGAAGTGCATCTTTTTAACCTCATCCATCTTGATAAAATGCGTCGTGAAGGCGCACCAGCCAACGAAGTGCATAAGAGACGAATCAAGGCACAATACGACCAACATGTCCAGCCTTGCATATTCTCAGAGGGTGACCTGGGCTTACTTTATGATCAGGAATATGATGCAATAGGTATAGGAAAATTCAAGCCATTATGGCATGGCCCCTATATTGTCAAAATATTTGTTGCTAAGGGCACCTACGAGCTAGTAGATTATGATGGAATTCCATTGGCACAACCTCGAAATGGGTTGTATCTCAAGCGTTACTATGCTTAAACATGATCATATTAAACTTTTGTAAATATTGTATATATGATTTTTCTTTGCATTTACCATATTATTTTGTTTTTATAGATTTTTCTTGGGGCCAGTAATCCGCTTTACATTTCATCGCAGATGTTTGAATCTTTGGAACCATTCGTTGGATATGCTGATGGTGCTAGTCATAGGACACAGAACCTATCCTCTATAGCATGGGCCATTTTCGCTCCGAGCAGAGAGTTAGTGAGTTTTTAATGGATTTGTATCGATCAATCTACAAACAATATTGTTGAGTATAGTGCATTGATCTAACTTCTCTCGAATGCCATTTCATTTGGTATTAACTGCATCATAATTAGGTTAGACTCACAACTTGTTGTACTACAACTTACTTGCATTTATACTATTTGAAATCCAACACTACATCGTATGTTCCTAAGAGTTCAACTTTTGAAAAGAATTTTTTATTATATTCAATATCAACACATTTCCAAAAAATTGAACACATTAACTGATTCCTTAGCGAATTAAGTTTTAAACAGACATTTGCAACACATGTAAAGACATATTTTCAATTTACATCACATAATTAAATAGGATTGCACAATAAACATAGGAAAACACTAAAAAAAAATAGATAGATAGTTATAGGTTTTTACAAAAATTTGTGCCCAAGACGCATTGGGCATCTGACCTCAAAATGTATGAAAAATGTCAAATTAAACTAGTGATGCTCATGATAACAAGCTATTGATCTAGCTATCCTACACAATAACTGCATCCAACGGTTAGGAATGTTAATAGTATGGCGTTGTAGTCTCATAGGAAACTCTTCGATCTGGAAATACATAATCCCAAGAGTTAATCCATCCATGTGCTACTATAGCTCAGCAAGAGTCTCGGTCATATCTAAATCCCGAAGGACTTCTCTCCCAACAACCCTCTCTGCTGGCTCATCTGCTCCCTGCTCTAGCTGACCCACTGGTTGAACTCAACCCACATCTGCATGCATAAAAACTTTAGTTTAGTCATGGGAGACATCAAAATACAAAAACATGTATAAACCTTAGAAAAAATAAAAAACATGATCAAAACATTCTTACCAATTGCACCCCATTGAGCGTTGTCTGGTAGAATCAAGTCTGGGACTCCTCGGAAATATATGCCTGCGTATGCATATTGATCTATGGTGATCATCTGTCATCTAAAATAAGAAAATAATGTAGTAGATAATATGATGGTCAATTGATGAGCATGTCTAGACATAAATTCAACCCATCTCTGCATCTATTGATCTATAGGGCCAGATATACCCAGTGTAACATGCTAGAGCTACATCGATGGAATCCTCTCTAAGGTAAAGGAAATCAGGATCGAGCCATAGTTGAAATTTTTCTTCCTTCCTCCCTTTTCTTTGGTCAGTTTTTCTTTCATCTAAAAGAGGACAACTTCAACCTAGTTAAATATTGTTGGTTCTAAACACTCCAGTGCATACTGCATGTATGATCTATTTTCCACATGTAGTGTAGTAGAACCGAAAAGCTTTTCTATAGTAAACAGGATGGTCCTCAAAGGCAAATCATGTACATCACATATGTTTATTTTCCCATCCTTACTTGGTTTAGTCCCTGGATGGCAGTGCTGCAGTATGTAATCTCTCACTATCTCTCCTCCAAGATCAGATCCTAAAAGAGAAATGGGAGAACCTCGCTTCGATAATCTAGTGAGAAAATAAATGTCCTCCACTAATATGGGGAGAAATTTTTCCCCAATGTGAAAATCCTATAGTACCGAATCCCATGAATGAACAAGGAACTCCAATAGTTCCATTTGCTGCATCATACCCAAGAGTCTGAAGTACTTTAGCAACCCGCAATATTTGAGGACTCTTACTATACTCAGATCATTTAGGGAAATCATGTTGTGTTCTTCATGTTCTCTTTCCCTCCATGTAATCTTCATTTTGATTCGATGAATACCTAAAACAAAATCATAAGCTTAATTAGGATCCATTTCATGCAAAAAACTTGGGACAATTTGGGCACACAACAAAAAGGAAGAATGATAATTGTGCCCAACGGACCCCAGGTCAAGGGACAGAGCATTGCAGTGGATATGGCCTTCAATTTCAGTGCACTGCAATGCACTTTTCTACATTCAAGGGTGCGTTTTCCTATTAGCATAGTATATTTACCCTAAGGGGCTCAAAACCCTAAACATTTACCATGAAATGCACAATAAATTATACTAAAAGAAAGAGAAGGTTCATAGCTCCAACCTGGATTGAGCGACGAGAGAAATTGTCCATAGAATCTGTCGCAATCAATTGTTGAAGTTTGGGGGAAAAAACTGGTTCATAGCTCCTAATTTTCAAATGGTAACTTTGGAATGGTAAAAATGAATGGTAAAAACTCTTTTAATTAGTCAATTTGATTATTTTAAATCATATTCAATGCTGTGACTATGGTTTTTATTAATTTTTTCTATGAAACAGGTATGTTTAATTTGTTTGATGGTTTTTTGAATAGGTTTTATAGATGATACATCAGACTAGTCGTGCACACATATTAAAGAATGATTTGACCACAAAGCATACTTTTATCCTTATTTTTCGAGCTTTGATAAAAATGAAAAAGGACTTGAAGCACACTTCTATCTCTTTTTTCTAGCTTCGATAACAATGAAAAAGGAACTCCTGGAGTCTTATTTTAGCTCTTTTCAGACTCCGATAATGTGAAAAGATTGCCGAGCACTTGTCTTTTCTAGCTTGTAAAAGTAAATGAAACGACATCTACTCAGTATAAGTTTAACCCTTTTCTGGACTGAGATATATTATTTACGAAAAAGGAAAACCTTAGTCAAACATTGCTAATAGGTTTTCTCTGGTATCATTTTACACTTTTTCGGACTTGAGCAAGAAATTTACGAAAAAGGACTCGTGGATTTTTCTTTTGTCTTCTTTTTTAAACTCTCTAAATATCAAAAAGTACCAGGTTTTCATTGTCATTAGGCTCGTTAAAACATAAAATAGCGAGGAATTTTCGACCATGGCAAGAATCGAGTTTCATTTATTGTTATACTCATTAAATTATTAAATAGTAACGAATTCGCTCGAAGGGTTGAATTATATATCAAGCATATGTTACCCTCCTCAATATTGTTAAAAAATAAAGAGGTACTAGTCGAAAATTGACTGGGGAAAATTTGGGAAAAATAACAGAACACTTTATGGTAGTAGGTCGCTCTTGAACATGACACTTTCACTCCATCACCGTGAATTTTGGGTTGGGTAATCTTCTTGACGGTTCATTCATACCTATGGTTCATCATACCTTCACTTCGGTTTTGGTTCAATGCTACCAAATCATCTCAAGTGTCGTTGATATGTTCAAGAGGAGTCATATAGTAAAATCCAAATCCTTCTGCAATACTCACAAGCCTTCATTTTCATGACAGTCATCCCTAAACATTTCTATATCAAGTCACATTTTGTCTCCAAAATCAGTAACTCCCGTTTTGCAATAAAGTTTCTTCCTGTCGACATGAAATCATTATCCAGGAAGTTTACTTAGAAACATCTTCCAGTACCCTGAGGCCTGTTACATCATCAAAAAGTTTCTCGCTTCTGGACCTTTGACCGAAATATTTTTTTTGGCGTTCGACATCAAATCATCTATTCACACCTTGCAAATTGTACTACATTACCTTGAGAGCCATTAACATCAATGGTGGTTTTCTCGCGTCTGTTAACAACTCACATCATTGGATAGTAATTAGATAATGTCTTCCCATGTTCAAATTCAAATTATATGTTCACATGGTTAGACTTGTACTTGAATGATCGAGTGAATGAGATAAGAAGACCCTAGATCTAGTTTCATCCATCAGGGCTGCGATTTTAGGATTTTTATACACATCATCTGTACGATGGATTTACATACATATCATCATCCGAACATGGGCCTATATATGTAGGCATGTCTATATTGGGAAACATTCCAATGTAGATGACTTTTTGAATTATGTACATGTTATTAGATAGTTTATGTGTTGAGCATCGGAATGCCTCCCTCAATAATTCGTGATCAATATGAAATATATCATGATATAATGTATTGTAAGATTGATGCAGGTTACCGTCCACTTCAGTTACAACAAATCACATCATAAAGCATCTCATCCAGCTACTGTTATTATTTTGACTTCATGCTTTAGGGGGCAGTGGTTATAGGTCAATTTGGGCATTATCCCCCAAGACCTGGTCAAACTGGACATAATCCCAAGGACCAATGAATTAGGGTCTATCATCCCCTTATATTTCAATTCCTATATTCCCTAAGTGAAGAAAATTTCATTCATGGCTTCTATTGTGAGATTTCCAAGGTTTGAATTATATGTTATATGACCCACTGACTAACCAAAGCTCATCTAGAATGGACTAAATACATTGTAGTGCCAATTCCTCCATGCAAGGGTGCACTGCAGTGCACTTCCCGACACTCAAGGGTGCATTGGTCAACTAGGAGTGGAATTCTCATTGTTCCGGGAATCTCCACATGGCCAGTGCCTTCTAGAAGAGTCCATAGGTGTCATACTTCGAAATCAAGTGTCCATATAACACCTCTGAACTTGGAAACATGTCTTTCCTATTATTGGAAAGTCATTCATTAAGAAACTACCATCAGTTTGCCTATAAATTGAGCACTCATCCTAGTGCTAGGGAGGAATAATTTTGTGCAAAGTTATGCTATTGGATTATCATTGGATAAGAGAGTGAAAGAAATGATATGTTGTTGAGATGATGTTAGATGTGATGAGGCTGGAATAAAGTTGGAGTAGGTTGATGAAAAATCGATCCATTGGATGTAATCTTCTCCTCCTACTATTTAATAAAGATTGTTGTTCATTTTCCCATACATGTCTCTATTTCTTGTGCAATTTATTCTTGAATGATGTATTTATTGCATATCTAATCAATTTTATTTGAGTAAGATAAGTAGATACTAGTATATTGCATGTTGTTTTCTATTCTCTGATTGTGTTTGCAGGAATCAATCTAGCGACTTGAGTTGGATTGAGAGCGACAAAAACTGCGACAGAAGCATAAGAAGAAGTGAAAGAATCACAAGCAGACTCCTTTACCATTCTGTATATCTGCTTCTTTTAGAGAGGATAATAGTTATTCTTTCCTCTGTTTTTCTAAGTGATAAACACCACACTTATGGAATTTGTTTTATCCGTAGATTAAAATTCCATATGACAACTATGAAGTGAGCCACATTGTTTAGCTTATACACCACCACCATTATGGAATCACGTTTCCTAGATATAATTGGTAGTTCGTTGATGAAGTCCATATAAATCACTTCCCAGTTCCATTCAGGAATGGGGATTGGTTGTAGCAATCCCATTGTGTGCCTACATTCCACTTTCACTTGTTGGCACTCCAAGCATCTAAAAATATATTTTTCCACCTCACATTTCATCCTTGGCTAATAATATACATTTTTCATGGTTGTTATAATTTTTTTATAACTAGGATGACTAGAATATGGTAGTTTATTAATTTCATACAAGATGAGATTATTTAAGTCACACATACAAGGTATACACCACCTACCTTTAAATTTCAACATTCCATCCTCTGAAGTGATAAATTCTTACTCAATGTTCCTCTTGTCTCTTGATGCAAGCACTCTTTCACTTGATAGTAGTGCTCATCTACCTACATTCCCTCTTTAATCTTTTATTTAATGTTAATATTGCAATTGTCGATAGTTTCTACGTGAGCTACTTGTAGCCTCTTGCTGAGTACATCTAGTACCTTGTTTTCCTTGCCTTTGATACATTTTATTTCAAAATAAAATTCACTAATAAAGGCTAGCCACCTTGCTTGTTTGGAATTAAAATTGAGATGATAAAATATATACCTTGGGACTCCATGATCCAACATTAATAGAAATATCATTTATACGATGTAATGCATCCAAATTTTCAATGTATGTATTACTCCTTCCAACTCCAAGTCATGAGTGATGATTTTTTCTCATGCTCATTCCACTTTCTCATAATGTAATAAATAAATTTTCCTTATTACAAAAGGAATATATCGATTCATTCCTTATAGGGATCTGTGCACACCACAAAATATTTTTTGGGGTATGTTATTCTCAGTATTAGTGCGTGTGTGAGAAAAATTTTCAACTGCTTAAAGTTGGATGCACATTTTGTTGTGAATTGGAATTTAATTCCTTTTCTTTCTAGTTTTGTGATTAGATTTCCAATCCTTGAGAAATTGTGTTGGGATTAGATTTACTATTTATATAATTATTCCTTTGCCCTAATCCCCACAAATATTTTCAAAGAATATTTGGCATCTACCCCTAATGATGGACTCACTTAAGAATTCTGAAACGTTGGGTTATTAAAAAACTCAGAACATGTTATTCCTCTCTCTTATGAAATCTGGTAAGAACCAACCAATCCCCTTAACGATATTCTTCTGTCAAATTTTTAGGAGTAGGCCACTCCATAATGTCCTTGATTTTATTAGGGTCTAATACCACTCCCTCTTTAGAAGCTATATGCCTCAAGTATTGCACTTATGATTGAAAGAAATCACACCTACTAAGTTTTGCATAAATCTTTTGGTCTCTCATTAGTTGCAACACTATTGCTAAATTTTCGTCACACTCCTCCTTGGTTTTTGTATAAACCAAGATGTCATAAAAAAAATACAAAACAAACTTGTCCAAATATAGAAAAGGCACATTATTCATCAAACACATAAATGGCGTTGGGGAATTTGTAAGCCCAAATGACACAAACACATTTCAAGAGTCCATAACTATTTCTAAATTTCATTTTGTGAATTTCCTCGTCTTTAAAGAACACTTGATGGTACCATATTTTCAAATCAATCTTTGAGAAGACCACAACTCCCAAAAACTAATGAAACATATCATTAATCCTTGGTAGAGGATATATGTTATTTATCGTGTCCTTGTTTAATTTTTGTGGTAAATTCATATCCTTAATGCATCATCTTTATTATTTATGAATAGCATAGGTGCTCCCCACAGTGACACACTGGATCTAATATATCCTCTATTTAGCATTTCTTTTAATTGTAGTTTTAACTCTACTAGCTATGGTGTACTCATATGGTATAGAGCTCTGGACATTGGCATTATCCCTGGAAATATTTATATCGGGAAATCAATTTCCGTTTGTGGTGGAAGTCTTGGGATCTCTTCATGGAACACATCCTAAAATCATTTTAAAACTAGGTACTCCTTCATGATACTACCACTCATTTTTGAGGCATTGGTTGCTTGGACAACAAATAACTCACATCCCTTTCGACTTCATCACTTCAACTAAATCGTTGTTAAAGTTTCCCTTGTAACATAAACTTTTAACAATTGTCATTGAGGCATTCAATTGAATTTTTGAAGAAATCTACCCTAGTTCTATAAGTCACTAGCTAGTCCATGTCAATTAACACATCATACGAGCCTGTTGAAATTTGCAACAAGAAACAGTGCAGTTGGCATCCAAAAACAACATGAAAACACCTACACTAGTGTCAGACCACAGGTCATGTAGTGATAATTCCTAGTGATACATTAGTGTGAAATTCAATTTATTTAATAAATTGGAAATGTGTCTAATTTAATTATCCCTTAATTAAATTGGAGAGTAAAAGGTAATCTTATCTCATGATCACTTGTAATAGTTAACCGAGTGTGATAAACATAGTTAGCTCATGTATTTCGAGTTGAGGGTGGTTGGTGAGGCATGCAGAGTAATTCTATTAGTTATGGAGTTCGAATTTCAGTTGGTGCATTATTTTAATGCATGTGTAATTAGTTAACTCAATTAGGTGAGTTAGAGTCAATTGAACTAGTTGTAACTATTTGTTGCACTAGTGGGAGATCAAGTGAGTTAAATATTATTTAATTCACAATCAATGATCTTCCATGAAACTGATGATTTACTATTAATAGCTTCATGGATGTCAGTTCCAGTGGAGACCCAATTGAGACAAAGGTTAAAGGGAAGTTAACTATCAGTCGTGATATTAGCATACTACCCAGATGTAGTTAAAACACTATAGGATGCCCATGATACTTAGCGCAGTTGAGGAAGTTTGAAATTCCTAAAGAATAAGGATTGCATTCATCAGGAATTGTGTGAGCAAGGTAGGTTGAAGACAGGCTGAGACTTGGCTAAGTGTTGGCCCGATTTTGTCTGGATCAATGTGAGACGATAGTCAGATTGTATGAGACTCTTGTGAGAAGAGTGAATTGTAATTGTTTCATGATTCCATGGTTAATATAAAATATAAGGCATGGGGGTTTTGAGCAGCAAGGTTTCCCTAGGAAATTATATGTCTTGTGGTTTGATTAGATTCTTTCTTTTCTTGATGTGATTGGCGATTGTGTTTAATTTCTACAATTGATTTGTAGAAGCGATTCAATATCTAGATTTAGTACATTGTTAGAGAGGATTTAATCCATTTATATACATATGTTTTTATAATTTCTACATGGTATCAGAGCATGGGAAATCACTTTAGTGGAGGAGAAGCAGAGTTTCTGACTGAATAGAATTCGAATTTGCAAAAGTGTTCTTGGTGCGATGGGTGAATTGGGATCGAAATGGATTTCAATGGCTTGAGATTGGAGTATGAACTTGAGGGTAGCTCTAAATATATTGCGTAGAAATACATGATGGAGGTAGTATTGGAGGATAGTGGGTTGAAATAATTCATTGATAATGATGTTCCCAAACCCACTATAGCAGATGTTGCAAATCTTGATGCTTGTAAAAATAAGGTTGCAAAGGCGAGGAGGATATTATTGGAGGGAGTACGAGACAAAATTGTCTCAAGTAACCATGCAAAATCTACACCATATGCAATGTGGAAAGCTTTATCATATCTATTTCAGAGTAGCAGTGATCATAGAAAATTGGCACTAAAGGATAAACTCAGGAAGATAAAAATGGAGAAAGGTGAAACCATGATGAAATATTTAACAAAGTTTGTCAAATGTCGGGATGAGCTTGGGAGTGTCAGCATTATTTTCCTTGATGATGATTTGGTGAGCCTAGCTCTTCTAGGACTACCCAAGAGTTGGTATAGTTATCAGGACTCTGTCAATGGAAGGGAAAAGCTGCCAGATTGGGAGCGACTTTGGTCGGATTTGGTGCAAGAAGAATTCAAGCGGAATACCAGAGATGGATATTCATATAATAAAGAATATGAAGAAGATTGTGCTTTGGCTTCCAAGGTGAAGAATGGGAAAGGAGATAAATTCCATTCCAAATCTGAGTCTGGTAAATATGGCAAGAAATTCGACACGTCTAGAGTGAAGTGTTTTCATTGTCACAAGCATGGACATTATGCCACTAATTGTCCACACAAGAAGACAAACAAGAAGGCTTCAGGATCTGCAGATGGTGAGGCTTTGGCCTCGCAATTTGAGCTTTAATTCTCACTCATTTCATGCATGGTTTCAAGTGCAATTGGATCGGTGTGGTACTTGGATAATGGTACATCCTTTCACACGACGAGAGATAAAGAACTTTTCAGTAGCTTTCAAGAGAAGGACCTCCAGATGCATATTGAAATGGGTGATGACGGGCAATACAATGATACCAGGATTGGTACAATTACCTTCCAGAGACATTCAGGTAAACCCTTTCAATTAAAATATGTAATGCATGTACTAGGCTTGAAGAAAAATATAGTTTGATTCCTTTCTTGTTGAGAGGGAGTGTTGAAATTTGCAACAAGAAACAGTGAAATTGGCATTCGGAAACAACATGACAACACCTACACTAGTGTGGTACCACAGGTCATATAGTCATGGGTCCTAGCGATACATTAGTGTGTAATTAAATTTATTTAATAAATTGGAAATGTATCTAATTTAACTATCACTTAATTAAATTGGACAATAAAATTTAATCTTATCTCATTATCACTTGTAATAGTTAATTGAGTGTGATAAAATCAGTTAGCTCATGTATTTTGAGTTGAGGGTGGTTGGTGAGGCATGCATAGTAATTCTATTAGTTGTAGAGTTCAAATTGTAGTTGGTGAATTATTTTAATGCATGTGTAATCAATTAACTCAGTTAGGTCAGTTAGAGTCAGTTGAACTAGTTGTAACTGTTTGTTGCACTAGTGAGAGATCAAGTGAATTAAATATTATTTAATTCACAATCAATGATCTTCCATGCAATGGATGATTTACTGTTAATAGTTTCATGCATGTCAGTTCGAGTGGAGACCCAGTTGAGACAAAGGTTAAAGGGAAGCTAACTATCAGTTGTGATATTAGCAGACTGCCCAGGTGCAGTTAAAACACCACAGGATGCCCATGATAATCAACGCAGTTGAGGAAGGTTGAAATTCCTAAATAATAGGGATTGGATTCACCAGGAATTGCATGAGAAAGGCAGGCTGAAGATAGGTGGAGAATTGGCTAAGTGTTGGCCCGATTTTGTCTAGATCAATGTGAGACGATAAGCATATTGCAGGAGACTCTTGTGAGAAGAGTGCATTGTAATTGTTTCATTATTCCATGGTTAATATACAATATATGATAGAGGGGTTTTGAGAAGAAACCTTTCCCCAGAAAATTATCTGTGTTGTGGTTTGATTTGATTCTTTCTTTACTTCATGTGATTGGAAATTGTGTTTAATTTTCGCAATTGATTTGTAGAAGCGATTTAGTATCTAGATTTAGTACATTATTAGATCGGATTGAATCCATTGATATACATATGTTTGTATATTTATATAGAGCCTAGTGGTAATAAATTTAAATTTGTGTGCATGGGCATTGAAAATATCTATTAGGCATAACCTCGCCACATGTTCAACTCATTTCTTAGTCCTCATGGAAAACTAATCTAGCTGCAACCTATCATGAGCTGTGATCTACAACACACACTTTTCTGCAACTTGTGGACTTACATAACTAAAATTGGAGCCAGGGTTGATTAAAATTGAAATGAGTTGGTTTTTTTATTGTAACTTCCATTTCTATCACTGAGGCTTGGTGATCAGCCTACTTATTATATAATGCAGCATTGTGGCACACTTTGAGCCACATCCTTCATGGTATCTTATTCTTCTACATTGCACAACCTTGGACCATTCCATTCTCGTTAGGGATATTTCATCCACTGATGATTTTCTCCATAAATCCAACACTATATAGGTCCTCTTGTGTACCTCTCATCTTCTTCTCTTGTTTTACTTGTGAATCATTCCTTATCAATAGTAGTATTCTTTTTTAGAAACATAGCCTTGGCTACAATCGAAAACTTCAAATTTCCTTTTGCATTACTTTGTCCCCTCCCTTTAAAACTGGGATTTCCTCTCGTCTTCCAATCAACCTTGAACTTAGGTTTGTTCTTTAATTTCTCATAGAAATACTTATTTCTACTAATGGCATCCTCTAATGTTTTGGTCTCATTGAATTCTATTCGTTCCCTAAATGTATGTGGAAATCCACTAAGGTACCTTTGTATATTTGATTTCTCATCCTTTACGTATGGCACATACCTAAAAAAATCTAAGAACTTTATTGTATATTGATTAGTTTCAGTTGTACTAGTTTGTGCCCATAGAATTCCTTGGCCTTACTGTCATAGTGCCTTTCAAATAGGAACTTATCCCTGAAATACCCCTCAAATATCCTCCAAGATAATTATTTATCTCTGATAATATACATTCCTCAAATATTCCCACTAGATATTAGTTTTTCCCTTCAGGGTTAAAATGCCTACTATTTCCTTCATGTTCTCATAGTATGGCATGTACCCCAAAATACTTCTTCATTCCCAGAAGCCATGCATATTATTCTTAACCCTTATTCAACTCTCCATCAAATGGATGAGACTTTAACTTCTTAAATTATTCTGGAACAAATTCTTCTACTTTCCTCTTCTTCTGGCAATACCTTTTAGCTGCAACATTAGACATCTGCTCATAGTGTGACGATCTTCTTTCTAGGGTACCTAATGGAGCTCCACCTCTCATTGTATTCTCACTCACCGAACTATGTATTTTCTTGAATATTTTGTCTTCTACACCATCAACTTTCAATTCTTTCTTCCAATGTATTCATGAACTCTACCTAAACTTATAGTTGGCACCTAGTTCATATTGTTTCTATATTTGTATATTTGATAGGCTTTGTAGTATGACTACATTCACTTCTTCCAGCTTCTTCTAAGCTCAAACAATTTTTTCATTTTAAATCTTTAATATTCTTAACTCAAATCTTATACTTCTAAGAGTGTTCATCTAGTTAGGTCAGCCTTCCTCTCTTCTTTTCTCAACTGAATATTCCTACTAACCATGTTGAGATATGTCAAGGATATAATGCACCATTTGGTAAATCCTTTTGATCTTTTCTATTTTTTGTGTTTGCATGTGTTGTTAAACACAAATAAATATTATCCAATAAAAAATGTCATAAACCAATGTTACCATAACCTTGGAAATATTACATAAGCATGTGGCTTTTAGGGTATTTTAAACACCACATTTCAGGTTACTATAACTATCAAAACATAATTAAGATATCAAAAGCCACACTTTCATATGACATGCAATTCAACGTAAAATGTTACCATAATATTACATTGAAACACAATAACTACCAGTTCACGAATAATCCTTCTAAACCATTATATTTATTTTTATCCCATTGAGGTTCAATGTTGAACCATGCTCTGATGCCACTCTATAATTCTCTCTCCAACCTGCTTGGAATCTTCCAAATTTAATGGGAGGTGTTATTTTAATTTAACTCAACCTTCATGGTCTCACTATGGAAATGAGGTTACAAAATTTATCCCTTTCCAAATTTTGTGGAATTAACTTTGGATAAAATTATCCAATTTAAATCATCTAGATATTTTCAAAAATATAAAACTTATATTGATTTTATGCCCAAACCAAAAGTTATGATCAATTAAAGTTGGTCACTCAAATATTTCCATGCTAGTAGGAATTCCACATGGCACTCACACAAACCTACGTACCTCTTCCATGTCAACCATAATGCTCACATGTCTCCAATGTGGGTTGGTTAATGCAATCCATGGAATATTCCACATCAACGTTACCCACGGGTCCCAGTCAACCCAACTCGTGCACATTCACAAATTCTTCCTTTTTATCTCACTCAAGGGACATACAAGTGTGCAAAAAATATATGCTTGGAAGAAATCCTGGAACTCTAGTTTATTGGATATATTTGGACCACTAATGATCCATGACATGGTATAGGCCTATCCCACATTCGATCCTTCCAAACCTGTGTCCCTACACGCACCACTGAATGCCATGAATACCAAGATGCATCCAAAAAACATTAAATTTTGGTCCCATGCTACCTTTCCATTAGAGGCCCACACCCTAGACTTCCCTTAAGTTCTAACTTATGATTGGATCTAGACTTGAACACTATGGCTTATTACCCAAGAAATGACCTAGCATTGAGCATGGACTATTTGAATTATAAAATATCTACACCAAACTATGTCTAGCCCATCTGGGATTTGGTCTCATAGAAAATTGGTACTCGTCATTTCTCTTGAACAACCATTATTCCAAACCTTTCCATCTAGCCCGCATCCAGTCCCAATACAAAGTTTTTTCCTACCATAGTAACTTAGAAAAATTATATAGGTTTCCTCAAAGCTATTTAGGGTTTGAACCAAGGTTCCACTAACAACTTGGTTCTACCCTTGACATGAAAATACATAATAATTCCTTCCTTATGTCAACATCATAAGTTCAAGTGCTAACAATTAATGAAATTCATTCACAAAGATGTAAATCAAACTTCAACTCAGACAATAAAATATGTCAATCCATGGTTATTGTACTATGTAATTCCCACTATAATAGTATTAGACCTTCCTAATATTTGGTCTGGACAACTCCATCAAATCCCCTGATATAGCTATGTGTACACCGCATTATTTCATTCATTGTTCCGTGATTAAGGAGATAATCAACTAGTAAATATACAAAAAAAAATCATTTTAGTTCATAGTTAGCCATGTAAAACGCCTCAACAAGAAAAATTTAATTCTAAAAAATAGAGATCCTTTGATAGCTAGAACACTCAAAACATGGAATGTCACACACCATAGTAGTTTAAATATATTTTAAGCAGTCATCAGAAACCATAAAAGTTTCTAAGTATATATATATATATATATATATATAAGGATCATCAATTACTTTATACCATGAGAACAATAATACGAATATCTCATTACATGCACATAGGAGTACATATTCCTCATTAATGGTGTTGATACACTTGTATCATATAATAACATCAATTATCATTACATTGCACAATTATGAAAAATATATAAGTAACTTATATTATTAGGTAAATGGCTAGTAACTAAGAGAAGTACTTCAATTCTCCTCCCAACCATATGCAAACTACATTATTGTATTTTCATGCAGTTAACCATCCTTGAACCAAATTTAGACTTTGAGGAGTAAAGTGCTCAATGGAAATTTTCACAAGTTAAGTTACATCCACAAGGGAATTCATAGCACACAATGCCTCCACCTGATATCCATGAGTTTAGAGTGCACATTGTCTCCACCGAAAACACACTTTAGGGAATCCATACCACACAGTTCTCCACCCAAAAATCACTACAAGAATCCAAAGCACATGGTGTCTCCACCCAATTCACATTATAGGAATCTAGAGTCCACAGTGACTCCCCATGCAATATTACAAGAATCTAAAACACCACAGGACTTAACCTATAATCTAACAGGAATCCAACGCATACCATGCCTCCACCTGATAGTTTTCACGGGAATCTAGAGTCCACCTTCAGGGTCTCCACCTATGGAAATACCATGAGAATTCCCAGAGTACCTAATGTCTCCAACCACAGGGTAGGAGTCAAAATTCCACTACCACTCTGCCTTCCCAACACCATAATTTCACCTTTCTTCAATTTCCCTTAGCTAGCTTCAATTCTTGATCTTACACTTATAATTTCTCATTTCTTTACACACACTGCTAATACGTTGACCTCATGTTGTCACACTAGAACCTTACTTAAATCTCTTGGTGCATTTTTCTCGTCATCCTAATAATATTGATCTATAATGAGTTTCCTTCTCGTCTACTCAAATCCTCCATTGTGAGAGTTTTCGTTCTCTTCTAAATTTTTTTCCCAAATTGTTTCTTGCATATTAACTAGTGCCAATGCATCTCACGAGAGTAGGATTGGCTCGTCCTTACTCAGGTGTTCATACTCCATTTTTAATTTTTCTACATTTTTTTCTTTTAATCCAGTGGGGATATACGTATAAATTTAATTCAAGATCTAAAATTAGCGATTTCCTCCAGCAATTCTAAAGCATCTTCTCCTCCCAGGCTTTGAATATGTGTACTCTCTCTTCAGTCCACCAATTTTTGTATTTTTCACAATTATTTATAATTGTAGATGAAAATATTTGTATGAGGGGTCAACAAAAAATTATTGTCACAGGGTCAATGAATTCACAAGTCAATGGGTTTGAGAGTTGGTATATTTGGGCAGGGTTTTGGTGTGAGAGTGTTTTTTTATGTTTGAATTTTATTTTTTGTTTTTGTTTATATTTTTTTGTGTTATTTTTTCTTTATTATTTATTTGTAATATATTTTATATTTGTATGTGTATTAAAATATGATATATAGCTAAATATAACCCCCTTAGCCATTAAACCCCACAAACCTCCTTACCACTAATGTCCATAATCATTAAACCCCATAATCCCTCAATTCTTAACTCCTAATCCCTCATCCTAAATTAGATAGAAATCCATAAAAAAATTATTTGTTTTAAGTATTGCAATGGGTACCATATGAAGCTTTGAAATCAAATATTTTTTTAGGGCCTAGGTAGTGTTTTTGGAGAAAGCGTCTGGTTATTGTGGTGGATGAGGGTGGAGGGATAGAAAGTTACCAAGGTTAGAAGGTGAATGGCTAAAATGGTGTGTTATATTATCAATATTAATTTATGGTTAAAATCACTCAACACATGCTCAATATGGGTTGGGAGGTTATAGGATGGTGTGTGATGAGAGAAAACAAGGTGAATGAATTCTAACCAACCAATTGTTATAAGAAATTTTGTCACATATGGTAAATAGGCCTTCAAACAGGATCATTCACATCCTTTGAAAACTTTTTCATCCTCCCTACACAAAGCCATAAGTGTAACTCTCTCAAATCCCTGAGTTTCTGCTTGAAAATGCTTCATTTCAGTGAGTTTTAGGCCCAATGCACCCTGTCCCTTTAGAGATTAGTGCTCACCAGTAGGTTGGATCTCCCTATACCTACATTGATCATTAGAAGATTTCCCCCTGTTGGGGGTGTAGTGATTTATAAATTTGGGAAAACTAAAAAAAAATTCCAAGTTTCCTCTTCCGAAAACTTCCAGGAGTTCTTATAACTAGTTACCTTGGATGAAATTCTCGAATACTATCCTATCTTACCTTGGATATTTCACCCCTTATCCCTTGAGCTCATCCTCCCATAAAGAGTGGATATCAAGCCTATATTGGTAAATTGGTAAGAAATCTTAACTTACCATCCTCTTGTAGTAATTTGTGTCCATCCACCAGCTAGGGGTTAGATTTTGGAGATAGATTCTACCCTCATGCTGTTACTGTGAGAGTCATTATTCCATGCATTAGGGAAACATAGAGGTACATTTTGTGGCAAGGAAGGAAAATTCAACTTGGAGGAGCTCTTCTAAAATATCAACACCTATATTTGCTTGTAACTCTCTCCATTTCTATTAATGCAAAGAGTTTTTTTTTTTCATATATGTGATGTTATGATTTCATGTATTTCAATGACATGTTGATCCATTGAATAAAGTAATTAGATGATGTTACATATATTTTGTAGATCGTTGGATTTTGTTGTTTGATTGTGTTGTTTCTAATTATAGCAATCATAGCTAGGATTGGAACATACAAGCCAAGAGAGAAGCGAAGCACATGACGGATTCTAGGTAGAATTCATTCCATTATCTATTTACTTTAAGGAAAACATTAGATTCTATGTATTTCTGTTGTTCTAGACTATGCCATCAAGTCTAGTGAATATACTTATGTCTGCAATCATAGATTCTTCGTAACACAATGATATATACAAAATAACATAAAAAAAAACCAACACATAATGGACCCATATAAGAAAAATTTTTAAAGTGAATAATTCATATAAATATATAATCACATACCTCCTATGTTTCAATGATTCACTATATTGACTTTTTTCTTCATCCAACTCTACATATATATCATTTGATTCAAAATTGATGCTGAAAGGATTGGCTATAACAAAATCATCATTAGTTTCAATTTTTTTAATCTCATCATGGATATCATGATCAAGAACATTATCATGTACATCTAGCTTAACTTCTTTGAATTCTTTTTCTAACACATCTACACCTTCTACATTATACTTTACAAAATTTTCTTTTGGATCATATCTAACAATATATGACCTATTCACTTTACCTAGAACCTTTGAGTAAAATACATGGTAAAATGGCTTGGATGAACATAAGGATTTTTACATAAAGGCTAAAAGGATTTGTGCATAAGGGATACAAAATTTCTTGTAAAACAAATACGTCAAATTGTTAAAACTGACCTTGTTAAAGTGCATATCATCTCGAGGAAAATGCATGCATAATGGTGAAATTGGTGTGAAGATGTTAATATTGAGAATATATAGGCTTATGAAACATCTAATAATTGAGTTAAATTACGTACATACCATGGTGAAAAATGCACACCTCAAAAGGGAAAGTTTCATGAAACTAGGGCATGATAAAAAATGCACTCCATATGAATAAAAATGCATGCCTTGAGATAGTAATTGGATGTTTATCTTATAAAATTACATGAAACTAGGTTACTCAGGAAAATGAATGTGTCAAGTTGAAAATGATGTTGAGTGCATGGAATTTCATGTTTACATAGTAAGGATAAATACATACACCTTATTAATGACAAATGCATAATACACACACCTTATTAATGACAAATGCATAGTTTCTCTGTAAAAAATGCACACCCTTGATATATTTCACAATGTTATGATGGCCTAAACCTTAAATGGTTCATCCTTATCTGAAATGAATGGTTTTCATATGATGATGAGAAAATGGATGTTGATCCATTGTATATAATTGATACTAGGATGGTATATCTTGTAACAACCTTGAACCCATGTTTGTTGCTATTGTTTTGAAAAATGATTAAGTGGTTAATCTTGTATGTTGAGTTATTGAAACTTTTGTGAATGCCATTACTTGAAACCAAAATTCAAGGTAATATGGCTATGCTAAATTTTTATTAATAAAATTGATTGAAGGTTGTTTTACAATATTCTTTAAGGATGGATACAAAGGTATATTGTAATCCTTTGATAATTGTAATTCATTTATTAAAAATTATGCTCCAATGGCAGATTCTATAACTACCTCACTATGGAAATAGGAGTTCAAATAAAGAGAGAGGGGGTTAGAATATGTAACTTAATTTATAACTCTAAAATTCTTCCTAAGTTACTTGAAATTGTGTTATACTCATATGCACCAACACTCTCGTCTTGTTTACAATATGTTGGAGTAAAACATAAGTGGTGAGTCCACATGAGATTTTGTGATTTTATCTTCCTTAAGGTAATATAAAAAATATGAGGATTGGATGGGTGGGAAAATGTAACATCTATAACCTACAATAAGGAATACATTTTTTTAAGCCTTAGGTTTGCATGTTAAAAAACAATGTCTGCTTTTTTAAACCAAAAAATAATAATTCTACATAAAGGCTCAAAACTACCTTGTAGAATAAACATGTCAAATTTCTAAAACTAGCCTTCCTAAAATGCACACAAGCGTGGGGGAAATGAATGCCCAATGGATGAATTTACATCATGATATCAGGAATATATAGGCTTATGAAACATGCAATTGCTAAGATAAATTATGCATGCCCCATGGTGAAAATTGCATGAAAATAGAGCATGATGAAGAATGCACACTTTGTGAAGAAAAATGCATGAATTTTGTTGTTAATTTGTAGATTCTAAAATGCTCATGAAATTTACTAAATCACAAGACTAGAAGCTACTCTACAGATTTGCAGAAGCTAATTAACGATCGAGAACACATATCATTAACATGCAAAAGGAAACATCACACATGCAAAAAGATTTATCTAGGGGAAAGAAACTGCTCAAAACCAATTACTATATGTATTTCATTAATCAAAGAATAGATATTAAATACAATGCTTGCTCAAGTTTGAGCACACTCTGCAAGTGTATATTCTAACTCTTTTCCTGACTCACTGAACGTGACCAATACTTAGCCAATTTTTCAAGCCTCCAATCCCTATTTCCTTGTGATGGTCCTTGAGGAATTAGCCCCTATTTTTTAGGGAAATTACTCCATTGGATTGCCAAACTCCTATAGGCCCATCCTTTGACTGCATGCACCACCTGTACACATGGAACTAGTCTATAACTGATAGTACACTGCCTTGGAATATCCATCTCAACTGGTAACTTTAATTCTTTGCATGCATCAATTATTTTAAGTTGATTTATCAGTTAACTAGATGACCACTGAGCGGGATTAAAGTTAAATTTCACAACTTGACCTTCCACTAGTTTCTCCAGCAATTGGAACTAGTTTAACTGACAATAACTCAACTTACTGAAGAAGCTTGCTACAAATAAGAAATCAATCATATTGAACTGAACTCAAGCTTCCCCAACTCAAATTTACTCAGTTAACTGAGTTAAAAGAGCCATGTCACCTCAAATAATTGCATCCAAGATTCTGTTCATGTGGACATTCAAATTTTCTCTAGTTTGACCAAGGGAAGGTCAAACTGAGATTTTCTTGCTACATTTTAAACATAATTGGATGTTGAGCGTATAAATTGCATGAAAAATATGATGAAAATTCATGCCTAAAGTTTAAAATTCATGTTGAGTGCATGTGTACAAAGTAAGGAGGAATACACACACCTTGCTAATGAAAAATTCATGTAGGAAAACCAATCTCCCATGTAGGAAAATTATCCATGTTTTCATTAAACATGGAAATTTTTTTATTTTGTGATTCTTCAGAAAAACCCTCTTATAATTTCATTTCAAATATGTCATGGTATTCATTAGTCAATATTTTATAATAATGTTACATTACTAGGCTTTTGACTTGTTGTCTTCCTTTCCAGGGTCATTTCCCCCTTTTCCTAGTATTTCAAAGATAAATAAAAGTGAATTTGATGAACTCTTTTCTCTTCTAAAATTAGTGAAACAAAAATCTTATGGGAAGCTTAAAAATCTTGTAATGTTTTGGAAAGTTTCTCTATGAGTGGAAGAAGATTATCTATGACCATATATTCTTATCTAATAGGTAAACTAAAGCTTGAAGATATTAGTGCCTTTAAATTGGTTTTTGGAAATGTTACAAAATGACATGAGGAAATGGGAAAACACAATATTGGGTATAAAAATTGGTATTGGGTTGAAATTTGAGCAATATAAAAAATGTAGTATTTTGAGCCACTATCAATCAAAATGTGACATGTGGAAAACCATGACATTGGTTGAAACATTGTATTATAACCTTTTATTATTTTATTGATCATGATACTAAAGCTACCATGAGGATTATGAATCAGTAGTTCAAATCATTATGAGTTGTTAGATTTTTTCTATTCAAATTATAATTTCACATTATTAGATAGAACTTAATCACACATTTAAGATCCAGTAGGATTATATTAATCCCCTCATGGATTTATTATTTGTTTTATTGATTATACTTGATTTTGTTTGATGTTGGTTAGGGCTTATGGACTATTAGTGTATAATTATCCTCACATCACACTTGCGATACCACTTACATCCTATTTCCATTTCAATGTCCTTGCACTAATGGAAATTTTACCCTCACGTGGCACACTATAGCCTTGACACACATTAGGCACCTTGGTAGGCATAGTAAGTTGTGATGAGCAGGTTTAGTCCCCCTAATAGGCATAATGATCGCAGTGTAGAAATAAATTGAAATTTTCAGCTGCTAATGAAAGAATATTGAAATCAATAGACACAAATCTCTTCTATTAAATTATACGGAAAAAAAAAATTTGACAATAGAAACACATGTAATCATTCAAACAAAATAAATTTTATTTTATTTTTTTATTTTTTATTTTATTTTATTTTTTTTAACTAGGGAACCCAACTTGTAAAAACCCCTCATTTGTTTGTATTATACCATATGAGAAAAATGATCTATTACAATGACTTCTTCAATTCTTGAAGCTCCCTTTGCACTGCAATACCGATCTCCTCCTCCTGAGTCTGCTTTGCCTAATACTTAGGAAAAATAGGCCTCCTTCTTCCTCCTATTTCCTTATGCAATTCCTTCTCCTACAAAATATGGAAGCTCATATTTCCTTGTCAAAATCCAAAGGGAAATAGCTCATCCTCAATGCAAACATTGTACACTCTCTAGTATACAATGATAATTACAATGTTCATTTTCTCTCCAACTTCACTAGGAAATTCGAATTGCATGCATGACTAGGGTTATTTTTAGTAAATTGACTAGTTAATTGAGAGTTAGTTGAGTTTAAAACATGTACAAATACTCAATTGAACTCATACTCACTCTATTCTAGACTAGAGCTCAGATAACTAACTCTCACTAAATATAAAACCTCTAGATAGCTAAATATTGGCCACCAACTTGCACAAAACTCTACTTCTAGCCCACAAAATCAAATTGGTTGACCTTAACTAAGTGATTTTTCCATGCCACTTCTGTTAAATTCTTGAAAAATCATCATGTTGAAGTGGAAATCAAAATTTCTCCATTTGACTAAGGCACAAGTCAAATGAATCCTTTTCTTGCTATAATTTAGCAATCCCTCTTAGCAAGAAAAGGGGTTTGAAGAACCCTAATCTTTCTCTTGTGGAACTCGAACTTGCCTCTTGACAAAGCCTTTTGTTAAGATGTATACATCATTATACTTTGTAGGAAGATACTGTAACATAAAAATCCTCCTCTACACACAATCTCTCAGGTGATAGTACCTGATGTCTATATTCTTGGACCTATCATGAAACATTGCATTTTCACAAAGTTTTATGCAACTATGATTGCCACAGTGGATCAATGTAGGTTTCATCCAAACAACCTTGCATGTTGTTGGAATATCATCCATATACTCAATGTATGTTGGGTTGAGTGTCATATATATTTATTTCTTGTAGTACCTCGAAACCGTTGTTGACCCAACACTAAATAATACTCCTGATGTGCTCTTCTTATTTAAAAGACTCCCTGCTCAATATACATCTTTGAAGCCTTGAAGCTTCACTCCATCAGTCTGCATGTACCATAAACCAAATTCTGTTGTGACTCTAATCTTAGAACATGTTTTTTTGCTTTCCAATTAATATTTGACGGCTCCACCATGAACATACTAAGTTGGTTCAATGAAAAAAAAATATCAGGACTTTTGGTAACCAAGTACATCAAATATCCCACCAAATATCTCTAGATAGTGCCATATAATGCTTTTCCTGTAGAAGCATACTCTTT
The DNA here is from genome assembly GCA_034641835.2 of Pinus albicaulis. Lineage (NCBI taxonomy): Eukaryota > Viridiplantae > Streptophyta > Pinopsida > Pinales > Pinaceae > Pinus > Pinus albicaulis. The sequence continues at coordinate 621,991,228 of CM076579.1, forward strand.
CCTCTAGTTAGTACTTAGAGGAGTATCCATGGATTTTCAATCATGCATATGAAATCTCTAAAGTATGTTAGAGGTGTACTTCCCCTATCCAAAAAATATCTCTCCATCTCCCTTCCACACCTCCAAGATAAGGAAGTAATGCATAAAACCCATATCCTTCATCTCAAACTCTCTTGCAATGTCCTCCTTACAATACTGGATCAAATTATCATCTCCTGATGGTATCAAATCATCCACATAGATAACTAAGATTAGCAGACTTCCATCTACCATAATGTAGTAGAGATTAGCATATGCTTCACTCTTAGTGAATCCCAATCCACTGAGATAAGAATCTATGTGAGTGAACCAAGAACGAGGTGTTTTCTTCACACCATATAGGGCTCTCTTGAGCCTACACACAAGTGTCTCCCTGCTAAAGGTCTCAAACCCCTTAGGTTGCTCAATGTATATCTCTTCCTCAACCACTCCATTAAGGAAGGCCGTATTGACATCCATTTCATGGATCCTCAACCTAAATCATGTTTCCAATGCAAGGATGGTCCTAGTAGATGAGTCTCTTTCCACAGGGAGGAATTTCTCCTCATAATCAATCCCCTCCATCTGTGATAATAATTTGGCCAAAAATATAGCCTTGTACTTCTCAACACTGCCATCAATGACATGTTTCACCTTATACAACCATTTGGAACCAATAACATACTTTCCCTCAGGTCCAGGCACAACCTCCCAAGCATCATTATTCATGATGGAGTCATACTCCTCCACCATGGAATCTACCGACACCTGCTGGGAAACAACCTCTTAAAAAGAATATGGATCAGAATCAATCAATTATGACATGAGTGCCATATATCATGTATATCTATCTAGTTATCTCCTTTGTCCGTGAGAGGAACTAAGAGCTCCAACCTACTTTGCAGCTTCCTGCACCAATCTGTCAACCATCATGGTCCTCTTCCTCCCTTCTCTAGAAGGCTCTGTGTGAGTGGGTGCCTCCACTCAATATGTTCTCTGCTCCTCCACATGTGGTGTCTCTACATCATCCTCCTGTAATATCCTCTTTCCTTTAAGCAAGATCTGACTCTTTGGATCTGACTTAGGCTCATCCTTTGGAACTATAAGCTCTTCCTCTAGTGGTATACTCAAATCTCTCTAGAGAATTCCTCATGGATTTATACTCATCAAATATCACATCCCTCCTAATAACATTCATCCTAAGTGAGGGCATGTACACTTGGTAAATATGAGGTGTCTCAGAATAGCCAAAAAAGATCCCCCTCTTTGTAGTGGGCTCCATCTTTTTCTTGCTATATTTGGAGATATGACAAAAAAATATGTATCAAAAAATGCAAAAGCGAGAGACATATGACTTCATACCAGTGAAAGCGTCTTCAGGTGTAATCATTCCAATAATTTTGTGAGGGCTCTTGTTTTGAAAATAAATAGTTGTATTGTAGGCTAATTCCCATAGCGATAGTAGGAATCCATAGTCATGCAACATTTCTCTAACAAAACCTATAATACTTCTATTTTTCCTCTCTAGAACCCCATTTTTTGTGGGTTATGGGGTTCAATGAACTCCCTTCAAATACCCTCCCTGGCACAGAATTATTTGAAGGCATTATATACATACTCCTCCATTATCACTTCTCATGGATTTAATTTTATTTCTAGTCTCATTTTCAACTAGGCCTTTAATTTAAAAAAAATTGAATAAACCTCATCTTTCTTCTTCATGAAATAGATCCAACATTTGTGAGAAAAAAAATCTATAAATATGACATAATACATGTGTGTTGTAGTTGAGACTGTAGAAAATGGTCCACGTACATCTAAGTGAACTCGCTCCAAGATGGCTCCATCTCTACTATCTCGGCCCTGGAAGGAGGATTTAACATATTTTCCAAGAGTGCATCCCTTGCATATATCATGTTGATCAAGGGTGCATTTTGGAAGTCCAATGGTGATATTTTTGATTATTTTCAAAGATCCATGGTGTAGGTGTCCCATGCACATATGCCAGAGCTCTCCAACATCTCGACATTGAACGTGTTATTCCTTGCCACTCAAGCAAAAACATGCATCCCCCTCTATATTGTATAGATTTTTAACTCGACCACCAATTTGTTTTACTTGTACAATAGAACCATTCTTAAGATAAGTTTTCCCTTTACTGAACACCACATCATATCCTATGTTTTCAAGTACAACTACAGAAACAAGATTTTTCTTCATACTAGGAACATACATTACATTCTTTAGGTGAAGAAGGGAGCCCAAATCCCTCTTAAAGGTGGCATTTCCAGTCCATTTGGTACTATACCTCCCATCATCTCTAAGCTCTATGTGTAATTGTAGGTCCTTCTCTTTTGATTTGTTGAAGAACTCCTTATTTCCTATCATATGAAATGAAGCACCAGAGTCTAAGTACCATACACTACCTTATATAATACTTGTAATTCAAATAATGAGGGTGAAATCACACTCAAGTTGTGATGTGAGAGCATCTCCTCCTGCTCCTGTTGCGGGATTATTATTGGATTTTCTTGTTTGGACACTTGGTTGCATAATGTCCATACTCGTGGAAGTGAAAGAATTTAATTTTACTGAGGTATTTCTTCTTGCCATGGTTCTCGATGGATTATTCCTTTCCTAGGGCCTTCTTGCTTTTGGTTTTCTTTCCCTTTCCTGCTAAATTAATTTTTTCTTCCTCATCAGTTTTGGATGTGACTTCATCTCTAGTCTTTCTTCTAATATCCTCCTGCACCAAGTCAGACCAAATTATCTCCCAATCTACGAGCTTGTCTCTTCCATTAACTAAATCCTAATATTTTTCTAGGACTTTGTAAGACCAAGGAGTGCTAAGTTCACAAGTTCACATGTAGGCACAATTTCTCCAACTCCTCCGACTTCATCTCTCACCTGAGTGAATCTTCATAGGTACTGAAAAATAGTTTCATTTTTACCCATTCAAATATTCCTAATATTTTCCCTCAATGCCAACTTCCTGGCATCACTAATGCTTTCGAATAGGTTTATGATATTTTTCCACAATGAAAAATCAATCTCCTTTCCATGAAAATTTGAAACCACATGGTATCTGACTCCCTCTAGGATTATCCCCCTGCCTTTTGCAGTATATTTCTTCCACTGAGCCAGTTGATTTGCATCTGATGTTGCTGGTTTTGGAATATCAATTTTATGTACTCTAATACTCCATTGTCATCCAACATAGCTTCCGTCATATCTTTCCAAGAAAAAAAATTCAAAATTACCTCCCATGCATACTCAAGCCTCAATTCATTGAAAGAAATTATTCCTACATTGAATAAAATACTTGCAACATAAATATGCTATTCAAAATTTATTTGAGAGACGATTAGGACCCTGGTTTTGATGTAGTTTTCAATCTCTTTGATACCATATATAAATAACTCAAAATTTTCAACTGCTAATGAAATCAGTCTGAAATGAATAGACACAAATTTCTTCTACTAAATTTTTCAAAAGGAAAAATAAAAATAAAAACACATGTAATCATTCAATCAAAATGAATACAGTTTATACTGGGGAACCCAACTGGAAAAAACCCCACCTCTATTTGTATTATATCATATGAGAAAAATGATCTGTTATAATGAATGCTTCAATGCTTGAAGCTAACTTTGCATTGAAATATCGATCTTCTCCTCTTGAGTATGCTTTGCACAATACCTAGGAAAAATAGGCCTCTTTCTTCATCCTATTTCCTTGTGAAATTCATGCTCCTAAAAAATTTGGAAGCTCCTATTTCCTTGCACAAATACCAAGATAAATAGCTCACCCTCAATGCAAACACTATACACTCACTAGTATACAATTATAATTACAATGTGCCTTTTCTCTCCAACTTCACTATGAAATTTGAATTGCATGCATGATTAGGGATATTTTAGTAAATTGACTAGTTAACTGAGAGTTAGTTGAGTTTAAAATAGTTAGAACTTCTCAACTGAAATTGTGCTGACTCTATTCTACATTAGAGGTCAGATAACTAACTTTCACTAAATATATCACCTTTAGATAGCTAAATATTAGCCACCAACTTGCATACAACTCTACTTCTAGCCCACAAACACGAATTGACTAACTTAACTGAGCGATTAGCCATGTCACTCTGGCTAACTTCCTGAAAAATCATCCTGTTGAAGTGGAAAATCAAATTTCTCCATTTGACTAAGGCACAAGTCAAATGAGGCCTTTTATTTCTACAATTTAACAAGTTGCAGGGATCAAATGAACACGTGATATGAGAAATTTGTTGATGTTTCATGACATACCACCACATGTCCTTCGTGATTTGATATACGCATTTATTGAAAAACATTGAATGGGCACAACACACTTGGAAACAATCACCAATAGTTGTACGTCCAAGAAAATTGAAGCCATGAAAATAAAATAAAATCAAAATTTTAAAAATTACTTAGTAATTTCCAATTGTATGATCAATTTTATTTGTATAATTGGAACTCTTCATTGAACATAAACACCATATGTAGTAGTGTGGTTTAATAAATAGCCAACATCCTTTGAATAAATGAAGAAGAATATTAGGTAAGGCCCATTCCTAGCACTACCTAACTTGTAAAAGTATTTTGGAACATAAACCAATGCTTGTGGGTATTTTATAGGAGAAATATTAATGCAGATGAGGGGGAACTAGTTTTATTTCATTTAGAGCTATTAAATGGAGTATTAATAAACTACACTGCATGTGAAAAGGATATCTATACCATACTTCAAGTGCTGAAGAAGTGGAAACACTCTTTATTGGCCAAGGAGATAATCATACATACTAATCACTAGCTTTTACAACACTTGTAGGCTTAGAGTAAACTACAATAAGTAAAGCATTATAAACGGACAAGGTTTCTGTAACAATTTAGCTAGACATTAAATACAAGAAAGGAACAGCTAAAAATTTGGTTGATTTTCTATCTAGGCCATCAAGAACAAAGATTACAACTCCAAGAGCCATAATACAGATGGAGTTATTCATCCACGAATGAATATTATGTCGAAGATGATTACTTCAAGGGGGTTTATCAATAGTTGTAAGGAGAAAAGGAATATGTATATGTTGATTAGAATCTCCAACATCAATTAATCTACAAGATAAGGAAGCTTTTTCTACCAATTTGACAAGCTTTGTTCTCCCTATTTTGTATACATCCATACGAGAATAAACTCTGAATTTTAAGAAACATGGTTATTTTATATTGTTTTCATACATATTGAGTTCATGTAACTTCATAATCAGGATGGTGTATGGACGCATTACCTTATTACCAAATGCACATATAAGATTGAAGCCAATAATTACTTATAAATGTATAAAGAGTTCATTGATAAATAGTTGAGAAAGAGCTTGCATATTACTTCAAGAGCATAATCATAATGTATCAGTCATGTACAAGAATGTCTTAGAATTTTACTTGAGGTATATGGATTGTGAGGTAAATCATACAAACTTTTCATGTTCCTGACACCCATATTTTTTTATAATTCAAATAAATAGAGGGTAAATCAGCCTGTGGACCACATATTTTTCCATGGAAATAAAAGGATGACATATTCTTCCTTCTCTTTTTTCCATCATAATTACTCCTTCCTAAACATGAAAAATTATAGTGAATTTGGTGACTAAATACACGACATATTCTTCCCTCTCTTTTTTCCATGATAGTTACTTCCTAAATAAGAAAAAATATAGTGAAATTGGTGGTTAGCTTGCATGGACTTTCAGTGACGTTGGTGTGAACCTGGATCTCTTGAAATCATTCTATTTTTTTTTGCCTTGAATTTCTAGAGTGTCTACTAAAAAAATATTAGGTATTTCTAGTATATTATTTATTTTCTAAAAAAAATTAAAGAAAACCAAGAGTTTTATAAGGAAATTTATTTAAGACAACCAAAAGAAGTTTTATAAGGAAAATTATTTGATGTTGTTACCTATAAATTTCTTATAAGTAATAAAAGGGAAATAATTTATGTAACTGAGTCTAATAAAGGGAAATAATTTAGGTAACTGAATCTAATAAATTCTTATAGAAGGATAGATACCCAATGTATATATTTTTTCCTTGTTCGACATTTCGTTGGAGTAAATATAACCAATACTAATTTTAACAAGGAGAGGGTTAGTGTCCTAGTAATGAAGAGAGAAAAAATAGATAAATAAATATTTCCCAAGGATAAAATCAAATAATTTTGGGTGATAGGCTCGTGTTTCAACAAGAAAGTGCGTGCTTCTTAGAGTATTGCTAAGGACATACCTTTTCTAATGCATGAGATAAGAGACTTGAATTAAATTTTAGATCCATATTGATTATTTTGACAGTAATGTTGCTGATGATGAAAACTCCAATAAATTAGATGTTGTAATCATGAAAAAAAATAGATGTTTGTAATATCCCAAAATGGGAATGCAGAGAAAAACCTACTGGAATAACGCACTCTTCACAAAGTAGTGCACTGAAATGAGTTTGCAACTTCTGGATCCCTTAGATAAGTGGATCTAATGTCTAAATCCAAAAGGAGAGAAAAAAAAAATCGAACTAGGTGAGGTAAACAGACCTCCCACCACCTAGTATGGATGAAAACCACCCAAAGAATGGGGCTGTAGTCATGAACAACAATATTTCTTTAGAAGTAAAGCAGTTCCACTGATTTAAAGCAATAGATCAATATGGAGGCTCCGTAATTACATTTACATCAGTAAAATAGATCTATAATGTGGCTCATACAATGTACAAGAGAAAAATAGAAGATTTACATGAAGAAACCCTCAAGATTGAGGTGCTGCAATAACATATTGAGACTGCAAAGCTTGGCAGCGTTATTTTATGGGCTGAAGCAGCTGTATATTACATTTCAGATCTAGAATAGATCTGTGTACAAAATATTATATCTATATCAGATATGTACACTATATTAGTTCCTCTACAGATTCCCCTTGGGGTTTTGAGCAAAACATGAGAGTACAAGAGTAGATATGAGATCTAGAATTACAGATCTGCAGTAATATTCAGGAATTCTACAGTAAATGGAATCATTAGTAAATTATATTTGAATGGAACATGGATGAGATATCTAATCCATGGATCACCACAATGAAAGGGGAGAATCCTATCACCAGAGATCTCTCCTCCAAAATGTAGTCAAAACACCCTGCAACTGAATACTTGAAAATAACGTAGTTATGGAAGGGAAACTGCGTTGTAGGCTCTAGCACTAGTTTGATCTATTGCCAAGATCTGAAAATGCAGCTCCAAGGATCTAGAATCCTCTTGCCAATGGGATAGAAGACTTCCCCACTGAAAAGGGCCTCTAGATTGGCCTAGATCTGAGTAAATCTAGCCTCCACTTGCTGCAGCTTACAAAGACAACCAAATCCTCAATAGGATTTGTGTTGTAGTTGGAATATGGAGCTTGGCCAACTACCAGATAGTGGACAAGATGTAACAAGACTCCTCCAAGAGCTTCTCAATGGAAGAGGTGGGATTCCCAATTGAGAACACCCTAGTGATAAACAACACTATTCTCAGCTAAACAGCTAGAGAATGAGGGATGTTTGAACAGAAAATACCTTCAGAAATATCAAATCATCAACCCCCTTCTTGGTGTCCTCCTATTTCTTTTATAATGTGGAAATCTTGTCAAACCCTAAACCATCTTGATAATTTAGCTTCATTCGCATGAGTGGCCTCCAACATGAACTGTGTTGTGCCTCTAGGATATACATTGCACTTAGACAACGCTTTTGATTTGGTCCCGTTGACCCAGTCAATTGATCCAGCCTCTTTCCCACTTAAGTGTGTTTATATGAAAATAGCTCAGATTTAGCTTTGTTCATATTGAGCATTGATTTATTTTGTTGTTTAGGAGCTTTATTGATTCTCCTTTACAATTTTATTCATGGGACAGAAAAAGTAAAACAAAATTAATATTTCCATTAGCTTGATTAATTGGGAATATTACAGTCCTCCCCTCCAAAAATTTTCTTGTCCTCAAGCAACTAATAGGGTGAGTGCTGCAACACTTCTCCTTCCCCATTGGTGACACCATCAAGGATCTAGCTCTCTGCATAAGCTGAGTGTTCACCAATCCAACCTTCCATGAGTTTTCCCTCCAAATTCATTATGAGATGTACATAATCCATCCCACAAAGAGTCATGAATTCCACTGAAACAAACATGGCTGAACCCCTGCTCTCCCTAAAATATGTAGCAAAGTATACATAGAGAGTCTCCATCCCATATGGTACAAACATGCCTCCTATTCTTCCTCCATACAAATCCAAAAATAGGACAAGTACACCATCCATGTATGGAAGCAAAATCACAATTACATAAAAAAAAAAATTGAACAAGAGGAGGTAGATCATAGTCCCACATATGGTACCAACGCAGGGCATCTCCTGCCTGCATCAGATCAAGATGTGGTAAGTGGTATTCCCACCACTTACTTGTTGCCCATGTTATCTCACTATGGCTGAAAGTGTGAGATAAGTTTGGTGCCTTAGGGAAGCACCCATCATGATAGAGAATCTCCCTTTGTTCATCAAGGGAGTGGCCAAATTTAGAAATTTGAGTGGCCCACTATTTGCCATGAGATTTACATGATATATCACTCCTCCTAGGAGTCATGGCCTGCATAAACATGGTGAGAGAATATTTATAATCAGAAAATAAAAATTGACTTACATGATTAGATCCCTCAGCATCAATACCTTTCATACACATGGATTTGTGCATGGATCTTTCTCCTCTTCCAAGAGAAGGAAGAGATGTCTAAGATAACCCCTTTATGGAGTCATGTTTCTGCCCCAAATCCACATACTTCATGAATTCTTGAAAATTCTGATACAATTCTTCTTTCAAGCCTTCCCAATCAAAGCTTCTCATGATGATGTTGTAGATCCTCATGGAGTACATATGGCTAAAACAAAACTCTTTGTAAGCTCTTTGTAGTATCTCCTGCTTGAGCTTGGAGGCTCTAGACAAGAAGACTCTACCATGATGATAGATGACCTCTTCTTGGACTAAATAGCCCTCTTCATGTAGCTGGTCATCAAGTATCATACAAGTGTGTAGATCTTTGGAATAATCCACTAGAAGTCGAGATTTCCAATACAGATCTAGACTATTCAACAATGACAGCGCAGATGATGCATCAACATAAATGTCTTTCATGTTGCTGATCTCCTCCTTGACATCTCTAATGCCAAAGGTGTGTGTTGGAAGGTTGATCCTTCCATTTTTCTCCTCCCATAGTGTACATCCAGATATGAAAGTGGGTGGTGATGATAAGGGAACAAGATCTCCCTTCTTCTTGAGCTTACCCAAGCCTCCTAGTGTTGTAGCTTTGTCTTCTAATGCTCCAATCCTTCTTGGATTCATGAGTGGAGCATCAAGATGGGATACACCTTCCACCAAATCTGAATCAGGTGGTCTTCCAGATGGTTTTCCACAAGACAGTGATGCTTCATGGCTCATCCTCACATGCCTGTCAAATGGGATCAACATCTCCTTACTTCCACTGTGTAAGTTCACCTCTAATTTCTATGTGGAAGTCCCATGATAATGTGATGTCACTCTTAAAGATGCAAGAGTGCTTTTGATTGAGCCATTTCCCCCCTTCTCTTCTTCATGCACTAGTGGATCACCTCTTGCTATAACTGTGTTGTGACCCCTCCTTTGTTTTGTCTTATTATCTACTAGCATAGACACTTGCTGCTCATCCTCTTCACGTATAGGATCCTTGGGGATTTATTGCAAAGATACAAGAGCCCTATTAGTGGAAGAAATGGCTTCCTCTCCATCTTTCCATAGAAATAGATCTCCTCCTGCTTTCACAGCACTAGAGGAACCTCTCAGTTCTTCTTCTTTCTTATCCTCCTCAATGGGGTATGCCTCATCAATAAGAGATCATTTTTCTTGATCTCTCCTTGAGGAAGAGACACTCATGTCTTCTTCTTGAGAAGAATGTTCTCGCTGAAGTGAGGCCTTTGCCCTTGGCAAATCATATTGCAGATCTTTAACCCCTTCAACAATATTCAGAAATGGAGTTGGCTTCATGGATTTCTCCAACTCATGCAAAGATCCAGACTCCTTTGGCTTGATTTGCTTCCTCAAAGAAGTTTCAGAGTGTACATAAAATATTTTTACTAAGCTCCTAGTAAACCTTACATAAGAAGAAATGTTCACATTTTTCAAGGAGAATGACTCAAATAGCCACTAGGCATAAGCCTTACCTTGAAGATGCAGCACTGCTCCCTTCATGGCTTCTTCTTCTGAGACATGATGTAGCTGGAAATATGTGTCAAGCTACCCTACCCAAGATTGGGTTGAGCTCTTAGGTGATCCATCAAAATTAGGTAGAGAAAATCTACCCAAAGTGGGTTGCATGCACCCTCTTCTTCCATTATAGCTGTAGGATCTCCTCTCTTCTTTAAGCTGACAGAACTTTTGGAAACAATGCTCTTTGAATATATTTCACTGAGATTCATACTCTTGGAGATATTCACCAAGATTTTCCTCCTTTGGTGTTCCTTCTCCTCCTCCTTTCTTGGACAGGAAGGTAGGCATGTTACAACGTTGTAGATCAAGTTGTGTGGCTGAATTCTCACACACATAATAAGAAGTACTGGGGCTTCCTTGATATGAAAATATTATTGAGGGATCTCCATGTCTTTCCCTCCTCATTCCCCGAATTTCTTCCTTCATCTCATACATAGCTTGAGAAAGAGTGTTAGAAAACTCTTCTCTCTTAATCCTTCCAGATAAAGGGGTTTCACCCTTCTTCTCTTTGTCTTCTGTGTAATATTTCTTCTGTCTTCCTCTTTGGTACATCTTCTCTCTATTAGTGAGAGTTTCTTATTTTTCTAAAGACATATTGGCTCTACAAGAAAAGCACAGGTTGTGCCAAGAAAGATGCTTTGATACCACTGTAATATCCCAAAATGGGAATGCACAGCAAAGCCTGCTGGAATAATGCACTCTTCACAAATTGGTTCACTTAAATGGGTTTGAAACTCCTGGATCCCTTAGATCAGTGGATCCAAAGTCTAAATCCAAAATGAGAGCAAAAACAAATCAAACTAGGTGAGGTAAACAGACCTCCCACCACCTAGTATAGTTGAAAAACACCCAAAGAATGGGGCTGTAGTCATGCACAACAATATTGCTTTAGAAGTAATGCAGTTCCATTGAGTTAAAGCAAGATACCAATATGGAGGCTCCATAATTGCATGTACATCAGTAAAATAGATCTATAATGTGGCTCATACAATGTACAAGAGAAAAATAGAAGATTTACATGAAGAAACCCTCAAGATTGAGGTGCTGCAACAACATATTGATACTGCAAAGCTTGAAAGAATTATTTTATGGGCTAAAGTAGCTGCATATTACATTTCAGATCTAGAACAGATCTGTGTACAAAATATTAGATCTATATCATATCTGTACACTAGATGAGTTCCTCTAGAGATTCCCCTTGGGGTTTTGAGCAAAACATGAGAGTACAAGAGTAGATTTGAGATCTATAATTACAGATCTGCAGTAATATTTAGGAATTCTACAGTAAATAAAATCATTAGTAAATCAGATCTGAATGGAACATGGATGAGATATCTAATTCATGGATCACCATAGTGAAAGGGGAGAATCCTATCACGAGAGATCTTTCCTCCAAAATGTAGTTAGAACACCCTGCAACTGAATACTTGCAAATAACGCAATTATGGAAGGGAAACTACGTTGTAGGCTCTAGCACTGGTTTGGCCTATTGCCAAGATATGAAAATGCAGCTCCAAGGATCCATAATCCTCTTGCCAATGGTATAGAAGACTTCCCCACTTAAAAGGGCCTCTATATTATCCTAGATCTAAGTATATCTAGCCTCCACTTGCTGCATCTTACAAAGACAACCAAATCCTCAACATGATATGTGTTGTAGTTGGAAGATGGAGCTTGGCCAACTGTCGGATAGTGGACTAGATGTAACAAGACTCCTCCAAGAGATTCTCAATGGAAGAGGTGAGATTCCCGATCGGGAACATCCTAGTGCTAAACAACACTATTCTCAACTAAACAACTAGAGAATGAGGGTTGTCTGAACAGACAATACCTTCAGAAATATCAAATCGTCGACCCCCTTCTTGGTGTCCTCCTCTTTCTTTTATAATGTGGAAATCTTGTCAAACCCTAAACCATCTTGATGATTTAGCTTCATTCACATGAGTGGCCTCCAACATGAAATGTGATGTGCCTCTAGGAGATACATTGCACTTAGACAACACTGTTGATTTGGTCCTGTTGACCTAGTCAATTGATCCAGCCTCTTTCCCACTTAGTGTGTTTATGAAAATAGCTTAGATTTAGCTTTGTTCATATTGAGCATTGATTTATTTTGTTGTTTAGGAGCTTCATTGATTCTCCTTTACAATTTTATTCATGGGACAAAAAAAGTAAAACAAAATTTAATATTCCCATTAGCTTGATTAACTGAGAATATTACACTATTAGAATCATGCCAAAAAAAAAAAGAAGTAAATGTTAGAATCATTCGTAAAGAAAAATTTGCGGAAGAGTTGAAATATTTGTTTAGTAATCAAGAGAATATTAAAATATGATAAGGAAGAGGAGGTTTGGAAAAGGAAGGCCAAAGTCTTTGAAATCATTTAAGCGGCATAGTAACCCCAACGTAAGGACTTCAATTCTATCAATTCTTGAGTGGAATTATATTTATAGTATTTTGTAATTTATTTCAATTAATTTTAACTCATTTTCTCTAAAAGGGAAACCAAAAACGACTAGCACTAGTCATGCATGGCTCGTAATGGTCGAAGTTATGATGTAATAAGTTCTTCTAATTCACTATTGTAAGGGATAGCCAACATTGAGAGACTCCAAATGATGGGTATCATAAGAATATAGACTAAGATAGAATTAGATTAGAAAAAAAAGCAAGATGAGAAGATATCCTAAATATTAGAATGGCCAAAAATAAATACAAAATGGATGTTAAAGAATATTAACATCACTCTCCTCCTTAAAATAGCCTTACTTTCATTTATACCACCCTCCTCATGTCTTATTCTTCTTTTTTATCTTATTTAGTCAATCTCACTATTATGTGATATTTGAAGAAAAAAATCATAAATGTGTTTCTTTTTCTCCATATTTAACCATACCATTTTAGTTTCCTAATTAGATTGCATTACATATTAGTCTAGTTATATAAGTTAAATGGTTGATTAATGTTGGTTTCTAGTTATATAAGTTAAATGGTTGATTAATATCAATAGGCTTAGGACACCCATGCAATCAAGAAAGACAATTGTGGCATAGGGTTGGAAAAAATCAAATCTTAAGGTTATAATTCAATTACATGGATAAAAAATCATTTAATAATGTAAACAGTATCAAATCCCCATTTATAAAATGAAATAACTTAATAAATTTAATCACCTCTATAGAAATGTCTATTAACATTATAATACTTATTTGGTTTGTTTCAATAAATAACCCTTCTATTCTAGTTATTAGTCCAACTCACTCTTTTTATTCTCTTGATGGTGCATGGAGCCTAATTTATCAATCATGGTCTTTGCATTATTGGCGTGAGAAAATTATCCAACAAGGTATAGCAACATAAAATCCAACTAGAAAAACTGCAAGTAGTAGAACAAACCAACCAAAATTCTTTACATCATATCTTCCACAAAACAAGTTTTGACAATAATGGATTCGAGTAGAAAGAACTCGTATAAAGAAGTTGTTGCGAACTCAATATAAGGGTATTGTGTGATTTATTTCATGCTCAATGTGGAGTTAACATGTGTTCTTTAAAAATAAACAAATAAATTAATGTGAGCTATAATAAAAACATAAAGAAATATATTTTTTTTGTTAGTTTTAATTAAAAACATTTTAAAACATCAATAATCCCACTCAAAATGTGATCATTGGATTCGTCGTTAATGATTATGATGATGATTACCATCCACTAAGGCCTTAAGAAGAAGAAGAATATAATTGCAATTCTTTAGAATCTTATTTCTGTGCTAAAAAACAAGGGAAAGAAGCACACCAAGATCATTATAGTTGGGCCGACTTAATAAGTCAAGAGGATTGGAAGTGTGACACATGTTAGGGAAATGAGAGAATATGTGAGTAAGGGCCAGACAATCTAAAAGAGAGTTATTTTCATCCTCCACCCTCTTAGCATTGCAAAGATGAAAAGTTCTATCATCCCAGGGAGTCTTGGGAGTAGACCACCATCAGGTTTCAGTTCGAAGCTCATGAGAATTAGTTCTAATCTTAGGGATGTTCATATTTTTCTTTGAGTTGGTCAAAACATAAAGATAATTCTGGTTCTCAAGGGTGGGGTTGATCACCTCCTTATAATATCTTAGCTTCCTTTTACCTTCCATCTCCTTATCATCACATATCTTATCCTAAAATTTGGAGGTGATAAAATCTTTGACACTATCATTTTACTTTCGAAGTCATAAATATAATATTTGATGTGTATTTTAAGTAATATTACAATACAAAACTTAGTGTGTGTTCTTTTACCCTAGTAAAATATTTTAATACCCAAAAGAAGAAGTAATTAAAAGTAAAATAATTTAATTATTTTTAATAAATGTGTAATTCATTTAATTTTTAATAGAAAAATGATATGTGGTATTAAAAAAAAAATTGATATGTGACATTCAAAAAGATATTAATGATAATAAAAATATTCAATATGAGCCATAATAAAATATTTGTCATATTAAATAAAATATTTCAATATCAACTATGCATATATTATTTAAAGAAAGTAAAAATAAATAAATTATTATGGTTAAAATATTTTAAAAAGTTTCAAGTAGTCTCACTATGTTATGTATTGACTATTTTTTAATATATATTTTTAGTCAATGTTTTTCTAAAATCTAGCAAAGATTTGTTAGAATTGTAAATTTTATTTGTGTAGTCTACACAATTCAAGTGTCCAAGCGAACTTTCAAGGCATTGTCTCTATTTAAGCCTTAAAAAATCCAATTTAACCAATCAAAACTTCCACATGAAATCCATCTTAACCACAAATTTAACAATTTCTTAGAGACATTAAATCTTTTGACATGCAAACGTTTTTCCAAATTTTATAAAATAATCTACATATCAAAATATTTTATGATATTTTATCTTTTCGTAAATTTTTGCTAAAACTAATTTGATATAACCCCATCAAAACAAAAATCACACCACTAGAAAATGAAATTCTGTATTTGGCTGGGCCATTGAGTTAGATAAAATCCCATCAAAAGAGCAAATCCAATTGCATTGAGTTAGATAAAATCCCATTAAAAGAGCAAATCCAATTGCTGTGATAAAATGCAAAGGGAGTTCATGATTCTTATGAATAAATTACACATGAAATAATTAAATATTGGAGAACCATTTTGAGATCGAGAAGTCAAAGCCCGAAGACAACGTCATCAAGGAGTTGAATCGAAAAAGGGTAAGAACCAGATATGGTTACAGAAATAGAAGTTGCCTCAATGTTGATTATACCTTAAGTTTTACAATGAAATTTTATGGCTTAAAAAAGAAACATGGGAGAAGAAGGTTGAATCACTATGAAATTTTGTGGCTCGCAAAGAAACATGGGAGAAGAAGGTTGAATCACTATGGAAGGCGTTGAATTACTGTGGAAAAGGGTATAGGATTTACTCGTTGATTTTTTAGAAAAATATATATTTTTTAAGAATGTTAAAAGAAACGATATTGTTTGAAGTTTTGATTAAAAAAAAATTTAGAAGCTCAAGCATAAAAGATAGATAAAGGATAGTTGCATTGCACCAAAATATAGATTTTTTCTTAATTTAGTTTAGTTTTTTTTTTAATTTTGATTTTTAATTTTATTTTAGGTATATAAATAAATTTTATTTAAAATGTGAAAGGATTTATTGGGATTATAAGTTAGATTTGTGCAATCTAAATAGTTTAAGAATTTTCTACCTTATTAAAGTATTTTATATATTGAAAAATAATTAAATAAAAATTTACAATCATACTCAAAATTGTGTATTGTGTATGATTAAATTCTTATCATTCTCATTCTATGTAATATAATTTTCAAGAAAAAAAAAAAATTGGAAACGTGATTCTGAAAAGGAAGATGCTAAGGCCTTTGCAGCTGAGTTATAAAGCTACAAAAGGGAAATCGAGAAAGGAATGGTGATCTTTATTAGAGGCTACAATTTCTCTAAGAAGGTGAATTTCTAGTCTGATGATTTTTTTGAAAAAAATATGTTTGTGAGAGTGTTTAAATAGTTTTTTTATGGCAAAAATAGATTCAGATCCTTGAAAAATCCTTGAAACCCCCAAAATTTTAAAGCTGGATAGCTATTACCAAGATTTTCAAAAATCTATATCAAAATTTCTATTCTGTACCAGAAAAAATTATGGCCTGTTTAAAGGGCACAAAAAAAAAATTAAGAGCAACATTGAAAACAATAAAACAAACCATAAAACAAGAAACCATGGCACAAACATGGTAATTGAGATGTAGAGAATGGCTTTGGAGCAAGTCAATGCACCTATGACTGTATTCAGAAAGGTGAAAGTTATTGGGTTTGAGTTCAAGTTGATTGTAAATTTAATTATTTCATAAACATGGAGCAAAGTGAACTGTTCATTTTGCTTTATGTTTATTTGTATTATGGTTATTGGAAGTTTAGAATCTGCAATCAATATAAAATTATTAGTTTTTTTAAAGAAATTATTGTCAGAACTTGAGAAGGAGATTAATTTCAAAATATCAAGGCGACCAAGGCCATAGGTTATTTAATGCTGGTGGGCAATATATGGCCATGGTAACAAATTTAAATCTAATGGTGAGCATATACTGCCCACCAACATTAAATAACTTATAGCCTGAAAAATATGTGCTACCAAATATCAATAGTCAATCAGCATTTTCATAAATGAGAATGAAGATAGAAGATTGAGGAGTTACCAGATGTGGGCCTGAGCCTTATTTTCTGGTCTATTGGCCATTAAATGCAGCTGGGTATATAATGCCCACAGTGTCTACAACAGCTCAAGGTCTTAGTCTTTTCATATAGACCATTACTTTTGGATAAGGCCGAGTCATGTCAAAATTACAGTACATTGTGGATAATGCTGAAACCAAACGTAAAACTTGTTCCCTGCACAATAATGCTTAGTTTTTCACCCAAAATTCGGCAATGATTTTCAGAAAATCCGGCATTGCCCAAAATCTTGTTTACAATTGTTAAACTTTAATATTTTAAGTGTACTAAAGGTTTTTGATAGTGCTGAATCCATTTCCAGCATCAAAAATGGATTCTAAACACTCCAAGCACCTGATTTTTTGAGTTTTAGTTGACTGGATTCTAGCAATTTTCTGCTGTCCAGACTATTTTACGGGCTTGGTAGACAACTTCACACAATAATGATTTTATTGAAAGTGTTAGAAATATTGTGGGTCAAGGCTTCCCGTAACACTGGACGAAGGCGGGGTCCTTTGTCCCTTGCGTTGTGCGGCTGGAAACAGTGGACGTAGAGAGGGAAACACTCTTGAAATTGAAAAGTGAGCGCAAGTCCAAGAAATCATTCACGGGAATTATTGAGATTCCTTCGGCCCGAACGCCGCTACTAAGGAGATAATGAATTTTTTTTTCCATGCAATTTCGTATTATACGTTTATTTAACTGGAGACGATGTAACCTGCCCGCCCCCGAGGCGGAGCACCATTTTTTTAATCTGGTATCTGCTGCATCATTTGCATACTTTAGTATCTAATGTTTCCTATGATTCATCATCAATTGTTTGAGTTAGCATCTAATGTTTCCTATTGTGCGTCATCAAGGACAGCTCATCGAACAGAGTTTTTTATTAAGCTGATATAAGTAAGACGGGTCATCAGGACTAAGTGATGAGAATCTCACAAAGATAATGGTAAGAAAAGAAATTTTCATCAGAATCTCACAGAGGATAATGGGAAGAGATTTTCACAATAGGGAAAGATGAAGTAGTGTAATTGTTGTTATTATTATTATTATTATTTAATTTTAAGGTTATGGTCAAGGGAGATAAGTATTTATGTGTATTTTTGAGTTTGGTTGTATTTCTATAAAATGTTATGTGAATAGTGGATATTAGAACATATATAGGTATTATATAGGTATTAATTCAGATGGGTAGGATTTTATGATCAGTTTTTGAGGAGGTTGATGGTAGATAGTTATAACTATAATGGTTTTCATAATATGAATTTCAATGTTTTTTTTTTCTAGAAAAAAAAGGTGTATTTATGTGTATTTATTTTGGAATAAAATTAGTATAAATTTAATTTAATAATCAATAATTAATAGGTAGATTAGGGAGATTTAATTTCAATATTTTTAGTAGTTGTTAGGACATAGGGTTAAGATTTATGTTAGGTGTAATTATGTCTTTTTTATTTTCAATTTAGCCTATTTACAAATGGCTTAGTCTAGTTGATAGACAAAATGGTTTTTGGCTAGAATTGGCTCTTAGATAAATTTGGAAGTGACTAAACTCTTGGACACACAAGTGGCTAACTATTGGGGAAGATACACTGTCATACAAGTTGTTCTTCAACATATTTCAATGTACTTGCCACATCTATTTGCATTGTCGTCAACTATCATCTCGAAGATTCAGGGTATATTATCTCGATTCCTTTGGTCTAGCATGTGCGAGGCACATAAATACCATTTGTGTAGATGGGAGACACTTTCCACACCGAGGACATATGGAGGATGGGGCCTATTGGACACAAAGGTATTTAGATGGGCTTTACTGATCAAATCATTTTGGAGAGCTATGTCGGGGGGTAGGATATCGCAAGACATGTTAAAGCTCAAATATCTAAAGGGGAAGAACATCATTGAATGGTACAAAGACGACAATAATATCAATAAAAATGGGTCATATATACGGTTGAGTTTCATCAAAGTGATGCACTGGTTCTTACAAAGGTTAAAATGGGTGTTTGGAAAAGGAAACCAAATTTTAATTGGGACAGATAGAGTGATGGGAGTCATATCACAATTTCCATCTATCAGAGCACACAATGAGGTTTTACATTCTAGTGGTATTTTCTTTATGGAACATTGTATTCTACAGTGGCAAGGGGGATGCCCAATATGGAAAGAGGCCACCAAAATGAACTTGTTTGGATAGTGTGCGAAACATTGTTATGTTTATATAAGGGACCTGAGACTGGCGGGCATTTTCCGTTCTGAACAAGGGGACCAGCTGACTTGAAGCATAATCATGCATAAAAATTCGGTGGTGGTGGCGCACACATATCAATACTTTATGTGCAGTAAATATAATCTGACATCTCCCTCTTAGTTTCAGAAGATATGGAGATGGAGGGTTCCTCCTGAGATCATCTTGTTCGTGTGGTTGGTTTGGAAAGATAAAATACTGACATGGGACAACCTACACAAGAGAGGGCACATCGGTCCTTGGTGGTGTATTTTCTGCAGGAATGACATGGAATTTTGTCTACATCTTTTCATTCAATGCCCGACTACGAGACAAATCTGGTGCCGGGTTTTATAGGTACATAACATTTCATATAGACCATCCCCTTCTATTGAAATTCGCCTTGTAGAGCGGGTGTCGAGGGGCGGGGAGGGGCGAGGGAGGGGGGATTCAAGACAATTCCTTTATATTTGTTCTGAGAAACATGGAAAGCATGAAATCTCTACATATTCGAAGGTATACCAGTGAACATTTCCAGAATCTGCTCCAATATTGTCTATTGGATGAGATCACAGACTGATCCCAAGCGAACATCAAAGATTTACACAACTGACATTGTTCACCTCCCATATAGTTCTCGGCTGCTTATTTTGATGGTGTGGCTCACAATGGCTCTTGCGGATTGGCGTCTGGCTTAGAATGTGCAACAAGTCTCAATACAAGCTCTCATGGAATGATGGACAAGTACCAATTCCAGAGCATAAATATTGGCACTGTGAAGTCTGTTATGGTCCGCAAAAAGAAAACAGGCAAACAATTTACATATTTATGGTGACTCAAGATCCCTCATTGAAGGTCTTGTGGTGCACACTAACTATGCTCCTCACACTTGAGCGGTTGGATAGAGGGCATCAAACAATTTTTTTTATAAATATATTAATTGGAAATATTCAAATAATATTAATTATTTTGAAATTATAATTAATTTTTTTATTTTTTATTTAATTTAATTTAAATTATGTTTTTTATTTTAAATAAAATTACACTTTATCTAAATTTGTAATTATAATAAAATTTAATCTATATTTATGATTATAATAATATTGAAAATTTTAATTAAATCAAATAAATTATTTACTACTAAATTAATTTAGTAATCATATAATTACTAAATCAATTTAATAATCATATAAAAGAAAAAGAAAACACATCTTTAAATTGACTTGAGCTGTATTTTTATTTTGAAATGTATTTCACATATTTTGCTCTGCCTCAGGCATTCAAATCATTGTGCAGGGATGGTGACATGGTTGCGTCCCTTTCTAATCATTTTATTATTGACGCTGCGAAGTTATGTAGTATGGTTGATTCCGACTCTTTTTGGACTCTAGGTTCAAAAAATGTCGGTCACATTATGAGAGACGAAAATTATTTATTCGATTACTGACTATGGAACACTTGATATGTGGTGTATAGATTATTAAATTCATTGTCTATTCAAATCATTCACTAAAATAATGAAATTCTATATAATCATTTATTATAAAATGTGTAATAATTGATTTCATTTAATTTATAGGTGTAAGTACTTTTCTTTATTCGTCAAGATCCATATCTTTAATGTACTGGTGTATAAGATAATGGTGGTTCATGGAAAGACAATCCCTCAATGAATATCTATTTTTATATTTATTGAAAACCTGTTACAGAGCACTCATTTTTAACCACTAGGGTCATGATGGAATTTTTTTTTTAGTGACTTGTAATTGGAGATTTCAAGGTATCAATTTTTGTTACAATACCATCCAATTACTATTACTAGGTGGTGTAGGTAGTAGATATAGATGATAATATTGATATAGGTGGTGTAGGTAGTATATATAGATGATAATATTGAAGTTTTCATATTAAAAAGGAAGAGGAGTATAATTAAAAGTATAATTAAATTGGGAATGAATTTTGATATATTATAGTGATGGTGATAATTAATATTCACTAAGATTAAAATGGTTTAGTAAATTTAGAAGGTAAGTGATTATTTGGAAATTTTTAAAGTTTTATTTCTATATTAAGAAAACATTAAAAGAAGGCTGGTAAGATTATCATAAATTTTTTGAGTTAAAAGGTTAAGTTGATTAGTAGTGTGACAAATATTTTGAAAACTAGATCTAATGTGAGTATAAGCAATACAATTTAAGAGAATATATTTTTCATCTTGAATCCTTCTAGTGTCACAAAGCTAACAAAATCTCTCACTCTAGGGTGTTTTTGGAATTGAGCAATGCCCAATTTCACTATGGAGTTCATGGTATTTTAGCAATGTTCATTTTATTATAAGTTACACTAGCCAAAACAAAGAGATATTTTTTATTTTCAAGATTAGGGTTGATCACCTCATAAAATCTTAGCTTTCTTTTTCCATCTCACTCTCTATCATCCCACAATTTCTCCTTAAATTTTGATGTAATAATATTTTTAACAATATCCTTATTCTGCAAGATGGTCTTCTCCTTTATCTCCCCAATGGTTTAGCCAATATTGGGCATCCTTATGCCATCCCTGCTTGAGTCAAAGGTGGGTGGTTTAGCTGGAGTTAGAAGCATCTTTAGGAAACCTCTTATCTTCCATGTTGTTTAACCTCTTATTATATGTATAAGATACTTTGCTATATCCATGTTTTCCATGGGTCAAAGGCTTTGTTCAATGGAAATGATATCATAGGGTGCATTTCCTTTAGTCTTGATACTGTAGGTTACAACCTACTTTTGGATCCTTCTAGACTTCCTTCACAACTCTTTGGAGATACTACAACCCCAAACCTCACATCCATAAAACATAATAGGAGTTATAAGAATGCCAAATAGGCATTACTTTTTATCCCATATCCAAAGATCTATTGAATTACAAATTTTTTCAATTCCATAATTCTCTTTCCATTCCCCATTTATCCTTTTCTCAATGTTATAATTCCATTTCAGCTTGTGATGGATCTCAATTCCCAAACTTCCTCCAACCTATCTTAATAATATTGACAAATGACATAAATATTGTTGGATCTCATTCCATACATGATATGGGTTCCATTTTGGAATGAGAAAGGGAAGCTTCCTGGTGTAAAAAAATTGAACATGAATGCTCTCTAATCATGCAGGGATCTAGGAATCATATGCCATTTTAGTTCAAGATTGATATTTCAAGATTAATCCTTTGTAATCCGGAAGTCCTCTCATATGATGGCATGTTGATGGGGGGGAGAGGTTTAGTTTGATAATAAGAATTATGTCAATGCTATCTAAATCATGCATGATATATTTACACAAATCAATGGCTAATGAATATAATTTTATTTTTATAATTAGAAAAATAATCTGCTTTATTTACAAACATTGATTCATCACTATAACTGGATATATCAAATTAAATTGTGCATTGGGTTTAATGGATTTGATTAAATTTAAGGAAAATATGCATTCCATTTGACAAGTCATGATGATCAAGATCCCAAATCATTGCACATTTTGAGTTTGGGAAGGATCATTTTACATTATTATTCTACATCATTATAGTCCTAATATCTTATCCAAATCAATAATCAAAACTGAATCTACAAGAGTAGAACCCTCATAACCCTCCTATACACATTGCCAAAATCAAAATGCACCACAACCTTACTCAATTACTAGGTTAAGTAAAAAATTATCTAATATCATTAGCTTTGATAGGCTTACTAATCATTGTTCCTAAATGGAAGACCAACTCCTCTCTATCACATTATACTAATCACATTATACTAATTTAGGTAGGTTATTACTTTGAATTTTCATACCCAATGGTGAGCCCTAGTATTGCACCAAGAGTTCTACAACTCCCAGAGGCTACTCTACTTTACTTTATCAACCTAGGGTTCATACAAACTTAGAGGTGATAGTGCTATATACACAATAGATGCATTCTACTCATGCCATCCTCTTTTGAGTCCTACGAAAGGTTGTTATTTCTAGGGTTTCTGAGTGAAGTCTGTCACACTTCTGAATTAGACCTAGAACAACAAATGACTCAAAACCATTAATCTATCAACAATCAAAGGACTATTCTAAATCAAGAAGGTACATCTAGCTATTTTGCAAGAAAGGAAATCTACAATTTAGGCTATTGCAAGAAATAGAAGTAAACTAGGAAACATTCATGAAGTAAATTGCTGAATTGAAATTGCAGAAAGGAAGACTAATCTAATCACACATTGTTGAGCCAAATGACTCAGTAAACTCTAACTATTTTATGTTTAACTTCTATGATTTAACAATGCATCTAGTCATGGGATAACTATGCTTGTAAATACTTTGTTTTCCAGTAAAAGGAGGAGGTGCTAAGGTGGATTAAGAAGGTCTTGGACTCATGGATTTAGAGCTGAAGGTGTCTTGGAGGTTGTGGTAGGGTTAGGTGAGGTGGAAGATGGTTTCTAGACTGATGGAGAGGCTAACTAACGCTTCTACAAGATCTACTACAGGTTTCCTTTAGTGCTACAGGATGTCCTGTAAATGCTACAGGAAACTAGTCGAGGGTGTTTTGAGGCCAAAATTGAAGAGGAAAGGGGTAGGGAAGGTGAAATGAAGGTGTATTTAGGTGGGCGAATGATTAGGTGCTTAGTGTTAAGCTCAAAAATGGAAGTGCTCAGAATCAAATGGAAATTGAACTACAACAAAGATCTCGTTGCCAGGAATCCAACGTAATTCGTTTCATCGAAAAATGACTTTGGATGAGGAAGTTAGAGTCTATTGTTTGTTATCCTAAAAAACTAAAAAATTTGCAGAAATGATAGATTGGTGACATGGTAGTCCAGTTAGAAAAAAAGGGATATTCTAGGAATATTTTGTCATTTTCTTCCAATGACACTGTGACAAGTGCCACTGTAGGATTCGGTGGAAAGTTGGGAAGGTAAATTTTTTTTATGTTATCCTAAGGTCGAAGTTTTTATATGGAGGTGCATTTTATGTTATTATATGGTGGGAATAATCCAACTAGAGGCAGACACGTGGTGCAGCCAGGGGCCACCACATGCCCCCTATAGTGGACCAGCAATTAAAGTATGAAGCTTATATAAAGGTGAGCTTCATTGTTCTGGTCCAAGATGTATCAACATGCCATATAAAGTTGGATATATATATATATATATATATATATATATATATATATATATATATATATATATATATATATATATATATATATATATATATATATATATATATATATATATATATATATTGTGGAGAAAAATTTTTATGCACAGGCTGGGCAGAGGTCGGGGCTTGACTCCGCGACCTCCCCCACTCAACGCGCCCAAATAACTGCCATACCACAACATTGAATCTTATTATATAAGGGCTTAGACTTATATTTCAATTCATATGTATTGACCAGCAGGGGTAAGGAGGGGGCCAACCCCGCAGGCCAGCCCCCTCACCACATGACCACATGCGAAGACCACGGGGAGTGCATATTGCTAATGGCATAGGATTAAAGTTAATGTGGGTTTATTTAAACCCATAATCCGATGTTAAGCACTAATCCTTCATTTAAATTTGGATTTGGTTAATGAATGCATTTAGCGCTAAACCAAGGTTTATCCCTAATTAATCTCGCACTTAAATTAATTAACTTCAGTTTAATTCAGCGGAGAAAATGGTGGAGCCCCCAAATTCGGTGTTGCCCCCAAAGTTAGTGGCCTTAACTCGATTTTCTCCAGATTTAGTGAGCTTTCCTAGGCCAGAATTGAGGAGGCCATAATTTTTTCAAAATTCGACCAATTTGGGGTCAAGAAGAGTCTATTCTAGATGATTTGGGCATTCTGGACACATTGAAGTAGGTTTCAAGAGTAGCAGATGATTTTAAACAATTTTTTTTTCCAATTTAAGCAAATACAGACGCCCAAGCCATGGAAGCTCGACTAAGGAGATGTAGCCTAGGAGGGGTGAACTCCTTCATCAAAACAGGTCAAGTCCTTGTATACATTAAGGCACATGTGTCATCCACGATTAATGACTGAACCGTTACCCGTCATGCATGTCTACGCCAAGTTAGTCATCCATGTATTAAGGTACATGTTTTTCTGAATCAAAGGGATCGTGGTGATTACACCAAACGCCATAACCGTTTGGATGGTTCCACAACAATGTTGCAGAAATTCCATCCAATAAAGAACATAGTTTGCGGAGATGACTGCAAGTCATAAGCAAAATTTCCATAAGAAAACACAACCAACTGAGGGTGGTGATGGTGTGTCAAATGGTGCACATCATGATCATGAATATTTTCAATGATGGAGGGTGATTTTCATGGGGTGGTGAACCAAGATTTAGTTATAAAACAACCTAAAAAATAGGAATTTTGTGATTCGAAGTTTTAGCTCCTGAATTTGAATTTTTTGTGAGTCATATTTGGAGAAGAAGTTTGGATTTCAGATAATATTCCAGAAGAGAATACAGGCCACACCTGTTAGGTAAAACTCTTCCTATTTTTCCACCTATAATTTGCAGGAGACATAGTCATTTATTTTTCTGAAGATGACTAAAACAAGTGGTAAGACAAATCTAATAGAGCCATAGGGTGTAGATTTGGTTGATGCTAATTCAAGGGTAAGAAATCTGTTTATGCAGTCAAGATGGTATCCTCTTTGTACCAAGTTGTGGAGCTCTCATTCAGGGGTTGCTCGAGAGTTTTCTAACTCTTTTAATGGACATGAAGCTACAGTTTATGGCCTCACTTTGCAGGTTTGTGAAGACTCCATTAATGAAGCCTTTAACCTTCCCCAAGAAGAAGAAAGGTTGTTCAAGGGACACGTTATTACAGGAGTTGATCTTAGCAACTTCCTCAAGGATGTTCATAGAGATCCAAACTGGGAAAAATACATCCCAAGAAGCTACCTTAAGAATGACTGGGCAAAAGCTATCAAGCTTATCAAGATATACCTTGCTTGTGAAAGGAGGTATACAGTTGTATTCCTCTATCACATGAGGTTTATTTTTCATATTTCAGGGATGAAGGCATTGAATCTGCCATTCTTCTTGTTGAAAATCCTAACCAAGATGTTAGTAAGGGTTCAAACCCATAATGATGTTTTTGAGTATAGCTTGTACCATCAAGCTTTGATCCAAGTTCTGGTTGAAGAAGAGTTGAGGAAGAGAAACAAGACTTGGGACCACTTTCTATTCTATAGGGCAGGCCAACCTGCACCTATAGGTTGAAGCTGCAATGCACATAGAGGAAAGGTAAAAAAAAAATTGGTACTAATCCCTTTTTTCTTATCAGTTACAAATTTTGAACAACAACCAAGGAGTCATGGAATACAAGTCAACATAGAATTTTCACATTTCTAATGTATTTTGAAAAAGAAACAGGCTGCTACTAGAATTTCCAGTAACATTATAGATTTTGCGTAGTTACAGGTTTTTACTGGAATTTCGGGCAACGCCTATTTTAACTAAATTTTGGCACTTGTTAGCAAGCTTTTCCAAGCTAGTTAAGGATGGATAAGAACCCATAACCAAATGGATAATACAAGTGATGGTGAGAAGTGGTTATGAGGTTGTTGGATGTCTTATTAAATTAAGCTACATGGTTATTAAATACCCAATACACAAGGAGATAATTCAACAGGAAAAAGGGTAGCATGACAACACACTCAACATTCAAGCCCAAAATTCTTCTCTTCTACTTTCTCCATCTGTCCTTTCTGTTAGACTTCGAGGAGATAAGGATGTAAGGTATTTTGACACATATGTTATGTTAGAATTAACGTTTCTTTCTTTTTAGAAGAGATGGATTTGGTTCCTCTCTTGCTATATATAGCACTTGTAAATATTATTTCCATGTTGTATGTTAGTCTACCTAAAAACTGAATATAATAAAAAATCTTTTTGCTTCATGCTGGAGGATTTTCTGATTCAAGGAACATCTAATGTGTGGTGTGTATTTTTTCTTTGTTATTTTCTTCTAAAATATGAATTGGAGCAACTAGTAAAGTGTGCGTGCAAAGCTGTTAAAGGATTTAACAATAAATTATCTGTTTTAAATATTCTGCAAGTTACATGTGTGTAATAGAACGTGTCAGTGAATATTTCATAAATGATTTATGGAATATTTTATACATGTAATCTATTTTCTGAATGTTGTTTTATTTTGCATAAACAGAGTTTGTGTAAAGAACCATCATCATAGCTGTGTAACTGATTTAGGATAGGAATATTTCCTGAAATAGGTACTAGCTATTCATCTTCTTCCACTTGTATACTCTGCTCCCTATACTACATTTTACCCACATAATTTATACTTGCCACAGCTTGCCAAACGCATGAATGTCTTAAAGAACATAAAACCATTTAAAAATATTTGAGAAAGCCATCCCACCACTCAAACAACCCCTTTAAAATTTGAAATTAACTATGATGTGTAAGGCTTACTCATGCAGTCAAGGAGTGACTTCTTACACTATCAGAAAGAATGTCATCCTTGGCCAAAGATAATAGAACTAAGGATATTGAATATTTCGTAATTAAGCTAGGAAATGATCCTAGTGATATTAAAGAAGCCGAGGAGATGATTAAAAACAATAAATTTTATATTCAAGCTCTGAGAAAATATCTCAAGCTTCCAACCACAAAGCACCCATAGGCCAAAGAAGTTACTCAGCTAGAATTAAAGAAAGTGAATTTGTTCAAATTGATAGTTGAACAAAACATTCAAATTCATAATATGGAGAAAAATATGGAATCACTTTTAAAGGAAAAGGAACAATTAGCAGTCACAAGTACATCATCACAACAAACAAAAACAACAAATTCAACTGAAAGAATAGAATCAACCACTGTAGAATCCTCTGAAAAAATAGTGAAAGCTCTAGGAAATTTATCAAAGATGAAAAAAGAAAATGAAATATTGTTAACAACATTATAAAGGTTGGAAGAAAATAAAATCAAAGCCGACAATGCATATTTAGCAGAAGTGCAGGAAAAATTTAAGCTTACTCAACAACTTGAAAAGTATGAAAATAAACTAATAATAATACAAACATTGGTAGAAGCAAAGAAAAAAATATGGTATAATATTAATGCCAATATCACAGACCTATGTTCATCCATTCAAATTGTATTTGAGCAAGAAGGGTTGGTGCAGAATGTCCAGGAAGAAGTTGGAAAAATGAAAGCTGAGATTAAACACATGCCAGTAGAAACACACAGGATCATCAAGGTACTGAACTCAAAAACCAAATATGAGCTTGAAGAACTACAAATTCAGGATAGAACAAACATAGTCATGGAGGTAAGACGAGTTTTAACAAAGAAAAATCTTATGGTACAACTAGAAAACAAGTGTAGAGAGTTAGAGCCATAGGAAAGAAGATTCAAGAAGAAATTCAGTTTATTGTAGGAGAAAGGGATTCCACCTTTGAGAAATTCTAATGGCAAACTGATTCGATTCGAAACTTACCATGACCGCAATATAGCTATAGATAAATCTAAATTTTCCAAAGTAAGAGGAATTATAAGTGTGTAGGCTTTTATTGAAGGTTTACAATATGACTTTTTTATTTAGCATGAAATCCATCATATGTTTCTCAACAAACCAACTTTTCAAACGTTCACAGAGGTGGATGAAAGATTCAGAAGTATGGTGAATTTATCTATTTCGAGTGAAAGCAGATAGGATAAAATACTGGAGCTCATCGAGTAAATCGAATAGAATTATGGTAACCAGTGAGAGAGAGAAAAGGGGAAAATAATCCTACATGTCAGGAGAAGTTAATAGAGGAGCAATATTATAGCTACAATCATCGACAGTAATCCTCAAAATATGAATAGAACATCCAAATTAGTCCAAAATTGCTACTCTTCAGTTCTATTTTTGAAATCTCTACATCATTCTAGTAGAAATTATTTTTGTAATAAATTTTATTTCAAGTTTGAATAATTTTGAGATAGAATCTATAAATATTTTGTAAAATGAATTAGAAATAGTTGATTGTGTAAAAGGAGAAGATATTTCTTTTATTATAAGTTGTGAAATTTATTTTTAAGTAATAAATTTAGAAATACAGAGGCAATATTGTTTCAAGATTCTTATGTCAGACAAATGGCAATGTTTCTCTCTTTGTCAAATTTCCTTTCCTTCAAGTTTTCACATGGATGCTCTATCTTGATTGTTTACAAGATGATTATGACCATAATTTACTTAGAGTACTATGCTCGGGCTTGTTAAGTAAATATAAATGTTTTTCCTCTGAGATTTAATATATAATTCATCTTTGTATGCTCTATATTTAATTTATCCTCACTCTTATTCAACTCATCCATGCCACAATAATTTTGTAAGATCCAGAAGCTTGACTACCTCTCCCTGTTTCAGCTATTTGTTGATTTGTAATTGATTACTGAACATTTTTATGACTCGAAGCCCAATGGAATTTTCCTTTACCTTACAACTACAAATTCAAAAAACCTATCTTTGATCTTTATATCCAGGCTAAAATTTGGAAACAATGATTGCAAATTTCACATAGAGAGAGCCCTCTGTAAAGCTGGAGGGGCTAGATCCCATCATTAAAGTGGTTCATGGTTACCAATGTATTTTCTTCATCAGCCTCGGAAAAATACAAAGTGATAACATTTTGGTGACCATACTAGGGAAAAAAACAAGAAAATATTCCCAAGTAAAGCATTCATTTCAATGTCTAAAAATTATTTCCTGTTGGTGATAGTGAAGTAGAAATTATTAGGTTGTATTGTTCACCCTTAATTTGTGTTTTAACCCAGTTGTAACAAGTTTCATAAAAAATATAGCTTCCAAAAAGGTTTACATAATAACATATCTAGATCCCAATCCCCCTAAAGTTGTGAGTGATCCTGAGACGTTGATTAGGAAAAATAACTTTGAATAAAACCAAGCGAGCAATAGCCCTCTGCCGAGATCTCACTCACTCCCTGAAAGCCTTATAATAGTTGAGGATATTGAGTTTGATTTTCCTTTCGAACATAGTATTTTTAGAACCAAATAAGAAAACTTTGTCCCTGAAAAAATCATCGATGAAACCAAATTGAAACTTACATCTCAATGTAAAATCCTGTTATTTCATAATACGTTAAGGACATTTTACAACAGTTTGAAAATCTTCAAAATTTGGTAACTCAGCTGAATAAGGATATTGAAAAACCATTCATGTTTTAGTAGAATGTTACTTCTTCTTTTACTCCATCGTTTACCTTCCCTTTGATTCCTTATTTTTATACTATCCATATTACATATATGTTATTCATACTCATTTTATACCAACTCAATAGATCACAACCCCACCACCTTTGTCACCCTCATCATCAAGCACAACTGTAATTTCAACTACCTCTCATACTCCAATCATAGAAGCTCGTTATGCTCCTTTGGTTCTGCAACAACCATGAATGCTATGCCATTGAATTATTGACAACACATACCTCAATTGGATGGAATTGGGCCTATCACAACACAATAGCACATTGATAAGATGAATGATTTTTCATACCTAGAAGAGGTTGATGATGATGATGTTAAAATACATTTTTTTGCTCAAATTTTGGTAGGCGAAGTGAGAAAATGGTATAAAGGATTGGTAGTAGGCAATATTGCTAATTTAAAACAATTTCATCAGGTTTTCCTTTCCGTTGGGAGGTTAAAAAGAATCAACTTCAAATTCTTACAGAATATGAAAGTTTAAGGAGAGCTCCAGGAGATTCAGTTCAACATTATTCAGGTAGATTCAACAACCTTTATAATGCTATTCTAGCAGAAATAAAGCCTCCACTAGGGTTGGCCTTACTTTGACATCCGGATGGATTTGATGTTGACATGGTGTTAGGTCCCTATATTACTAGTGTAGTCCCTTATTGTTGTTAGTGTAGCCCCCTTATTATTATTGTTGCACCCCTATAGTCCGCATATTTTTATTATTGTGCCCATAAAATCCCACTATTGTTATTGTTGTGCCCTTACATTATTATTTTTAGGTCGACTAGGATTATATTGTGACCCCATGGAATCCTATATATAGAAAGGAGGTTTTGTCATTTGTATCATACAAGAATTATTCATTTATGTAATGTAAATGAGGTTTCCCCCTCGAAGAGGTTGGTTTATAAGGTGATGATCTCTCTTTTCTTCTATTTTGTGAGCTGGTTTCTTAACATTTGGAATCAGAGCTTTGGATTCTAGGGTTTCACTACTGCAAATAAGTCATCGTGGAATTTGCGCTATAAAAAAATTTATACGAAGTTTCAGAAGCTAAAACAAAAACCCATTTGAGTCAAGATCCCTAGGAACGCCATGTAAAAATTTCAGATCTTGGTGCACAACATTTTCAGAGATATGATCTATGGAAGTTAGGGTTTTAGCAGGCTCTGAAATTTCAACTCAAACAAGTGACCGAGGGAGAATATGATAACTTTTGTTTCAAGCATCAGATTGAAATTTTGTAAAAATTGGCCGAAAGTGCATAGACTATGGTTTCTTTTGTATCAATTTCAGAGCTGAAGGTCAAAATCCTGACATGTGGCATGCCATACAAGTTCGCTCTACAAAACCATTCCATAATTAGGTCATTGTGGGAGATTAGAAATAAATTGGTCTTGAAGAATAAAAATCAGGCCTGACCTATGGAATTGGAAAGAATACTCAGAGAGGTACTACAAGACCTAATTTTAGATATTGAATATCTGAACTTCCAGAGATAATTCAGGTTCAATATCAACCTCCTAAAAAGCAATAAAAAGTGTGTATTTGTTTTTTTCTTTTTAATTGAATAACATGTGTTTGAAAAAGCAGTCTGAAGTGATCCAAGGGAATATTGAAGCATAGATATAAGTATTGGATTCTATAATTCCTCCCAAAAATAATTCCACGCCCATTAAGCCCTCAGAAATCTCTACTATGACGCATGAAGAGGAAGAAGTGAAACATGATGTATCTAAATTATGAGACCAAGTGCAACAAATGTCACTCTCGAAAAAGGTAACCAAAAATGAAATGGAAGCTAAAATGGATGGTTTTAAGAAAGGAATGGGAGCTAAAATAAATGGCGTGGAAGCTAGTATGGATGGTTTTAAGAATGGAATGGAAGCTAAGATGAATGGCGTGGAAGCTAAGATGGATGGTTTGAAGAATGAAATGGAAGCTAATATGAATGGTGTGGAAGCTAAGATGGATGGTTTGTAGAACGACATGGAAGCTAAGATAGATGGTATAGAAGAAAAAATAAAAGCAGACATGGAAGGTTTGAAGGAAGGTTTGACAAAGTTGCTACAATAAATTATTCCAAAAGGCGAAAAGGTAGTAGAGGAAAATCATGATGAGAACAAAATAAACATTAATAATGATTTCATAAACTCTAACATTGGATTGAAGACCCACCATATTCCAAATATCGATATGATTAAGTTTCATGGTAAGGATCCCGTAACATGGATACTACAGATGGAGAAATATTTTGATCTCCATAAAGTGAAAAATACAAAAAAGGTACGAATTACAACTTTATATTTAGAAAAAAATACATTTGTATGGTATTGATGGCTTTTCTCTCGTAAAAAAATTTCCACTTAGTCAATTTTTACAGAGGAAATGATAGCACATTATGAGGATACAAAGAGCAACACCTTCCTTAGCCAATTGATCAATCTCAAATAAAAGGGTTCAATGTTGGAACACATTTAGCACTTCCAAAAATTGAATATAAGGGTAACTAATATTTAAGAGGAACACATGATTGATGTCTTCATAGGGAATTTAAAGGATAACATCCAACATGAGGTTCACCTTTGGGAACCTGATTTATTGGAGAAAGCATTTAGGTTGGGAAGAAAAATTGAAAGTAAAATTATGGCGACAAGGAAGCCTGCCATTCACATCTATAAAGATGGAAGTGTTTCTACTCATAGAATTCCACAACCTGCAAGGTTGAAAACACAAAACTTGGAAGAAAAAAGAGAAAAAGGGCTTTGCTACTTTCTTTCTAGAAAATACACGAAAGGTCATAAGTGCATTGAGAAGAAATTATTTTACATAGATTGTGAAGAGGAGGAAGAAAATGAACAAGAAACTTCAAAAGAAGAGGATATACACCAGGAACCAACCCTAGAGAAAGAAGATAATGAATCTGACCATATCCTGTAATGCATTGGAAGGAATTACCACTCCTCAAACCCTCAATATAGAAGGACATATCAAGAAGAAAATGTAATAGTGTTAATTGATTTGGGTAGTAACCATAATTGTATTCATTTTAAGGTAGCCAAGGAATTGAATTGCTTCCTATACCTAGCACCAGAGTGTTAAGTGATAGTTTCAAATGAAGGAACTATAAATTGCTTTGGAAAGTGCCATAATATCAAGCTAACCATGGGGGAATAAGTATTCAATAGTCCAATTCTTTCCATTCCAATGGGTTGTGCTGATGTTGTACTAGGAGTACAATGGTTACAATCTTTGGGGATGGTAGCTTTTAATTTTCAAGAAATTTTCTTGACATTTTTTTTGGGAGTAAAGGAATTTGAATTACGGGGTATCGCAGGGAAGCCGAGAAATATAATAAGCTCTAATATTATGAAAAATATTTTGAAGAAAGAACAACGAGGTGTAATTGCACAATTATGCTCACTAGAAGTTCCAACATCAAAATTATTTATTTATCGAGATCTCCAAAAAGTCTTGGACAGTCACTCCAAGGTGTTTGAAACTCCCACAGGACTCCCACCTATTCGTGATCATGATCATGCTATTAATTTGATTCCAGGAAGTGTTCCTCCAAACATCTGGCCTTCTAGATATCCTTATGTCCAAAAGAGAGAAATTAAAAGTATGATTACAGAAATGCTACATGATAGTATAATTAAACCTAGTCAAAGTTCTTTCTCTGCTCTAGTAGTATTGGTGCACAAGAAGGATGGATCGTGGCACATGTGTCCGGAGTATAGGGAGCTCAATAAGCTCACTATTAAAGATAAATTTCCCATTCCTACGATTGATGAATTGTTTGATGAATTACATGGAGAAATTTGTTTCACCAAGTTGGATCTACCTTCAGGATATCATCAAATTAGAATGAATACTAAAGACATTATGAAAACATCATTTTAAAATCATGAGGGTCATTATGAATTTTTGGTCATACATTTTGGCCTTACCAATGTACCTTCTACATTTCAAGGGTCGATGAATTCCATTTTCAAACCCTTCATTAGAAAGTTTGTGTTAGTATTTTTTGATGATATGCTAATCTACAACAAGTCTTGGAAGGATCATGTTCAACATGTTGATAGGGTGCTAAAACTATTGGAGGAGAAACAATTATATGAAAAAACCTCTAAATGAGGTGGAATATCTAGGTCAAATTGTATCTCAGGAGGGTGTTAAGGTAGACCCTAACAAAATTAAAGGCATTAAGGAATGTAAAGTCACCACAACCATAAAGAAGTTGTGAGGATTTCTCGGGTTAACAGGTTATTATCACATGTGTGTTAAGAATACTTTGAAATTAGTAGAACCTCTAACAACATTATTGAAGAAATATGCATTTTCATGGACTCCTAAAGCAACTAAGGCCTTTGAACATCTTAAAGAGGCAATGTGCTAAGCACCGGTGTTAGTTATGCCAGAATTCACAAAAACCTTTATTGTGGAATGTGATGCAGGGGGAAATGGAAGAAGGAAGACCCATTTCTTTTGAAAGGCGTCCAATCAAAGGAAAGTATTTACAAAAAGCTATTTATGAGAAGGGAATGTTGGCAATACTACATGCACCAAAGAAATTGAAACCTTACCTAATGGGAAGCTAACACTTCATGGTAAAAACTTATCATGAAAGTCTTGTTAGGGTCCTATAATTTATAGGATCTCAAGGTGATTAACTATTTTTATTTGTGATTTTACATTGCAAATAGTTTTCAACATGAAAATTATTTCCAAAAAGAAAAGTATATATAAAAGAAAATGAAAAGAGGGTATGTAAAAAAAAAATGAATACAGAGAAAACGACAAAAAGAAAGAAAAATTGAAAAGAATAAAAGAGAATAAGAACCCCACAAAAGAAAAAATGGAAATAACACTGAAAGTGCTGCAAATTCAAATGCCACTACTGATAGATTAGTTTACTTTATGCTAGAATCCAAGAAGGTTGTGTGCAGCTTGTTTAAAAATGCCATAATAACTAGATTTTCTTCAAATCATACAACTTAATCATGATTTAACAATTGTGAATTTATGTTAATTAGGTTAGTGAATAAAGATTTTCCAAAAAATTTAATCTTGGTAAATCAGTAGTCAGGTAGAAAATAAAATAGATTCAACTTTTTAATCTGAATCAATAGTAGAAATAAGTGATAAAGTAGGTTAGAGTTTTTATAAAAAAAGAAATGATGTGGGTTTTCTAGCTTAAATGCACCCTAAGAAAAGAAGAAAAATGTTATCTTAGAAAAAGAACTAAAATTCATGGGTAGGTAGAAGTTATTTTGGAAGCCTTGAAAAGAATTAAATTGGTTATCCTAAGTTTTGGTTTTCAAATTTATTTATGCATATGAAGAGAAAAAGGGGTAATATGATTTTGTCCTAAGTCTAAATATTTGGGCGCATAAATATAAAACTTGGCATATTATCCTATATCCTAAGTTTTATTTCTTCATTAAACCTCCCACTACCCGACAATTTTTCATTTCATGTCACTTTAAACCCCACACATTTATTCTCCCATCATCTCCTCCGCCCTCAATCTGATGGTCCTCATCTGTTTTTGGCCCCCCCTCTTCATCTGAGCTTTACCGCCGTGGGGGGGGGGGGCTGTCTGAAAAAATTAGTTTCACTTTTTGGGCCCACAACAACATGGTGCCTTCTCTGTATTTCGCACCACCTCTGCTCAAAATTCTTACTGCCTCATAACCCCCCCTCCCCCTTGAAAACTGTTTTCTCCCTACAAAACCAAAACTGCTCACCTATCCATTGCGCACCAATCTTATCGTGCCAGATTTCATATGTCTGTTGCCAATTAAGTCTCTTCCTGTAGAAAACAATCCTTTAATGCATTTAATTAATAATTGACTGTTAATAAAATCGATTCGTGCCACAATCAATAGAAATATCCCAATTATGTATAAATCCATGCATTATGAACCTGTTTAAACATTACCTTTCATATTTCTCTGCACTTACATTATTTTTATAGGTTTAGAGAGTTCTAGAGCAATTCATCAAGTCATTACCAATCCCAATACTGTATCTACTCTGCCTTCTTCACCTCTCCAGAGCTTTACACAATCTTGGAAAACCTGTTCCTACATAAACCATTTTAATTCTCTGAAACAAACTGCATCATGCCTCCTATGAAGAAAAGCTAAGAGGAACCAGTAAACCAATTGATCCATCCTCCTGTTGATCTAGACCATATCCCTCTATCTGACAGAGACTATAAAATTCATGAAACCCTTTATGAATTTGAATTGTTCAAGATGTATTGTTGGATAGAAGAAAAATACATAGATAAGTCAGATTACATTGGACTGTGGGAATTAAACTTACCTCATTATATCTTTCCCCATACCCGTAGAGCCCGTGAATTCATTCGCAAGTGCCAGGCCTACTACATACCTTGCCAAAGTGCCACAATTGCCCCCACAAGAGAATTTTTGTTCACTATTACTACCCAATCCATTGAACAAATGATGCAGGCCCCTTCTATAGAAAATGGAACCCCTTTCTCCCAAGAAGCCCTCAATGAATTGTATCAGAAGCTGGATTCTTCCAAAAGGGCTGAAACCCTTGAGATTTTTCTAGCTGAAGAAACTCAGTTTCATAAAAAAATCCTCCTTACTCTTCCTCCATTTTCCCTGATAGAACTAAGCAGATTATCAATATAATTTCTTACCTCCTTTGATACTATTCTAACCAGTGGGTAGATGACAGAATCATAGGTTTCCTTTCCATTTTCTCTGCATATTCAAAACCATCTATACTTTTCAATTTTAGCCAATTCCCAGCAGATGTTATTCATGACCAATTTGTTAGATTTCAAATAGAAAAGGTGTTTAAATATGCCTCTGTTCTAGTTTATATATTTTTATATCTCCAGGGAGAGAGATTTAAGTTTTCAATGCAGAAATTGGATGATGATGGAAATCAAAAGTTAGTCATCTTCAGGAATACCATGGTAATGAAAGAGTAGAAGGAGTATTCATACAAATATTTCATTGAACTGTTCGTACATCCAGCAATGAGCCTTCTTAGTAGTGCAACTAAACCAAGAAGCAATGAGGACAAAAGAAGTATTCTACAACTATCAGATCAAGCAAAGACAAGTGACTGGTATTTATACTAGAACTACACAGAGTTGAGGATTTATGGCTGTGACCTTGCTCCTTACAAGATTCCAAAATTCCTCCCAATGAGGATTTTTGCTTTAGAATACATAAGGCAGATGTTGAATGCTGATGAAGTCCACTTTGTATCAGCAAAGAAAAAGTCACAGTTCAGATTCAAAAATCACAGATAGGGCCATTTATTTGCAACAACAGGTCAGCAGGGGAGGAAGTAGATAGAATTTTGGAGGAAATGAAGTTCAAACTCAGTTTTACTTGGTCCTATGATCCATTAGAAACCATTTCTAAATTAAGGGTAGAAAACAAGACTACTCCTTACATAGATACTCATGGGCCAGAAATAAAGAAGTACATGAACCAAATAGAGTGGGATGAAAACACTTTGAAGGAGGTTTAGGAGAATTTAGTCTCTACTTCTACATCACAGACTCCTGTCCCACAGGAGAAAGCAAGAAAAATACTGAGAGAGGAAGAGTCACCTTCAGTGACTGAAACTACAAGCAAGGAATTCAAGATAATGTACAGGAAGAGGGCCAAAATCAATCCTAAAGTTAATCCAAATAAATATTCAGAAGAAGAGTTTATCATAATTACCAAAGAGACACCTACCTCCTCTCAAGTTGGTGGCCAAACTACTCTCTCTCCTACTACTTCTACAACTTCACAGGATCAGCAACAGGCCATTCAGACAAGTAAAGTTGTCTCAGGGGATAAAGAGAAAACATTTTTTGATACATTCATAGAAATCAAGATGAATAATGAAATCTTGAAGAATAGCACATACAACCAATTCAGAAAGAAGAATTCTAGTTGTTAGAGTAGGTTGCTGTCAGCATTTGACTCTGAGAAAGGAAAAATGAAAATGGCCTTTCTTGAGGCACAAATTTCACAGCCTAAGACAACAGCAGATTACAAGAAAACTTCATTTGAGTTTGACATCAAAGACATCAATCCCATTGATCGAATAGATATGCACAAGAAAACAGGTGAAATTATTTCCTCTACATTGACTAATACAACTATGAGTTTATCTAAATTTCAAGTTTCATTAGAAAACATTCAGGCATAGATAAATATGGAGAAACTCTCCTCTTTGGCCAAGGATACAAGAATTAAGTCTTTTGAAGACTTAGTGGTCATAGTAGGATATTATCCTTCTAAAATAAACGCTGCAGAGGAGATAGTAAAGAAGAAGAATACTGACATAGTAGCATTGAGGAAATAATTAAAGTTGTCAGCCACAAAAGACCCTCTCACCAAAGATATCGAAGAAACAAAGTCTCAGAAGTCAGACATGATGAAGCTCATGATGGAGAAAAAATACCAATTAAGATATATGGAGACAGAAATGGAGAAAATGATAAGGGAGAAGGAGCAAGCTGCAAATATTTCTATGTTTCCTTTGGAGGTTGTACCTCTTACGTCCATTCCCATAGCTACAAATTCTACAACAAACATAGTAGATGGGAAAAACAATTGACAAAGGCAGTGGAGAATCTACCTATCCAGACAGAGGAAATTAAGAAGCTTCAAGATCAAGTCAAACTGTTGCAAGACAAGAAATCAAGAAGTGAGGTTTCTCATGTAGCTGAAGCACAGAGAGCTCATAAAATGATAGAGAGGTTGCAGAAGTTAGAGAGAGAGTCATCCATTAGACAGACATTGGGCCATGTCAAAGAAATAATCTAGACAAATATCACTGAATCCATTAATGAAATCTAGCCCTACATCCAGATTATATTTGAACATAAGGAATTGATTTAGAAAGAAAATGATGCCATCTCAACTATCAAGGAAGAGCTTGGAGATATTCCTATTACAACTAAAAACATCATCAAGTTCGTAAATTCCAAGAACAAATATGAGTTGTATGACTTAGGAGTGGATGACAGAATAGAGACCATTTTATAAGTGAAGAACATTCTTACTAAGAAGAATTTGATTATTTAGCTGGAATATAAATTCCACAGCTTAGAGATGGCAGTGAACAGGTTCTTCAGTAGTATTGAGCCTTTAACATAAGGGTTTTCCTTATCTGGTTGTAAATAATGATAAGATGACAACCCTTCAAGACTATGTGAAGAAGCTAAGTGAAATTACCACGGATAGAGCCAAATTCTCCAATATCAAAGGCACCATGAAAGATAAAGCATTATTGGAAGCATTGAGTAATGATCCAACATGAGGTAAACCACATCTTTGTGGTAAAACCTACTTTTTCCAGATATAATGAAGTGGATGAAATTTACAGAAAGGTAATCAAGTTAACTATCCCAAATGAAGATCGATGGGATAAGTTGTGTGAACTTCAGGAGTAAAAAATAAATGAAAAAGGTCACCTGCAGCCAGCGCATCAGCCATCATAACAGTCAGCGTAGCCCACAAATAGGTCTACTCAGCAATTGTTTCTAGTGCCAACGTTCTATATCAACTCCAATAAGCCTACTTTTTGTCACAGTTAGAGTTTATTACTCACTTTTGGCTAATAATACACCGTGTGTTGAGACAATATTGATTGTAATCAATTTTGTAATATTTAGTATAAATACTTCTCTGTTCGAAGTATTCTAGGTTTATTTATGAATATATTTTTCCTACTGAGCATTGTAACTTTCCACATTTTGCTGGAGCATGAATAATACAAGGAATTATTACAGGATTCATGTGGTGTATTCACTGGTGAAGTACTTCTACTGTAATTGTGTTTTCCATTGTTTTTCCTTTTCTTTGTGTATCAGAAATCTTAATTGTAAAATAGAAAGTATGATGAATAGGACATGTTAATTGGAACACCTTATTTTGTTTTATTTTACAATTTCTATGTTTTCCACTGAAGTCAGATTGAAGAATACTTAATTGCTTTTCAATCTCTATTGAAATTCACTTTTCTCCCATTTCCATAATTCACTTAAAATCTAAAAGATCCAGTTAATGAAACCTAGCTTGGCTTGTTATAACTCTTTTAAATATTGATTCAACGTCCAATTTTATATTTTTTACTCCATTTCCCAATGCAAATATAGAAATTTAATCAACTAAATCAATCAAAATAAAAAATAACAACCAAGTACAGTCATAGCTAGCCTAATATCCAATAAGAACAAAGTTAAATTATATAGTGAGATCCATCTCTAAAGCTGGAAGGGCTAGAT
Source organism: Pinus albicaulis (assembly GCA_034641835.2). Taxonomy (NCBI): domain Eukaryota; kingdom Viridiplantae; phylum Streptophyta; class Pinopsida; order Pinales; family Pinaceae; genus Pinus; species Pinus albicaulis. Next base: position 622,032,073 of record CM076579.1, read on the forward strand.
CCTAGCTTCCAAAGTGGTTTTGATTTTGTCCTTTGTGTTTATTCTGCCAATATTTTAAATTACAGAATGATAACATAATGGCGACCATACTAGGGACAAAATTGAAAAAAAATGTAATTTCTTTCAAATTCATAAACCTGATTAAAACATTGTATGATAGGAATACTTGAAGAAGATTGGTTTCCTTTTCATTTTTTAAAATAATAAGTGTGTGTGTGCATTAGATCATAATTCTGGCTCCTAAAAGAGCCTACACTAGATCTCATCCTGATCCAAAGTCTGTAGTAATTGTAGATGACCCTAGGAAGATATTGAGAAGAAAGAGTATACCAGAGAGCCAAGGAAGTAGTAGTCCTCCCCATATCAAAGAATCACTCCCAAAAGACTTTGTAACTCTGCAAGACATTGAGTTTGACTTACCTTTTGAATAAATCTTATTTAGAATTAAGTTATCCAATTGGGTAGATCAAATAGTAGTAGACCAAGCTACACTAAGAAGAAATTCATCTGAAGCACAGCCTTGTCCCTTTGATATAGATCTTCAAATTATCCAAGATTTTGATAAATTACAGGGTTTAGTCTTAGGTATTGATCTCTCTTTTCATGAGGCTTATGTCCAACAATGTTATGAAACCAACTTCACAAATAGAAGAAAAAATAGATCAATGCCTTAGAAATAAGCCACTTCAAGGGGGAAACCTCCTTTACATTACATAAATGACAAATTATTTGATGATACAAATGAAAAAACCTCCTTTCTATATATAGGAGTCCATGGGGTCACAATATAATCCTTGCCGGCCTAACAATAATAATGTAAAGGCACAAAAATATAAATATGGGGGTTACAGGGGTAAAACAATAACAATAAGGGGGCTACACTAACAACAATAAGGGACTACACTAGTAATATAGGCACCTAACATTCCCCTCTCCTTCAAAAAAGTGTTGTCCTCAATGCTTGAGTAGTTCTGGATGCTTCTGTATAAAATTCTCATCCTCACATGTAGAATCTTCAGTGGGAAAATTCTTCCCCTTGATGAGATACTCTGAAATTGATCGATTCAGTAGCTATCGAGTTCTTGTTTCCATGACTGCTTTAGGTTCCAATATGATTTTTTCTTCCTCATCAAGTTCTGGAAAGATTGTTTGAACTAGAATTTTTTCACCTATAACCTTCTTTAAGCATGAAACATGGAAAACTGGATGCACTCGAGAAGAAGCAGGAAACTCCAATTTGTATGCCATAGTACCAATCTTTTTCAACACCTTGTAAGGACCATAGTACTTTGGAAATAATTTATTATCCTTCTTAGATTTCTTGAGGGACATTTGTTTGTATGGTTATAGTCGTAAAAATACCCAGTCTCCTACATCAAAACTTCTCTCACTGTGATGTTGATATGCCTGTTGTTTCATTCGATTTTGTGCCAAATTTAGGTTATCCTTTAAGAGTTGGAGAACTTGTTGTTGATGCCCGATGTGATATTCCATTGCTTTAACCTTAGAATTTAATCTTAAAGATGATGTGATGGGCGGTGGATGATATCCATAAAGTGCCATAAATGGGGCCATTTTTGCTGCAGTATGAAAGGAAGTGTTATACCACCATTCAGCTAGAGGTAACCACTTGAACCATTTGTTTGTTTATCAGATACAAAACAACAAAGATATCCTTCCAAACATTTGTTCACTATCTCGGTTTTCTCATCGGATTGAGGATGATAAGATGATAAATGAACTAGTTGAGTACCCAAATAAGAAAATAATTTTGTCCAAAAATTTCCAGTAGAAATGGGATTTCTGTCGCTTACAATAATCTTTGGGTTTCCATGTAGCTTTTGAACTGTTTCCATAAATTAAGTAGAACTTGTAATTTCTTTAAATGGATGAGATAATTCACAAAAGCGTGCATACTTGGTAAGTTTATCAACTACCACCATGATGACACTCTTTCTTCGGACTTAGGTAAATCTGTGATAAAATCCATTGAAATCTCCTCCCAACCTTGACTTGGAATGTATAAAGTCTGTAGGAGACCCGGGGTATTTTGTAGAAAACCAAACATTCTGCCACAAAATTTTGAATATCAGATTTAAGGCCATCCCAAATTTTTTTTTTTTCAACCTGTGGTAAGTTTTTAAAAATCCTAAGTGTCCTCCTAAGGGATAAGTGTGCAATTCCAAAAGAATATTTTTTTTTAGTTGGGAATTCTTACAAATATATAAGCGATCTTTGTACCATAAGGAATCAATTTTCCAACTAAATGTATCAGATGTAGTAGGATCTTGCTGCAACTTTTGAATGAGTGTCCACACTTCTTCATCATTTTTCCATTTGTGCCTTACTCCGGTTATGCAATCTAGTTGGATAATAGAAATGGCACAAAGCAATGCTTCCACCTCTTCATCCTTTCTTAAGAGCACAACTGCAATAACATTTAGCTTCCCTTTTTTGTAGATGATTTCAAAGTCATAACCCAAAATCTTTGAGATCCATTTTTGCTGCTCTTTTGAAGATAATCTTTGTTCCAAAAATTATTTAAGACTATCATGATCATTTTTTACCTTGAAGTGTCTTCCCATTAGGTAAGGTCACCATTTATTTAGTGCATGTAGTATTGTTGTTGGAACAGGGTCTCCTACGAGTTGGGAAACTGATCCAATTTTGAATACTTTTGATTAGATTTAGTCTAGTGTAGGGGTTTTGGGGTGGGTCAAAGCCCCGAAAGCATTGTAATGGGTAAAAGGGTAAACCAGGGATCCGAAAACCATGGGTTGCGGACCATAGGAAAGTCTGGGCTAGATTATTATAAATAGAGTAACATTTTGTATTGTGAAGTAGAAAATGAAAAGCTATTGATGCAAATTGTGGCTTAAGTTGTTTGTTGGGTTTTTTGGGAACGGGCTCCTGTTGGTCATGTGTGCGGAGATCCAGAGTCCAACTATGTGTGGACCTTGCTGCTGTGTGCACAGGCTTGGAAGGGATTGTAAGAAGGAATTGGTGAATTAATGAATAAGAAAGGTTGATAGAAAATTGAATTTGTGAGTACTCGTTGTGTGAATCATTGTTAATTACTGCATTATGCACTTTCTGTATTTAAGCTACGAAAGATCTATGTAAGTGTGTTTTCTGTATCTGGATCTGTTCTGTATCTGGATCTGTTCTGTTCTGTTTATGAAATACTGTGCTACTGTCATAAAAGTATATAATTATAGATCTAGCGCACATGGATGCGAATAGAGACCTACTTGGCCCTGCGCCGAACAAGGCGATCTGGGTATCCCAAGGTCGAACACAACTCTACTTGCCTTACCTATCCTTTCTCAGGGTGCGGAAACCTGGTTCCGGCACCCACCCATACTACTTCGTGTGAGACTTTGACTTGCGCAAGCAGGTCATTGCCGAGAGGACCAGTAGTATAGGGGATTTTTGGCAAAACTTGAACTCCGAACCTGGGTTAGGACCCCTCGAGCCAACAAATGGTTCCATTGCCGGGACCTAGAGCATTTTTAGAAAGGGACCGGGTAATGAAAAGAGATTATTGGAAGCCTGAAAGGAAGGAAATTGAGGATTGGTTCGAAAAGCAGATCTAGGAGTTCGTCGTAAAGGAAAATCGCAACGAGAAGTTAACGGCGGAAAGGTGGAAAAATAGGTACATTCTTACCGAAAGCTATGAAATATTCTTTATGACATTTGCGATCGAGCTTCAGGAGTGGCTGGCCAGACTCGTAAGGTTCCAGAAGTGCTGGAAAGATGAACGAGTCACTCAGTGGACCCCAAAACTGGTCCAACAGCTAGCAAGGACTAATAATACTATCACGTGCACAGTAGATCACTGGGTGGACGGTGTGCTAGGAGGATTTGTGAAAAAATTTGCCATTGATCAGTTTGTCTCATAATTTGAGGCCGAATGATGGTTCTTTAAAGGGTTCTAGGGAAAATTTCTGAGGACATTATTGTTGTTGATTAAGATATTATTGTGTGAAAAGAGCATTCTATGTAGTCATACCGACTGAATGACCTCGGATCTAGACGAAAGTGCGATGCACAGTGGTAAATACTATTGGACCAACCTTGACAAGGGGAGATCCGCCTACAACCTGTTGTGAGAATCGGCTGCGCAAGATCCCCCAGCTACACTGCCGCCCAGGGAGCACAAAGGTAAGAACTCACCTGTACCACCATCCCCGCTGGACAGCGATATGGCTGCGCACTTGAGACTACCTACCTTCAAGGGGGTAGGGGATGAGGATATGGACCGATTTTGGTTTGTTGCAGACTCTGTTTGGACTGCGCAAAATGTGGCAAATGATATGGTGAAGAGGGCGCAGCTGTCCCTGGCGTTCGAGGATAGAGCTCTGGACTGATATATGAGATACATTGCCCAAAACAGGAGTGCATATATTCAAGATATCAAAGACGCTCTGAAGCAACAGTTCCAAAAGCCAAAATATTACTCTCAGTTGGTAGTGGAAGTAAAGGACATCAAACAAGGTGCATCTAAATCAGTGTGGGAGGCTGATCAGCAGTTAAAGAGGGCGATCAGGGAAGGAGGATTCGAGTATGACGATAGACGACATACGGATGGTTCATCGCTATGCTGTTACCTCACCTACGCACGCCAATGAGTCACCAAACCTTTGAATCGCAGGAAAAAGTTGTGGAAGTTGCTATGAAACTAGAAGCTACACCCAAAGAAGATACTTCGGTAGGGGTATAGTTAATTCAAGATTATCTTGGAGCTATGCATATGGAAATTCAGAACCTATGAAAGGAGCAAGGAAAGGACGCCCACACAGATCTATGGTGCATACGATGTCGGGTATCTGGCCATACGAAGGATCAGTGCCCCCTATTGGCAGATTACATGTAGGTGGGAGGACCTAGTCCGGTATGCCCAGGAACAAGTGGGAAACCCATCCTGTCATGACCAGGCTCAAGCGTACATGCGTTATGGTGTGATGACTACCGTGTAGCAGGACTACATGATATGAACCATTGCCCTCGGCTAGGTGCGTATGTCCCAGAACTGAAGCAACAATGGTGCAGATTCTGCAGATCGGTGAGACACTATGAGAAAAACTGTCGCACTTATGACCTGATGATAGATCGTGGGAACTTGTATAGGGTGCAATCAGACCCTGCGTCGCCAAAAATTTCTGTTAACTTCAGAGGCTCCCCAGCCAGGGGTAGAGGGGGTCGGGGAGGAAGCACTGGACGAGGACGTGGGCAGCTAATATGTTATAATTGCGAAGAGGTATGAAAATTCACCAGAGAATGCCCAAATCCCACTAGGCCATCGTGCAAGTATTTTAGGTAGCTGGACCATGTGGTTGAGAATTTCCTAATTTTAATAGCCAAAATGCAGGACAAACAACCCACCCCTACGCAGAATGTGCAAAGAGTTAAAAACGAGCTAAGGAATGTAGACCTGAGTGTGAAAGTCATGACACGCAGCGGGATGGTCATAGAAGGAACCAAGGAAGCGCTTGCCAAGGATCCTACGACATCTCAGGAAGGATTGAACATCAGAGGGCAAGAAACACTAGCAGCTCCTACGCAGTTGCCGATGCACCTCAAGATAGAGGAAGGGGTTGAGCCCTTTCTGAAGGCATGTCTAAAGCTGCTATGTAACCTGGAGGCTGTAGAAAACCTTCAAGTATTAATGCATAGCTGCACAGCCTAGCCCGATACCAGTCCTGGGACCAAGGATGTACACAAACTATACAGCTATAAAAAACGCACCAGAAGAGAAATGCGGTTGACTATGCATATTGGTGACTACGAAATGGAACAAGTTATTCTCAATCTTGGGTTAGATATGAATGTATTACCAAATCAAACATGGCAACGAATGGGAGAGCCGAGATTGGAATGGTCCACCATCCAGCTACACATGGAGAATCAACAGAAGATCATCCCTCTGGGAAGGTTGCCAAAATTCATGGTAGATATCGCAGGAGTAAAAGTCCTCGCTGACTTTGAAGTCATAGAAATTATGGCGGATGCAGATCCTTACCCTACACTCCTAGGACTAGACTAGGCTACAAATATGGGGGGTGTCATCAATCTCAAAAAGCGTAGCATGGTGTTTGAAAATAACGGTATGCCCGTAATAGTTCCGTTGGATCCCGCAGAGGGTGTGCGGTATACAGAACCAACACGCGACGAGGAAGAAATAGATCACATTTACAAATTTACTATGTAAGATGAAGACTGGATTAACCATACGGAGGAAGGAGTACTCTGCTGGGAAAATGACAGTGAATGCTTTTCCGACTCTGATGAGGAATTGGAGAATTGGCAAGGCCAGTTGCACGAGGTTTCGGCGCTACGATGTCTTCGGGTCACCAGGAACTTCCACTGCATCTCCACTGAGGTAAGAGACCTGCCCTACCTTGAGGATGCGGTGGACATTAAGGATTTTTTACGCACATTCGAAGCTGAATTTCCTAGGGAACATAGGCTAGGGGCACTTCCGCTAGCCCTACGCGGAGCACCTGCGCATTGGTAGGATACGCATGGGCTGGTATTTCGCACTTGGGAGGAGTTTCGGAGTGGGATGATCCTGCGCTTGGGAACCCCAGCTGACAGAAAGACCCCAAGGATAGAGGGCCCACACAGATACTTGCTGACATGGGAAACACATGGGCGCGATAGGGCCCCACACGAACAAGCTTACCTAGTTACCCATGACCTAGGCTTGTGTTCGACTGCGGAGCTGCACTAACCCATACGCAATTGGGAGAATTTGCGAACCTTTCAGGTGACAGATGGCACAAGGACACTTGATGCAACCCTGCCGCACATGGACACCCTGACCAAAGGAGAAGCACATCTGTCAAGAGGGTTGGTGGCCAAGTTGATGGAATGGTACTTGAACCGTGTTACAAAACACCTGGCGTCGACTTTAATTCGGGGTACGTGAACAGCACACAGGCATCCTCCAGCGTCTAAAGATCTGTGGGAGAACCCTCAGGTACGAGTAACGACCATCAGACCGCTGCACTTTGGTAGGAAGGGAGCGTTACCAATATGCACAATTGGCGGCTGGTCATCAATGTAGCAATTTATGCTAAGTTTGTTCTGGACGATTGATGGTAAGTTTCACGTAAGGGTTATTCTGCCATTAGATAGCATTGGACAGTATAAGGTCAACATGTTCACTTTTTGATAGGCTCCATATTGCCTCTGCACCCTGCCTCTGCTATTCTTCTTCTGGATTACTGGGGTCGTTGACGTTTTTTGGGAAGCCTGCCTGTTTATTGCTATGGCGGTCCCTAACCTACCGAACATTGCGGCTCCTACGAACTCAGCACATGCAGACATCATGTTGAGAGGGCCTAGGAATTTTGAACTTGATCAGATGATGGGTTGCTGGCTCCCTACGAGGGGAATTGACTTTGCACCCCACGCGAAGATGCGCCACAACTTCGCAATGGGAATTCCCGACCTCCACAACCCGGGAATGATTGCAGGGCCCAACCGGATGGCCTCAGATGATACCACGACGAAGGATACGCAATTGCCATGGTTCTCCACCAACACTTTCAAGTCGTAGCTAGTCCCGCGCAAGGAAGGAATGAAGCGATATAGGGATATGTTGCGACTTCTCCGCAGTCTCAGATTTTCAACCAGGAAAAGCCATATTTGTTTGCTCCCTCGCACTGTCATAGTTAATGACCATGCCCCAACAGTTGCAGACCTAAAAATAGATTTGGCATAGCTGTCCCAAGAGGCATTACGAAGTTTATACACTGTTGTGTTGCAAGAGATCCGTAACCGTGCTCGGACTGCACGGCGACAGCACGAAATAACCCCGGAAGTTCGAGCACAACGAGTTGCATTGATCATGGAAGCAACGAATATGATTAAGGCACAGCTTACTCGGGACACTCAGTTGGCTAAGGTGGCTATGCAGCTCTGGAAAATAGTCTGATTCCACCCCATGCTTCAGCGTGTCCAGGAAGAATTATGACAAACAAAGGCTACTTTTGATTAGGTCAGAGCTACCTTGCCCTCTCGCATTTCTCTACAGCGCCTAGCCTTTATGGAAACGGTCGCGAATCTCCACCGTGCTAAGCACGTTGTCAAGAAATGGTTGAAACCATGGGGTGATACCGCCCTTCAGATCTCCCAGGATGCTCATACCGCCATCGCGTACCTCCACCGGATATTAGAGCACGTTACCACGGCTTCGAAAGACCTTGCCTCCTTGCAGCTTGTCAGTATCACGCAACGGGCTGCTGCCCAAAGTCAGGAAGTGCTCCCTCCGCTCATCATTGCTCTCGATACCTTGCGTGCACAGATTGAGGCCACACCACCGCAGTGACTCGGGATGAGTCACAAGATTGTGTTGGGGGACTGTTGGAACAGGGTCTCCTATGAGCTGCAAAACTGGTCCAATTTTGAATACTTTTGATTAGATTTAGTCTAGCGTAGGGGTTTTGGGGTGGGTCAAAGCCCCAAAAGCATTGTAATGGGTAAAAGGGTAAACCAGGGGTCCGAAAACCATGGGTTGCGGACCATAGGAAAGTCTAGGCTAGATTATTATAAATAGAGGAACATTTTGTATTGTGAAGTAGAAAAGGAAGAGCTATTTATGCGAATTGTGGCTTAAGTTGTCTGTTGGGTTTTTGGGGAACGGACTCCTATTGGCTGTGTGCGTGGAGATCCATAGTCTAGCTGTGTGTGGACCCTGCTGCTGTGTGCGTAGGCTGGGAAGGGATTGTAAGAAGGAATTGGTGAATTAATGAATAAGAAAGGTTGATAGAGAATTGAATCTGTGAGTACTAGTTGTGTGAATCATTGTTAATTATTGCATTATGCGCTTTCTGTATTTAAGCTGCGAAATATCTATGTAAGTGTGTTTTCTGTATCTTGATATGTTTTGTTCTGTTTATGAAATACTGTGCTACTGTCATAAAAGTATATAATTATAGATCTAGCGCACGTGGATGTGAATAGAGACCTAATTGGCCCTGCGCAGAACAAGGAGATCTGGGTATCCCAGGGCCGAACGTAGCTCTACTTACCTTACCTATCCTTTCTTAGGGTGAGGAAACCTGGTTCCGACACCCACCCATACTATTTCGGGTGAGACTTTGACCTGCGCAAGCAGGTCATTGCCGAAAGGGCCAGTAGTATAGGGGTTTGTTGGCAAACCTTGAACTCTGAACCTGGGTTAGGACCCCTCAAGCCCACAATTGCCAACATTTCTTTCTCATAAATAGCTTATTAGCCTCTCACATAAAACAATAATAAATCCAAAAATAAAAATAAATAAATTAAATATTCAAAGTTAGGAATTTATGCCTAACTCTTTAGATTGGGTTGTTCCTCTAAGATAGGAGTTAGTTTAGGTAGCTCCTATATTGATGTGTGTATGGTTGAGAAATTATCTCAACCAAGGTGTCCAAGATAGCATACACTATCTTGAGACATAGTCTCCTCATATATTTAATTGTAATATAACATTATTTTAATAATGAGAAAATATGTGAGGAAGCCGTGAGGTTGAAGTCTTTTCTGCCAATGTTTTGTCTCTGGTTTATTATGTGTGTTTTATGTATTTTATGAGTTGATTTGATTTTCAGCATGTGGTATCAGAGCTACTATAGTTCTTAGGCTTGATTTGTTATTATACCTTCAGTGTATAGTGTGATTGCTAAGTTTTAATGTTTTAATTGAGAGTTGACATCTTGCTAGCATTCCTGGAACAAGTTATGTTGTAGTTATGTTGCAGGCATGCGTTCTAGCTATAGTAGTGGTGTGAAAATAGCAGTGGGCACAACAGTGTTGTTATGCATGGGGCTCTACTAAATCCCGTACAAAGCATAAAAACTATGGTGGACAGTTAAGTGAATGGATTTGCTGATCTACCACATTGATTCCTACATGCACCTCGAGGAAGGATTCATTGTTTAAATATGGGTATGGTGAGCCAACGACGCATTTATCAACACAAGAAAGGCTAGATCGATGTGGAAAGTATCCAATTGTGGTCTGATCCCCAAGACACATTCAAAAATGACATTAATGATAGGATTCTCTCTACACTTGTGTGTATTGAACTCTAGCTAAAGGGATCCATCAGAAATTGTGATGACATGTAAGTCTCTGCATTTTCATATTTTACAGTTGAAATAGAACTCGACTTTATATTGGATTCACATTGCTTGAATACTACTCCAAATAAATTCTGGAATGAACCTTTGAAACTGAATGTTTCCATTTGAATTTGAATGAGAGTTGTTCAAACTATGAGCATGGACTTTATGTTTTCATTTCAAGTGGTGAATGCATTAATCGAGTGCCAAAAGTCAAACGGAATTGAGAGTTTCCTTTTGAAACAACGTGAGGAGGCTGCATGTTGGAAAGTTGTAGGAGTGGAGTGAGTGTGGTGCAAAGAGGCCAGGGTTGTGTGCCCGTATATCAAGGCGTATGGTGATTATGTGCTTAAGGTGGTTGGAGTATGCCGATTAGGAATATATCGTGAGTAGAGACAGATCTCAAAAAGTTGGAGTCTGTGATGGTTTAATTAGTCAACGGGCAATGCTGCACTGTGAGGAAAGACAAGGCTAATTGCCAGTTGGGGCTTTCCACATACTCGAATGTTGTCACTGGCATGGAAAGTGGAGAAGAAGATGACCTTAGGGAGTCATTCATGGCTGGAGGTCCATTCCCAAATGCACGAGTCCCCTGCAAAGTGAAAAGGACAAGCATATGCGCTCGTCTATAAAGAGGAAAACCGTCTATAAAGAGGAAGACCGTAGCTTATTGAGCGCAGATCTGTGCAAGATCTACCTCCTGAGAAATCAAATTGCCCAAGTAAGAAACTTGTCAATGGAGGTTTGAAACTCTCTCACATCCAAGGGTGACCTTGCAGGGATTCATCGGAAGCGTTATGCTTCTGGATCTAGCCATTCACCTCTTGCTGCAAATTCCTTTGACAACAAGATAACCATCTTCTCTTTTGTTGAACTTCACATTCATCCCAGCCTAGCACAAGCCGAAAGTCAGAATCGTTTCTTTTGAATAAACCTTCATTTTTATTGAAGTCAACGAGATTCATCACGACAAATTCGACTTTAATTAAAATCTCACCTGACCTAGCTTTTGGCACAGGGAATTCCCCTAGCTCCAAAACGCCTATGGATCCATATTTTTTGTAGTACCATGCCTTTTGCATTTTTACTCGAATCTTTCTTTAACCCACAACAATTTGTTTTGTTATGATTTGATGCAATCTCTACACAAATTCGACAACATGCCTAAAGTGTGGATTCTCAAGTGTCTCCAGTGACAGGAGCTCCAACGCTATTTGAAATTATGAAAATATATTCTACAACAAAAGATATAGTATTATCCATTTTTCCGTGTGAATGTTGTACACTGAATTTTAGAGAAAAATCCTCTTTCTCATTTTCTGATTAAGGAAGATTTGAACTAATGCCATGTTGCCAGTGTTTTTCTAGTGCGGTGAAACCAATGAATCCAACATGAGTAAAAGTGAAGCCAGCATGAGTAAAATTACGGGGATTGATAAAAGCATGCACAACGAGCTATGTTAAACGATCATTTTAAATGGTCAAAGGATGTTGATTTTTTTAAAAAGTATGATGTGTGCTTTAAAATTAGGTTCATTCACATTTTAAAGTGAATGTAAAATTCACTTTTTTCATATCATTAAAAGGCACTTCATATTTTTTTAATGGGGTTTAAAAGGGATTAAAAATTAAAAGACACTTTTTTGGAGAGATAAGGTGTGCTAGTAGTTTATTTAATTGTTTTTGTTGGAGTGATAAGGACTTAAGTGGTTTTGGGAATAATAACGTGTAAATTTTAAAAGGAATCCTTTTTAAAATGATTTAAAAAAGGACATTAAATTATTAAAATAATTTAATGAGATGTATGGAGAGATAAGGTGTAAAATCGAGAGATAATGAGTGCTCATATTATATATCTTGAATGAGAGGAGTGAGTTTTTGAATGAGAGGATTGAGTGGAGTGAGTGCTCATCCTAGAGTGTATGAAAATTAAGGAATAATGGAAATTTTCCTTATTTTATATATATATATATATATTTTTGTAAATGGAGAGATAAGAGTGCATTTTTTTGGAGTGAGGGTTTTTGAAGTGATGGAGTGAAATTAGTTTTGTAATTTTTGGAGTAATAAGGTGCATATTTTGTAAATTTGGAGTGATAAATGGATATTTTTTTAAACGAGAAATTCATTATTGCATTTATTTTGAGAGATTCAGTCAGTAAATATCTAGATTTTCAAGGTGAGTTGTTTCAAAGGGTTGCCGGTTTGGCATTATCATTACTTCAGATGCTAAAAGATGATGTACTCTAGTAATTAATAAAGACATATTTTTTGGTACTTGTGTCCTATATCCACTCGAAATTGAATAAGGGGATCTTAGGTACACCATGTGTATGTTTGTGATGGCGCGTGTTTTTATGGCTTCATGTTGTTGCTTATGATTTGTGTCTAGTTTTTACACATCAATGATCTCATTTCACACACACATAAAGTTCAATGCCAACAAGCACAATACCTGTAGCGAAGTAGCCACAAGGAAGGATATTTAAGCTCAACACATGCATTTGTGCCATTACAACAAATACTCAACATCAACATTCTACTTCAACAAAGGAAATTAACTCAATACAATCAAATTAAAGAACTTGTAAAATCCAGCATTTCAAAGCATAGTCCACATCAACATTCTTGCACATAAATTTAAGAATTTGTAATCTGAGTTGGATTGTAAGGGTGCACTTTTGGTTGAAATTAATGCCCAAGTTTTGAATTGATAAGAATTCAAGAGTGTCAATTCTCTTCAACTAAGTCAAATTAAGACAAGTGAATTCCTTGTTTTATGTGAGTCATTAAAATCATTGTAAGTTTTTTTTGGGTGCATTTTCGACAATGTTCGACACCCTTCATTTAAAACACAATCGAGTGACTACCTCAAGTGGGCAAGTTTTAACTCTAAAACAAACAATAAGCTCACATCTTCTGCAAGCGAGTGTGAGTATACATTCAAGTGAGCGTGAAGTAATCAAGCAAGTCAAGGGAGTGCTCAAGAAAAGGGATCATCATCAAGCGAGCGTAAATTCAAGAGTTCAAGAAAGAAATTTCTACAACTTTAGCAAGTGTTCCAAGCAAGCGCAATAAGAAACAAATCAAGCGAGTGTGCCATTCAAGCCACACAACAAGCAAGCCTATCATTCAAGTAACAAAATCAAGTGAAACAGTTCAAAGCACGACATCTACGACAAGCGAGCCTGAATTCAAGAGAGCGAGTTCAGATGGCAAGAAACATTCATCTGTTGCAAATTCTTCATAATTTGATCCTCTCAAGTGATGAAGACATGGTGCAAATCAGTAAAGAATCTCCTTTTGATATTTCATGGCATCTACAACATACAAATGAAACGATTGAGTTTCTTCAACTAGAGTCACAACTACAAATAAATGAGTTGCAATAGAAGAGTGATGCTTCTAAGTCTTTGAACCATCCAGATGATAAGTCATTCATCTAAACAGCTTCGAGTGTCGAAGTTGTTCAAGTTCAAATTTCTTCCAAACCAATCATTAAGCCATGGGAAGAACTCCAAAGTAACAGAAATCAACGAGGCTTAGGATATGTCAAAGATGATGCCAACTTGCATATCCTAGATTATTCCAAGCCAATTAAGTTCATCAGTGCAGGATTTCTTGAACAAATCACCTCAGCACATTCAGATAAAGTTGCAGACATACAGAAATGCACACAACCCGCAGATACAACCAAACTGAAATGTCCTCATTGTCAAAGAATTGGCCATATGGAATATTAGTGTTTTGATCTCCATCCTTGTTTCCATTGTGGAAATCCCAATCATTCCTCAGAGAAATGTCGCAACCAACAACAATCAGCCAGATTGAAGATACATTATGAATGGATCGATCCTTGGGAATGGTCATCCACAGTCAAAAGATTGTCTCAATTCTACAATCGAATAAAATCACACATAGTGCAGCAGACAGTGAAAATAAGATGGTATTCTCATGCAGTTGAATGGGGGAGTACACCAGTGCAACACTCCTACACCTAAAGGGGGGAGTTCAGGAATAATTCACAGAGAATTGTCTCTCCTTTGAGTTGACAAAGGGGCGAAAATGTCAATGAAATTGATGGTGGTTTTCAGACTGAAAATCTCGACAAAACCAACAAAAGCAGCCAGTGGGCATCTTCTACAGCCATTGGGCATCTTCAACAGCCATTGGGCATCAACAAATTTTCCAGTGGGAACTCGACAACAAAGCAGCAGTGAGCAGTTTTATTGGACGAATTTCAAAAGAAATGGGTCTTCCTTCTTGCATTAAAACAACACCAATTCCATTTATAGAGGCATAAATTTCCACAATAAAGGTTTTTGTGAAGTCTGTCGTAGCTAATACCGGTGAAAGGCACATTTCCTATGTAAGATTTTCAAAGGCCTTAGTTTCTTCAGGAGTCCATGAAAATGCATCTTGATTCAATAATGTTGTTAGAGGTGCTGCTATTCTCCCATAATTCTTAACAAACTTGCGATAGTACCTTGTTAACCTGAGAAATCATCGCAACTGCTTTATAGTTATGGATACTTTACATTCTTGAATGGATTTAATTTTTTTATGGTCTACCTTAACGCCCTCTTGAGATACAATATGACCCAGATATTCCACCTCTTATACTCCAAAGAAAAATTTGGAGGTTTTTGCATATAATTGTTTCTCATCTAATAGTTTGAGCACCTTGTCAACATGTTGAACATGATCCTTCCAAGACCTATTGTAGATTAGTATACCATCGAAAAATACTAACACAATTTTTCTAAGAAAGGGTTTGAAAATCAAATTCATCAACCCTTGAAATGTAGAAGGTGCATTGGTAAGGCCAAAAGGCATGACCCAAAATTCATAATGACCCTCATGAGTTTGAAATGTTGTTTTCGGAATATCTTCAGTCTTCATTCTAATTTGATGATATCCTAAACAAAGATCCAACTTGGTAAAATAAATTTCTCCATCTAATTCATCCAATAATTCATCAATCACACGAATGGGAAATTTATATTTAATAGTGAGCTTATTGAGCTCCCTATAATCCAGACACATGCACCATTATCCATCCTTCTTATGCACCAATACTACTGGAGCAGAGAAAGAACTTTGGCTTGGTTGAATTATACTAGCCTCTAACATTTTTGCAATCATACGTTTAATTTCACTCTTTTGGACATAAGGATATATGTAAGGCCTGATGTTTGGAGGAACACTTCATGGAATCAAATGACTAGCATGATCATGATCAAGAATAGGTGGGAGTCCTTTGGGAGTTTAAAACACCTTGGAATGATTGTCCAAATATTTTTGGAGATATGGAGAAATAGATGATTTTTATGTTGCAACTTCTTGTGAGCATAATTGTGCAATTACGCCTCATTGTTCATTTTTCAGAAGCTTTTTCATGACATTAGAGATTATTATCTTTCTGGCTTCCCTATGATACCTCGTAATTCAAATTCCTTTCCTTCTCAAAAAAATTTCAAGAAAATTTCTTGAAAATTAAAAGCTACCATCCCCAAAGATTGTAACCATTGTGCTCCTAGTATAACATCAACACCTCCCATTCGAATTGAAAGCATAGGACTATTCAATACACATTCCCCCATGGTTAGCTTGATATTATGGAATTTTTCATAGAAATTTATAGTTCCTACATTTGCAACCATCACTTGACATTCTGGTTTTGAGTATAGGAAGAAATTCAATAGCTTGGCTACCTTACAATGAATAAAATTATGGGTACTACCTGAGTCAATCAAAACGATTACCTTTTTCTTCTTGATATGTCTTTCTATCTTGAGAGTTTGAGGAGTGGTAATTCTTTCAAATGCATTACAAGATATGGTCAGACTCATTTATTCATTCTTTAGGGTTGGTTCTTCGTGTATATCCTCTTCTTTTGAAGTTTCTTGTTCATTTTATTCCTCCTCTTCACAATCTATGTAAAATAATTTCTTCTCAGCACACTTATGAACTTTAGTGTATTTCTATCACAACTATGGAAAAGGCCTTTTTCTCTTTTTTCTTCCCATTGTTGTGGTGTCAACCTCGTATTTTTTGGAAGTCCAGGAGTAGCAACACTTCCATATTTATAAATGTGAGTGGTAGGCTTCCTTCTCGCCATAATTTTACATTCAATTTTTCTTGTCAACCTGAATGCCTTCTCTAATGAATCAAGTTCCCAAAGGTGAACCTCATGTTGGATTTTATCCTTTAAAGTCCCTATTAAGACATCAATCTTGTGTTCCTCTAGAATATGAGATACCCTTATATTCAATTTTTGGAAGTTCTCAATGTGCTCCACCATTGAACCCTTTTGTTTGAGATTTATCAATTGGCTAAAGAAGGTGTTGCTCTTTGTATCCTCATAATGTGCTATAATTTCCTCCATAAAAATGGACCAAGTGAAAAAAAAATTATGAGAGAAAATCCATCAATACCATACAAATGTATTTTGTTCTAAATGTAAATTTGCGATGCATACCTTTTGTGTGTTTTTCACATTATGGAGATCAAAATATTTCTCCATATGTAGTATCCATGTCTTCCATCCAACATTAGAGTTTATGAAATCATGATTAACATTTATTTTTTTCTCATCATGAGTTTCCTCTACTATCTTTTCTCCATTAGAAATCATTTCTTGTATCAACCTTGTCAAACTTTCCTTCAAACCTTCCATGTTTGATTTTAGATCATTCTTCATGTCTTCCATGTTGTCTTTCATTTTTTTGTTGATGTCATCCATCTTAGCTTCCATGTAATTCATCTTAGCTTCCATGCCTTTCTTCAAACCTCTTTCTTAGCTTCCACGCCTTTATTCAAAACTTCCATTTCATTTTTTAATTCTCTTTGCGAGAGCAAAATCTGGTGCACTTGCTCTTGTAACTTTGATATATCATGTTTCACTTCTTCCTCTTCATGAGTCATA
This sequence comes from Pinus albicaulis, assembly GCA_034641835.2. Lineage (NCBI taxonomy): Eukaryota > Viridiplantae > Streptophyta > Pinopsida > Pinales > Pinaceae > Pinus > Pinus albicaulis. The sequence continues at coordinate 622,049,113 of CM076579.1, forward strand.
GTAGAGTATTTTGAGGGCTTAATGAGCGTTGAATTATTTTTAGGGGGAATTTTAGAACCTAATACTGATATATATGGTTCAGTATGCCCTTGGAATCACTTCAAACTGATTTTTCAAACAAGACTTATGCAATTTGGAAAACAAAATACACACCTTTTTCATAATTTTGAGGAGCTCTATATTGAAACTGAATTATCTTTGTGATTTCGGATCTTCAATATCTAAAATTCGGTCCTGTAGTACCCGTCTGAATCTTCTTTCGAATTCCATATGTTTGACCTGATTTGGATTCTTCAAGACAAAGTTATGCCCAATTTCCCACAATGAATTAATTATGGCATCGTTCCATAGAGCTAACTTGTACAGTGTTCCACGTGTCACTTTTTGATCCTTCATCTCTCAAATTGATACACAGGAAACTACACTCTGTTTTCTTTCAGCCAATTTTTAAATAATTCCAATTTGATGCTCAGAGAGAGAGTTATGACGATTTTCCCAAGGTCACCTCTTTTGGATGAAATTCAGGAGCCTGAAAAAACCCTAACTTCCACAGATCATATTTCCAAAAATATTGCAAACCAAGATCTGAAATTTTTAAATGCAGTTCTTCAGGATTTTTACTTCTCATTTCAGCTTCTAAATCTCCATAGAAAAAAAATTATACCGAAAAATCTACGATGTCCTGTTTATAGTAGCAAAACCGTAGAATCCAAAGCTGTTATTCCAAATGTAATGAAGCTAGCTTCAAAAATAGAAGAAAAGAGAGATCAACGCCTTAGAAATAAGCCACTTTGAGGGGGAAACCTCCTTTACATTACATAAATGACAAAATCTTGGATTATACAAATCACAAGACCCCCTTTCTATATATAGGAGTCCATGGGGTCACAATATAATCTTAGCCGACATAATAATAATAATTTAAAGGCACAATAATATCAATATGGGGGTTACATGGGTACAGCAATAACAATAAGGGGGCTACACTAACAACAATAGGGACCTAACAAACAATCTGTAGAACTCTCTGCTCTGCATTCTTATGCATAATCATCCACCTCATCACAATTTATGCATCCTAGATCACTAGGCCCTACCCCTTATGTAGTATCTACCACTACTCCGGTACTTTCTCATTAAGAAACTAAAACTCCTTCTTCTCCTCAATCCTCAAGCACAATCCAACCTTCATCTCCACCAAAACCCCAGGTTTCAGTTCATTCTTTATCCCTGATTCAGCCTCAACGTTTCATCCAAAAACCACCCTTGATCAATCCTCATATTGTTCATCCTCATATCCCTATAATGGCAGCTAGATATGCTCCACTTGTCCTTTATTCTCCTTTGGAAAAAATGCCACAATATTATCAAACGAGAATTCCTTAATTTGATGGAATTGGACCTATCACTTCCCAATAACATGTAGATAGGATGAATGATAATTTTTACCTTTAGGAATTAGATGAGGAAAGCGTAAAACTTGGGTTGTTTGCAAAAAGTCTCACAAGGGAGGTGAGGAAATGGTTTAGAGCATTACTTGCTGCTAGCATTAATGAACTCCCTAGATTCCATCAGACATTCCTTAATAGGTGGGAAATTAAAAAGAACCCTCTTTAGATTTTATTTGAATATGAAAGCAATAGGAGGGCACTAGGGGAAAGTGTTCAGGACTATTTCACTAGATTTAACAATGTATACAACGCAATTCCTGCCAACATTAAACCACCACAAGGTTTAGTCTTAATCAAATTCTCAGATGGCTTTGAGGTAGATATGTCTTACCATCTTAGAGAAATAAATTCATCGACATTAGAAGAAATGCAAAGGGATGTATTTAGTGTAGAATAAAATATATTAGTAAAGAGAGCTAGAATTAGGAATGAAAGGAGAGTAACCATAAAAGAAGAACCCTCTACTTCTTATGTTGATGCTAAATTTGATTCACTAGTTAGAACAAAAGAAAGAATGATGTAAAGGATTAATCTAAATGAGAGGGTTTATCCTAGAGAAAATCAACCTGCACCTCATAATCAAAATCCCAAGAGAAGTCCTCCCCAAATAAAACAAATAGAATAGAGGGGCCCTGATAAGTAAATTAGGCCTCCTTTTTAGGAGAATTATGTTGATGATGATGGAGAAGTAGTAGAAGAGGTAGAAGACAACCAGATCAATTTAATGGGTATTAATGATGATGAAACTGTGTTTCTTACTCAGGAAGAACAAGATCTATTTGAATTATCCTAAACTAAACTTGATTTTGAAGAATCGGATGAATACAAGTAGGGTTTTGAAAACACTATTATGGAAGTCCATAGATAGTATAATATTAGGATTAAAAAAACATTAGATACCCCAAATAAAAAGAAAAATGAAAATTCGGTCAATAAAACCTCTGACATCACTACAAAGAAAACTCCATAAAATGTTACTAAGAAAACTGCTAATAATTCTAGCATAAAGAAAATAGAAATTCCAGCCAAAAATATTGTTGAGAGTACCTTCAAAAATACTCAAATTGATATTCCAACCACCAGTCACAAAAAATAACCTGTGTCAAAATAAATTGCTGATAAATCTGACTTTTTGAACATAAAAAAATTCCAAACATCATTCAATATTGAAAATGAACTAGAAAAGATGAAATTTCCTATCCCCTTAAGAGAGTTAATGAAATTTGTTTTGTATAGAACCCAAGTTATGAAAGCTCTGAACATAGGGAAAAAAATTGACACTGTCAATTTGAATGATGATCCACCTGAATTATTATTTGGTCTAGAGGTAGATGGTAAACCACAGGAAAAAGGTATTCCTCCATTTTATGTCAGTCTCAATTTTCATGATAGAATTCTCCATAATGCTATGTTAGATTCGGGTGTTTCCCACAATTTGATGCCAAAAGCTATTATGGAGAAGCTAGGTCTTGACATTAATAGGCCTTACAAATACTTTTACTCATTTTATTCCAGAAAAGTAAGATGTTTAGGTCTCATTAAAGATCTATGTGTTACTTTAGCACAAATCCCAACTAAGAGTCTAGTAATGGATATAGTCGTTAATGATATTCCCCCTAAGTATGGCATGTTCTTGTCACGCTCATGGGGAGAAAAATTATAATGGACCCTACAAATGCACATGACTTATGCCACCATACCAGTGTTTGGTCAACAAAGAAGACTATATAGGGAAACTTTAATGAAATACATGGTGAGTAGTCAGGATAAACCACATAATTTTCCCCTTTACTCTATTCACTTTGATTTAGACTCCTTCATTCTTTATAATGATGGAGGTATTGATGCTCATGTCAGCAAAAATGAAAATGACATTTGTGAAACACATGAAAATCAAACACAAATTGTGCAACAAAACATTGAACCTGAACCTTTTTGAAACATGAATTTTCATGGATCCTGTAGCAGAGCAAGATCAAGTGCAAGTGTGTGGGTCTCAAATTCAGCAAATAATCATGCAGAAGGTCATTCATATAAAACGAATATTCAATGTACCAATAACATAGAATAATATGAAGCACTTATTTTAGGATTGAAATTATTGAAGAAATTAGGTGCTAAAATATTTTTTGTTCATTGAGATTCTGAATTGATTATAAAGCATATTAAAGGAGAATATTCTACAAAGCATCCTAGATAAAGAGCATACAAAAATGTTGCTCTTGATTTTATACAAACCTTTGTAGAATATTATCTTGTTGTTATTCCTAGAAATCAAAACATCCTTGCTAATGGTCTGGCTTTTTCAGCCAACACATGCAAAATAGTTCATCCCAACAGACAATATACAGTGGAAGTAAAACATTGTCTAGTTGTACTAGATAATATGAGGTATTGGCAGGTGTTTGGAAATGACATACAGATTGAATTTTTTTTGCAGTCTAAGGATGAGTATGAAGAAAATAGAATAGATTTAGAGTGTGAAGTACAAAATCAGATAGTTGTACATACTAATGTAGGAAAATTGTTTGATGAATCAGATGGAAATCTTTTTGTAGATGAAGTTGTACATAAATTAGAATTGCATGAAATTGATCCAGAAAAATAAGAATTTGAAATACTTCAGCTTAAAGACAATGTTTTACCTAGAGGTCTAGTTCCATTAGAAGAACTTTTTAATGATGTAGCAAAAAATCCAAAAATAGAGCCCACACGGGAAGATGGAGAAGAATGAAATATAGGTAGAGAATAGAATCCTAAAATGATAAAACTTTCAAAATCACTGCCTGTTGTCAAAAAATAAATACATAGCCTTATTCAAAGAATTCATTGATGTCTTTGCCTAGAGCTATGAGGATCTCAAAGCATATAACACTAGTATCATACAAGATAGAATCCCAATCAAGGAAGATCAGAAACCATTCAAAAAGAAACTCCGTAGAATAAATCCAGTTATGATGCCTCTGATTGAGAAAGAGGTTAAAAATATGTATGATGCTAAAATCATAGTTCCTCTCAGATACTCTAAATGGGTGTCTAACACAGTTCCTAATAGGAAGAAAACAAGAGAAATCCGAGTATTCATTGATTTCAGAAACCTTAAAAAGGTCTCCCTCAAAGACAACTACCCTTTACCAAAAATGGATCATATATTACAGAAGTTAGTATGGTCTAGAAGGATTTCCTTATTAGATGGTTTCTCAAGTTATAACTAGGTCTTAGTACATCCTGATGATCATGATAAAACAACTTTCAATACTCCTTAGGGGAAATTCATGTATGTGAAGATGCCCTTTGGGTTAATGAATGTTGGGGCCACATTCCAAAGAGAAATGGATATTTCCTTTGTAGATGAAATTGGACATTTGATTGTGATTTATCTAGAAGACACTGTTGTCTATTTTAAAACTGATGAGGAACATTTTTCACATCTGAGAAGAGTGTTTGAAAAGTGTAGAAGGTTTTGCATCTCATTAAATCCTAAGAAAACATTGTTTGGCCTTGAAGAAGGAAAGCTTCTTCGTCACATTATATCTAAGGATGGTATTAGGATTGATCCCAGTAGAATTAAAGCCATATTAAATTTTAGTCACCCTAGAAACATTAAGGAGCTTCAATCTTTTATTAGCAAGATTGATTTCCTAAGGAGATTCATTCCTAACCTTGCAAAAATTATTAGAAATATAACAAATATGTTGAAAAAAGATTCAGAAATTAGATGGAGTATTGAGGCTAGAAATTCCTTTGATTTAGTTAAACATGCATTGACAAAAGCACTAGTGTTGATTGGTCCAAATTTTACTAAAGATTTCATTATCTTCTCTTTTGCTTCTGATCACACTATTGTGGTTGTCTTGTTGCAGAGAAACAATGAAGGATTTGAACAACCCATTGCATTTTTTAGTAAGGATTTAAGAGATGCATATTTGAAATATAATATTATGGAAAAATAGCCCTTTGGATTTATTAAAGCAAGAAAATACTTTAAAGTATATATCCTGCATTCCCATATTATTTCTTATGTACCTAATTCAGTGGTCAAGGATATTTTAACACAGAATGGACCTGATGGTAAACGAGGAAAATGGATTGCTGTCATTCTTGAGTATGACTTAGAAACCAAACCCACCAAGTTAATCAAAGGACAAAGACTAGCCAAGTTGATGGCTAAGTCAAATTTCCATGCATTGGACATCAACTTTGTCGTTTCACTAGATGATCAAGAGGAACAGGCGACTCCACAGATTGATGAAGAATTTCTGAACTCACCCTAGTATGCAGACCTATTATATGTTTTATTCAATTTAAATTCGCCTCCTGGTCTAACAAAAACAAAGGCAATATTTCTAAAGTTAAAAATAGTTATGTTTTGCATCATTGAAAATGTTTTATATTGGAAATATGCCGGTGGTATTTTACTTAAGTGCTTGTTAAAGGATGATGCAGAATGAACCATGCAGGAGTTCCATGAATGTGATTGTGGTGGACATCTCTATTGGAAAACCACTGCCAACAAAATCCTCAGGGTTGGTTTTTACTGGCCTACCCTTTTCCTTGATATTCATAAGAAAGTAACCTCATGCCATAAATGCCATATATTTGAACGAAAAAGAAATTGTTTACCCCTGACATTAAAGCCTATATTAGCTAAAAGCCCTTTCCAGTAGTGGGGACTGGATTTCATTGTTGATATTCATCCTCCTTCCTCTGCCCAACATAAGTGGATTCTCACAACCACAGATTAATTTACTAAGTGGATAGAAGCCACTCCCAAATTTGCCACTAATTTTGTCATCATTAAATTCCTTGAAACCAATATCCTCTCTAGATTTGGCTGTCCTAGAAAAAATATTATTAATAATAAAACAACCTTTAAATCTATGAAAATGATTGAATTTTGCAATAAATACCACATTACTTTGGGACATTCAACAAATTATTACCATCATGGTAATGGGTTGGCTGAATCTTCAAATAAGAGCTTGGTAAATATCATTAAAAAGTTGTTAGAGGACAACTAGAAATCTTGCCAAAAAAAGTTAGTTAATGCACTTTGGGCTTATAGACTTACTACAAAGAAGTCAATTGGCATGTCACCATACCAATTGGCCTATGGAATGGATGGTTTTTTTCCATATTCTTTGGGAGTCTCAGTGATGAAGATAATTCAAGAATTACAAGTTGAGCCAAATGACATACAAATAAGAATCAATCAGGATATTCAGTTGCAACAGTCAAGGGAGGAAGTCTACAATAAAACCACAAGTTATTCAGGAAAATGTCAAAGAAAAAAATTGACAGAAGGACTAAAGTTGATGACTTCAACATTGGAGACAAAGTTTTGAGGTGGGAATCTAGGAGAGAAGACAAAGGTATGGGAAATTTGACAACCTTTGGAAAGGGCCATACATCATTTATGCTTTCAGAGGACACAATGCATTGTTCCTAAAGGACCTGGATGGAGCAGATTTACCCGGTGGTCCTGTCAATGGCATGATGTTGAAGTTAGCATAAATATTTTTCTTACATCATTGTAAATATCATAGTCTATATTGTTTTGATTGGGTATATTATTTACTAAAGTTGAAGCCTGTAGAGAAGGCCCTAAGCCCTGATTGATAAGCTACCATGAGTACCTCAACAACAAAAGAAATCAGATGCAGACATTACAGACATAGGATATTTAAGGCTAATGACCATATGTTCTTGACACTTCACACGGAGAAGTGCCATCCCCAGTTGGAGCCATTGTTAGGGTCCTATAATTTATAGGATCTCAAGGTGATTGAGTATTTTATATTTGTGATTTTACATTGTAAATAATTTTCAATATGAAAATGATTTCCAAAAAAGAAGTATATATAAAATAAAATGAAAAGAGGGTATGTAAAAAAAAATGAATACAAAGAAAAAGACAAAAAGAAAGAAAAGTTGAAAAGATTAAAGAGAATAAGAACCCCACAAAATAAAAAATAGAAATAACATTGAAAGTGCTGCAAATTCAAATGCCACTACTGATAGATTAGTTTTATTAATGTCAGAATCCAAGAAGGTTGTGTGCAACTTGTTTAAAAAATTCCACAATGACTAGATTTTGTTCAAATCATACAACTTAATTAGGATTGAACAATTGCGAATTTATGTTAATTAGGTTAGTGAATAAAGATTTTCCAAACAATTTAATCTTGGTAAATCAGTAGTTAGGTAGAAAATAAAATTGATTCAACTTTTTAATCTGAATCAATAGTAGAAATAAGTGATAGAGTAGGTTAGAGTTTTTATAAAAAAAGAAATGATGTGGGTTTGCTAGATTAAATGCACCCTAAGAAAAGAAGAAAAATGTTAGCTTAGAAAAAAAACTGAATTCCATGGGTAGGTAGAAGTTGTTTTGGAAGCCTTGAAAAGAATTAAATTGGTTATCCTAAGTTTTGGTTTTCAAAGGTATTTATGCATATGAAGAGAAAAATGGGTAACATGATTTTATCCTAAGTCTAAATATTTGGGCGCATAAATACAAAACTTGGCATATTGTCATATATCCTAAGTTTTAATTGTTAATTATACCTCCGACTACTCGAAAATCTGTCATTTCATGTGACTTTAAACCCCACACATTTATTTGCGCATCATCTCCTCTGCCCCCAATTCGACGGTCCTCATATTTTTTCGGCCCCCCCTCTCCATTCGAGATTTACTGCTTGGGGGGGTGGTGGTCTGAAAAAAGTAGTTTCACTTTTAGGGCCCAGAACAATGCAACACCTCCTCTGAATTTCGTAGCCCCCTCCACTGAACCGCTTACCGCCTCATACCCCCCCCCCGAAAATTATTTTCTCCACGCAAAACCAAAATTGATCACCTATCCGTTGCACACCAATCTTGTCGTGCTAGCTTGCATACGTCTGTTGCCAATTAATTCCCTTCCCTCGAAAAACATTCTATTATGAATTTAATTAATAATTGATTGTTAATACAACATATCTACACCACAATCAACATAAATAACCCAATTATGTATAAATCCATGCATTATGAACCTATTTAATCTTTACCTTGCATATTTCTGTGCAATTTCATTCTTTTTATAGGTTTATAGAGTTTAGGAGAAATTCATCAAGTCATTACTAATCCCAACATTGTATCTACTGCGCCTTCTTCACCTGTCCAAAGCTTTACACAGTCTTGATAAACATGTTCCTCTCTTAACCATTTTAATTCTATGAAATAGACAACATCATTCCTACTAAGAAGAAAAGCCAGGAGGAACCAGTAAACCCATTGATCCATCCTCCTTTCGATCTAGACCATATCCCTATAGTTGAAAAAGACTACAAAATACATGAAACCCTCTGTGAATTTGAATTGTTTGAGATGTATTGTTAACTAGAAGACAAATACATAGATAAGTCAGGTGACATTGGATTGTGGGAATTAAAATGATCTCATTATATCTTTCCCCATACCCATAGTGCCCCTGGATTCATCCGCAAATGCCAGGCCTGCTACATGCCTAGCCAGAGAGCCATAATTTCCCCCACAGGAGAAATTGTGTTCACTATTACTGCCCAATCCATTGAACAAATGATGCAGGCCCCTTCTATAGAAAATGGAACCCTTCTCCAAAGAATCCCTCAATGAATTGTATCATAAGTTGGAGTTTTCCAAAATGGCTAAAACCCTTGATATTTCTCTAGTTGAAGATACTCAATTGCCTAAAAATAATCCTCCTTACTCTTCCTCCATTTTCCCTAAAAATTCCAAGCAGATTATCACTGTTATTTCTTACCTCCTTGGATACTATTATGACCAGTGGGTAGATGAGCCAATCATAGGTTCCCTTTCCATTTTCTCTGCAGATTCAAAACCATCTGTCCTTTTCAATTTTATTCAATTCTTAGTAGATGTTATTCATGACCAATTTGTCAGATTTCAAACAGAAGAGGTGTTTAAATATGCTTCTGTTCTAGTTTATATGTTTTTATATTTCCGGGGAGACGGATTTAAGTTTGAAATGCAGAAATTGGATGATGATGTCAATCAGAAGTTAGTTATCTTATGGACTGCCATGGTAATGAAAGAGAAGAAGGAGTATTCAAAGAAACAGTTCATTGAATTGTTTGTACATCCAACAATGAGCCTTCTTAGCAGTGCAGCTGAACCAAGAATAAATGATTACATAAAAAGGATTATACATCTATTAGATCAAGCAAAGATAGGTGACTAGTATTTATTCCAGAACTACATAGAGTTGAGGATTTATGCTTGTGAGCTTGCTCCTTACAAGCTTCCAAAATTCCTCCCTATGAGGATTTTTGCTTCAGAATACATCAGGCAGATGTTGGATGCTGATGAAGTCCACTTTGTATCAGCAAAGAAAAAGTCACAGTTTATAATCAAAACACAGATAGGGCCATTTATTTGTAACAACGGGTCAACAGGGGAGGAAGCAGATAGAATTTTGAAGGAAATAAAGTTCAGCCTCAGTTTTACCTGTTCCTATGATCCATTAGGAACCATTTCAAAATTAAGGGTAGAAAACAAGACTACTCTTTACTTACATACTCATAGGCTAGAAATAGAAAAGTACATGAACCAAATAGAGTGGTTTGAAAACACTTTGCAGGAGGCTGAGGAGCAGTTAGTCTCTACTTCTACATATCAAACTCTTTTCCCATAGGCGAAAGCAGGAAAAATACTGAGAGAAGAAGAGTCACCTTCGGTGATTGAAACTACAAGAAAGGAATTCAAGATAATGTACAGGAAGAGGACCAAAATCAATCCTAAAGTTAATCCAAATAAATATTCATAACATGAGGTTATCATAGTTACCAAAGATACACCTACTTCCTCTCAAGTTGGTGGCCAAACTACTCTCTCTCCTACTATTTCTACAGGTTCACAGGATCAACAACAGGCCATTCAGACAAGTAAAGTTGTCTCAAGGAGAAAGAGAAGGAAATTTTTGATACATTCAAAGAAATCAGTCTAAAGAATGAAATCCTAAAGAATAGCACATACAGTCAATTCTGGAAGCAGACTTCTAGTTCTCAGAGTAGGTTTCTTTTAACATTTGACCCAGAGAAAGGAAAAATGAAAATGGCATTTCTTGAGGCACAAATTTCATAGCCTAAGACATCAACAGATTACAAGAAAAATTCATTTGAGTTTGACATCAAATACATCCATCCCATTACTCAAATGGAGATGCAAAAGCAAACAGGTGAAATTATTTCCTCTACATTGAATAATAGAGCTATGAGTTTATCTAAATTGCAGGTTTCATTGGAAAACATTCAGCCACAACTAAAGATGGAGAAAATCTCCTCTCTGGCCAAGGATACAACAATTAAGTCTTTGGAAGACTTAGTGGTCAGAGTAGGATATGATCCTTCTAACATAAAAGTTGTAGAGGAGATAGTAAAGAAGAAGAATGTTGACATAGTAGCATTGAGGAAACAATTAAAGTTGTCATCCACAGAAGACCCTCTCACCAAAGATATTGAAGAAACAGAGTCTGAGAATTTGGACATGATGAAGCTCATCATGGAGAAAAATTCCCAGTTAAGATATATGGATATAAAAATGGAGAAGATGAACAAGGAGAAGGAGCAAGCCGCAAAGATTTCTATGGTTTCTTTTGAGGTTGTACCTCTTACAACCATTCCCATAGCTACAAATTATACAACGAACATAGAAAATGGGTCATAACAATTGACAAAGGCAGTGGAGAATATGTCTATTCAGACAGAGGAAATTAAGAAGCTTCAAGATCAATTCAAACAGTTGCAAGACCAGAAATCATGAAGTGAAGTTTCTCATGAAGCTGAAGCATGGAGAGCTCAAAAATTGATAGAGAGGTTGCAGAAGTCAGAGAGAGAGTCATCCATTGGAAAAAAATTGGTCCAAGTCAAATAAATAATATGGACATATAACATTGAATCCATTAATGAAATTTGGCCCTACATCCAGATTCTATTTGAACAGAAGGAATTGATTGAGAAAGCAAATGATGCCATCACAACTATGAAGGAAGAGCTTGGAGATATGCCTATTAGAAGAAATGACATCATTAAGTTCTTAAACTCCAAGAACAGATATGAGCTTGATGACTTGGGATTGGATGACAGAACAAAGACCATTTTATAAGTGAAGAAGATTATTACTAAGAAGAATCTGATTGTTCAGTTGGAAGAGAAATTCCACAACTTATAGATAGCAGTGAACAGGTTCTTCAGTAGGATTGAGCCTTTAATATAAAAGGTTCTGCCTTCTCTATTTTTAATTAATGCTAAGTTGACAACCCATCAAGAATATGTGAAGAATCTAAGTGAAATTGCTAGGGACAATGCCAAATTCTCCAATATCAAAGTCACCATGACCGGTAAATCATTCTTGGAAGCATTGAGTCATTATCTTTTCATCCAAAATGAGGTAAACCACATCTTTGTGGTAAAACCTAATTTTTCCAGATATACTGAACTGGATGAAATTTACTGAAAGGTAATCAAGTTAACTATCCCAGATGAAGATCGATGGGATAAGTTGTGTGAACTTCATGAGTAAAGTGTAAATGAGAAAGGTCAGCTACAACCAACACATCAGCCAACACAACAGTCATCACAGCCCACAAATAGGTCTACTCAGCAACTATTTCCACTAAAACAATGCAAGTGCTCCAGATCACCTCCACCAAGCCTATTTTTTGTTACAAGCAGAGTTTATTATTCACTTTTGGCTAATAATACAGTGTTTGTTGAGACAACATTGATTGCAATCAATTTTGTAATATTTAGTATAAATACTTCTTTGTTCGAAGTATTCTAGGTTTATTTCTTAATATATTTTTCCTACTAAGCATTGTAACTATTCATTTTTTGTTGGAGCATCGATAATACAAGGACTTATTACAGGATTCATATGGTGTATTCACTAGTGAATGTGATTCTACTATAATTGTGTTTTCCATTGTTTTTCCTTTTCTCTATGTATTAGAAAATCTTAATGGTAAAATAGAAAGTATGATGAATAGGACATGTTAATTTGAATACCTTATTCTAGTTGCTTTTACAATTTATATGTTTTCCACTGAAGTCAGATTGAAGAATACTTAATTTCTTTTCAATCTCTACTGAAATTCACTTCTCTTCCATTTCCATAATTCATTTAAAATCTAAAAAGAGCCAGTTAATGCATCCTAGCTTGCGCTATTATAACTCTCTTAAATATTGATGTAGAGTCGAGTTTTATATTGTTGACTCCATTGCTCAATGGGAATATAGAAATTTAATCAACCAAATCAATCAAAATCAAACAAACAACCAAGTACAATCATAACTAGTCTAATATCAAATAAAAACAAAGCTAAATTATATAGAGAGATCCCTCTCTCAAGCTAGCAAGGCTAGATGCCAGCTTCCAAAGTGGTTTTGATGTTGTCCTCTGTGTTTTTTCTGCCAATATTTTAAATTACAGAATGATAACCAGTCTTAAATACTTTTCGGAACAAAGACTATCTTCAGAATAGAAACAACAATGGGTCACAAATATGTTGGGTTATGAATTTGAAATCATCTACAAAAAAGGGAAGCTAAATGTTTTTGCAGATTCACTCTCGAGAAAGGATGAGCATGTGGAAGCATTTCTTTGTGCCATTTATATTATCCAATCAGATTTTATAACCGAAGCAAGGGAGGAATGGAAGAATGGAAAAGAAGTGTGGACAGTCATTCAAAATTTGGATCAAGATCCCAGTACATCTGATACATTTAGTTGGAAAAATGATTCCTTATGGTACAAAGATCTCTTATATCTTTGTAAGAATTCCCAACTAAAACAAAATATTATTTTGGAATTTCACACCTCTCCCTTAGGAGGACACTTGGGATTTTTAAAAACTTACCGCAGGGTGAAGAAAGAATTATTTTGGGATGGTCTTAAATCTGATATTCAAATATTTGTGGTGGAATTTTTGGTTTGCCATCAAAATAAAGTTGAGACAATTCAGATCCCGGGTCTACTGCAACCTTTATCAATTCCAAATCAACGTTGGGAGGAGGTTTCAATGGATTTTATCAAAGGTTTACCTAATTCCGAAGGAAATAGTGTTATCATGGTGGTAGTTAATAGACTTACCAAGTATGCACACTTTTGTGCATTAAATCATACATTTAAAGCCAATACAGTTGCTACTGAATTTATGGAAACAATTCAAAATCTACATGGAAACCCAAATATTATTGTAAGTGACAGAGATCCCATTTTCACTGCAAATTTTTGGACATAATTATTTTCTTGTTTGGGTACTCAACTAGCTCATAGCTCATCTTATCATCCTTAATCCGATAGGAAAACTGAGATAGTGAACAAATGTTTGGAAGGATATCCTTGTTGCTTTGTATCTAATAAAAAAATAATGGGTCAAGTGGTTACCTATGGCTGAATGGTGGTATAACACTTCCTTCCACACTGCAGAAAAAATGACCCCATTTATGGCATTTTATGGATATCATCCATCGTCCATTGTATCATCTTTAAGATAAAATTCTAAGGTTAAAGCAGTGGAATATCACATCGAGAATCAACGACAAGTTCTCCAAATCTTAAAGGATAACCTAAATTTGGCACAAAACCGAATGAAACAACAGGCACATTAACATCGCAGCGAGAGAAGTTTTGATATAGGCGACTGTGTATTTTTACGGCTACAACCATACAAGAAAATGTACCTCAAGAAAGTTAAGAAGGATAATAAATTATCGCCAAAGTACTATGGTCCTTACAAGGTGTTGCAAAATATTAGTACTATGGCATACAAATTGAAGCTTCCCGATTCTTCTCGAGTGCACCCAGTTTTCCATGTTTCATACTTAAAGAAGGTTATAGGTGACAAGCTTCCAATTAAAACAATATTTCTATAACTTGATGAGGATGGAAAAATCATATTGGAACCTGAAGTAGTCACGGAAGAAAGAACTTGACAGCTACAAAATAGATCAATTTCAGAATATCTCATCAAGTGGAAGAACTTACCCACTGAATATTCCACATTGGAGGATGTGAATTTTATACAGAAGCATCCAGAACTACTCAAGCGTTGAGGACAACATTGTTTTGAAGGAGAGCGACATGTTAGGTCCCTATTTTACTAGTGTAGTCCCTTATTTTTGTTAGTGTAGCCCCCTTATTATTATTTTTGTACCCTTGTAGTCCCCATATTTTTATTATTGTGCCCATAAAATCCCACTATTGTTATTCTTGTGCCCTTACATTATTATTGTTAGGTCGGCTAGGTTTATATTGTGACCCCATGGACTCCTATATATAGAAAGGAGGTTTTGTCATTTTTATCATCCAAGAATTGTTCATTTATGTAATGTAAAGGGGGGTTCCCCCTTGAAGAGAATGATTTCGAAGGTGATGATCTATCGTTTATTCTATTTTGTGAGTTGGTTTCTTAACACATGGCCTATCAATTGAGAGAAAGAAATCGAGCTACCCTTGAGGATATGCAAAGGAATGTTATTAGTGTAGAGGCCAATCTATTGTCCTAGAAGGATAAGTTGAGGTCTAAGAAGAGAGTGACTATTAAAGGAGAGCCTTCTTCGTCATCAGATGTAAAGTTGGAAAATTTGGTTAAAACTTTGGAAATAATGATGGAAAGAATGAATTTGATAGATAGAGCTGCACCAAGAGAACTATACGGGGGTCCTGAAATGAAGAATCCAAATTTTAGAAGAAAACGACCCTAAATTAGGCAAAGAGAACCGATGAAACCAACAGATCAACAACAAATTAGACCTCCTTTTTACGAAATATATGTTGAGGAAGAACAAGAGACAACGGAAGAGTTAGAAGAGGATCAGATCAATAGTTTCAGTGAAGGAGAAACATATAATATTTTCTTGACAAAAGAGGAACAATATTTGTTCTTGTTATCACAACCAGATGTCATGCCTACAAAATCATAGGATTACGAAAAGGGATATCAAAATTCCATTATGGAATTGCATAAGAAATATGATATGAGAAGTAGAAAAACTACAACGAATCCTCCTAAGAAGATCCAAACTGATACACCTTCTACATGTCAAACAAAGGTTGATCCTCCAAAGGAATCTCCTAAAAATAAATATACAAATGTGAAAGAGGTAGAAAAGCCTCAATCTTCTTTTAACCTTGAGAATGAATTGTAGAAGGTTAAAATTTCGCTTCCATTTACTGAATTAATGAAAAATATGTATATAGAAGTCAAGTTATAAAGGCACTAAATATAGAAGAAGGAACATATATTGTAAATGTAAGTGTTGACCAACCTAGATTATTGTTTGGACCAGAAGTTGAGGGAATTTCACAATATGGTAATGTACCACCATTTTATGTTAGTCTTAACATTCATGATTTCATTTCGCACAATGCCATGTTGGATTTGGGTTCTTCACACAATATCATGGAAAAGGTGATTATGGAGAAACTCAGATTAGATATAAGTAGACCATATAAAAAAAATTTCTTTTTTTATTCAAGTAGGGTAAGATGCTTAGGTTTAATCAAAGATTTGTGTGCGAACCTTACCCAAATTCCAGCAAAAAGTAAAGTTATGGATGTTGTTGTGGCTAATATCCCTAAAAAAAATGGAATGCTCTTGTCAAGGTCTTGTGGAGAAAATCTGCAAGGAACATTTCAAATGGATATGACATATGCAATTGTTCCTGTTTTCAAGAAACAAAGGAGATTGTACAAGGATAATATTATGAAATATATGGTAATAAATCAGGATAAACCCAATAACGTACCAATATATTTTGTACATTCAGACATGGATTCTTTCATTTTATATAATGACATGTGTTTAGAAGGAGAAATTCAAGACATGGACAACAAATCAAAAAAGACAGGGGATGTAAAGTTAAAGGTTGAAATAGAAAATGAAAATGATGAAGAAGGTTTATGGAATATGGACTTTGATGGGGCAGTTAGGAAGGAATGAGCAGGAGCTGGTATATGGTTCGCAGACACAAAGTCAGGCAAGTCAAAAAAGTATTCCTATAAACTTGATTTTCAATGTACAAATAATGTTGTTGAATATGAGGCTTTAATATGTGGTTGAAATTTTTAAAGAGATTTGGAGCTAAAAGGATTTTTCTCCATGGAGATTCATAACTCATCATTAAGAAAATTAAAGGCGAGTATTCAGCAAAACACCCTAGGATGAGGGCATACAGGATTGTTGTTCTATATTTTTTGCAATGTTTTCCAGAGTATCAGTTGTCTTTTATTCTTAGAGATGAAAATCTGTTTGCTGATGCATTGGCCACCTCAGCAAGTACATGTAAGATTCCTTTCCAATCGAGCAAGAAGCTCAAAATTGAGGTAAAACATAGGCCTATTGTCCATGATAACATAATGTATTCGCAAGTGTTTGAGAATGACAAACAATTAGATATTTTTTTGCAATTAAAGGAGGATTTTGAAAATTTACATATTGATGTAGGAAATAGTGTTGATGATAATAGACAATAAATATTTTGATTCAGATCAGTGAGAATTTTGATACGAATGAAAAAAACTTGAAATACTGCAGCTAAAGGAAAATGTGATAACAAGAGGTTTAGTACCACTTGAATAATTATTTGATTTCAATGATGTAGCACATAAGCCAAAAATTCAACCCACTAGGTTTAACATGGATGACTGCAATATTGGAACTAAAGCTAAAACAAGGATTGTAAAATTTTCTAAGTATTTACCTCCGAAAGAGAAGTAAAAATACATTGATATGTTTAAATAGTATTATGATGTTTTTGGATGGTTGTACGAGGATTTAAAGGCCTATGATAAAGGTATTATTCAACATACTATCCCTGCCAGAAAAGACCAGAATCCTTTCAAGCAAAAGCTGAGTAGAGTAAATCATGTTTTGATGCCCCTAATTGAGAAAGATGTAAGAAAGCTTTCTGATGCTAAGATTATTGTACCATTGATATTTTCTAAGTGGTTTTTAAATATAGTACCAATAAGGAATAAAACTAGAGAGATAAGACTATGTGTAGACTAGAAGAACCTCAATAAGGTTTCTCTCAAAGACAATTACCCCTTGTTAAAAATGGACCATGTATTGCAGTGGGTAGTTGGTTCCAACAAAATTTCATTACTTAATGGTTTCTCATGGTACAACGAGGTTTTAGTGCATCATGATGGCTAGGAAAAAAAAATTCACAACACCGTGGGGAACATTTATGTATGTTAAAATGCCTTTCGGACTTACGAATGTAGGGGCAACATTTCATAGGGCTATGGAAATTATTTTTGCAGATGAGAATGATAGATTCATTGTTATTTAACATTATGATATGACAATGTTTTATAAATTTAATGAGGATCATTTGCAACACTTGAAAATTGTCTTTGAAAAATGCAGAAAATATGGTATCTCATTGAACCCTAAGAAGTCTCTCTTTGGTATGGAAGAAGTTAAGCTACTTGGACATATCATTTCCAAATATGGTATCAGAATTGACCCAATTAGAATTGAAGCTATCCAAAAGGGTTATATACCAAGAAACAAAAAGGACGTGCAGATGTTCCTTGGTAGAATTAATTTACTGAGGAGGTTTATTTCGACTTTACATGAAATTCTAAGAGTTATAACCAATATGTTGAGGAAATACAATGAGATCAAAAAAATGAAAACTATGAAGCGGGAATTATAAACTCAAAACGAGAACTCTAGCCAAAAAACCCCAAAAAACATGAAAATACAGCTCGTAAATGAAAAGTGGTGATGTTGGAATAACTTTTTTTTTTAGAGCTAAAATTTCAACATGTTTAAAAAATGGCAGTGAGAACCAATTTTTGTGTGCCAAAAACACCCTCAAAATGAAAATTGAAGATGGATAAACCAAATTCACATGCATTAGAAAAATCTGATTTTGAGAATCGGATTTGACCTGCCGGTGGGGCAAATCTGATTCTGAGAATCAGATTTTCCTCGCTGGCAGGGAAAATATGATTTTTAGAATCAGATTTTCCCCACCAGGTGGCTCGAGGGGTGGCTGGCTTGTGCTGGCGGAGCCGACCAAGCTCCACCAGCCCACGGCGGCTACCCCTCGGGGGTGGCAGGATCTGATTCTGAGAATTGGCTCCGGCCAGCCCTGTCGGGTGGCCCAAGGGGCAGCTGTCATGGGCCAGCCCCATCGGATGGCCCGAAGGGCGGTCATCGTGGGTTAGCAGAGCTTGGTAAGCTCTGACGGTTGTCCACGATGGCCGCCCTCGGGTAACTCAACTGTTATTTTTTTTATTTTTTAATTTTAAATATTTTTTAAATTTTTATGATTTTGTTATTTATTTATTTATTTTTAATTTTTTTATATTTTATGATTTTGTTTTTAATTATTATTTTTTAATAAAATTATGTGATTTTCACTTCGTGTTTTAAGATAAGAAAAAAGACTTAAAAAATTAAAAAATTAAAAATTAAAAAATTGTATAATGTGATTTTCACTTCGTTCTTTATGTGAATCATTTAATTTTTTGAAAAATGTTATTATTAACAATCTTCATTTTTAGTGTACGTTTCGAGTCTTGTTTTAGACTAAAAATGAAGACTGTGGATATTCCAAGTTTTTTTATCTCAATATCTACACCACATAAACCACGAAACTATCAATGTTATTATTATTAATATTTGACATAAAATTCATAAAAATTGCTAATTTTTATACTTATTTTGGTTAATTTTTTCCTATAAAAATAGTTTATTTGACATGTCACTTTTAGCAAAAAGACTCAAAATTTGTATTTTTTGAGTTATATCAATATTCAAAATGTGTATTTTTATGTAAATTGTTAAAAATTCTTGTTTTTTTAGTGAGAATTATTTCATGGAAAATGAAATATTACTTAACAATATATAATTAGATAGAAGATCGAAAATTTAAAATTTTGATTTTTTTTTGTTTTTTTTAACACTACAAAAAATCAAATATCTCACTAGAAAAAAATGAAACGAAAAAAAGAACCTGAAAAACACTTAAAAAAATATGTAAGTGAAGAGGAATAAGATGAGTACTTCAAAAATTGTTAAATTTAGAAAATAATTATTAACGTTTAATACATTAGAAAATTTAAAGTAAAAAATAAGTCTTCTAAAAAAAACGGAAGATGCTGGCATCAACACTTTTCAAAATCAACATAAAAATCACTAACATTTTAAAAATAACGTTTATACTTGGTACACAAGAAAATCGAATGTGTAAAAAACATGCTAAAAAAATTAAGAGTATTTTGAATCAACACTTTTCAAAATCAGATGATTTTTTGCTACAAAAAAAAAGCAGGTACTCATTTCCATCCCGTTTCAAAGTTTACATTGTTTCAAGTGGACTGCTGAAGAAAAAAAAATTGATGTGGTAAGATCAGTTTTAATCCATGCTCTTGTTTTGGCTAGTCTTGACTACACCAAATATTTCAGGATTTTCTCTTTTTCCTCGGAGCACACTATTGTAGCAGTACTAATGTAGAAAAACTGAGAGGATCATGAGAAGCCCATAAAAGTTTTCAGTGGGGTGTTAAGAGATGCTTCTTTGAAATATAATATTATGGGAAAAAATGATTTCCATGTTGAAAGCTTTAAAATATTTTGGAGTGTACATTTTGCATTCTCACATTATTGATTTTGTTCCTAGTGTTGTGGTAAAGGATATCCTCACTCAAACTGACCCAAAAGGAAAGAGAGATAAGTGGGTAGTTGTTATTTTGGAGTATGACATTTAAATTAAACCCACAAAACTTATTAAGGGTCAAGGATTAGACAAATTGATGGCTGAATCAAATTTACATGCATTATACATGAATTTCATTGTTGCTCAAGACGATGAAGAAGAAGTGGTCCAACAGGTATCAGAAAGGTTTATTTTTTCCCTCTAGTATACAAATATCATCTTTGTTTTGAAAATTTACAAGCTTTACCTAGCATTAGGGGAATTTTGAGGTCTAAAATGGGCCTCCTAAGAAAAATGTACAACAAAAATAAAATTTATAAGAACCAATAGGATTCAAGATGATGATGTCAACCATGGGGGATGATTCACCATTTTTTAAGTAAAAGGGTAAAAAGATTAAAAAATAATAAAATAATAAAACTACTTTTTCAACTGTTATTTTCAACTTACCTCCCAAATTTTTTACTCAAATTTTGAGTGGGAGTACTCATTGGATGAAAAATGTAATTCCTCATCCATAGAGTACCCATGTTGTGTATTTTCGATGGACCCTGATACACGAAAAATGAGAAATACATAAAAAAATGTAATTGCAATCATGTTTTTCATGTATTCCTCATTTTTCGTGTAGCATGACCCATCAAAATTATGCAACATGGGTACTCCTTGGATGAGGAATTAAATTTTGCATCTAATGAGTACTCCTGCTCGAAATTTGAGTAAACAATTTGGGAGATAAGTTGAAAATATGAGTTGAAAAAGTAGTTTTTTCTTTTTTCCCTCTAACATTTGATGTTGTGATCAAATATTATTTTATTATTTCCACTATTATTTTATAATTTCCTTAGGAGGCCCATTTTAGACCTCAAAATTACCCTAATGCTTGGATAAAACAAAGGTGAGGTTTCTTAAATTAAAGGTTGTTAAATTTTGCATTCTAGATCAGTATTTGTATTGGAAATATGTGGGAGGAATATTTCTAAATTGTTGTTAGAGGATGAGGCAGATATGACAATGGACAAGTTTCATAAAGGTGACTATGGATGCCACATATTCTGGAAGAATACATCAAATAAGATCATGAGAGCATGATTCTATCGGCCTTCATTGTTCAGTGATGTTCATAAAAGAGTGTCTACTTGTCATGAATGTAAAACTTTCAAATGTAAGAAAAAGTTGTTTCCTTTACCTTTGAAACCCATTTCGGTGAGGGTGCCATTGCAACAATCGGGATTTGACTTCATCAGGGAGATTCATCCAAGTTCTTCAGCTCAACACAAGTGGATTCTAACAACCACAAATTACTTCACCAAATGGATAGAAGCAAACTAGCCAGACCACAGACTCAATAATTATCCAATTCATGGAAGATAATATTCTTTATAGATTTTATTATCATCATAAGATCATCACTGGTAATGTTGCTTCATTTGAATCGAAAAGTTTGATTTATTTTTGCAATATGTATCATACAATGCTTGGACATTCTAATACTTATTATCTACAAGGAAATGGCTTAGCAGAGTCTTCTAACAAGAGTGTAGTCAATATCATTAAAAATTTGTTACAGGGGAAAAAGAATTCATGGCATAAGAAATTAATAAATTCTTTATGGGAAGACAGGGTAAGTACTAATAAATCCATTGGAATGACACTTTTCCAATTGGTTTATCCTGTTGATGATTTTTTTCCTACTTCCCTTGGGATTCCAGTGTTGAGATTATTACAGGAAACAAAAGTAGATCCCAATGACGTATAGAGGAGGATAAATCAAATGATACAATTGAAACAAACTAGAGAATAAGTCTACAACAACACTTGACTAATTGAGGATAAAATCAAAAGGATTCATGATAGGAGGGTGAAAGTTGTTGATTTTCAGATTGATGACCTCATGTTAAAATGGGATGCCAAAAATGAGGAAAATGGAAAGCATGAAAAATTTGACAGTTTGTGGAAGGTCCCTTACGAGATTGAATATTTTTGTGGGACCAATGCATATATTTTGAAGGATCTAATAAGGGAATTACTTGTTGGAGGGCCTCTCAATGGTAAGTTACTCAAACATTATTTTACCGAAAGTTTAGCTGGTTTCAAACACATCCCTGTATATACCATTTAATTTTTTCAAATACTGCAAGTGTGGGTGGTTGCCATCATAAATTAAATCATGAAGTGAAGGCCCTAAGTTTCTAATGAGTTGCTACCATATGTAATGAAGTTTTAGTTAGTTAAGTTCTAATCAATACATTCTGTTTCAGTTGATTAAGAGTCAAATAAGCGCCAAATGGATAAGTCAACTAGTATACGGTGTTCTTGTCACCTCACGGGGATGGTTCCATCCCCATTGGAGCCACTGTTAGGATCCTATAATATAGTTGTCAATGTAATGTGTGTCTAGCTATTTATCCCAACGGATGTTGTAACTTATTTTTACTTTAGTGGTTTTTATCCTTTAAAAGAAAAAATATGAAATAGAAAAAGAAGAAAAAATAGAAAAATAAGAAAAATGGAAAAAGAATAAAATGGGATAAAGAAAATATGTAAAAAAATCAAATAAATAAAAACCTAAAATAGAGCACGCTAGTTAAAATGTTGCATTAAGTTTTTAATTGTGTTATTCCTTGTATTTATTAGAGGATTATTTTAAAGTTGATAATAAAACATGACTTGATATTTGTCATATTCAATAAGGAGTTTGTACATATGAACGAATAAGATCATCCCCTCTCGGATCAACGACGGAGGACGCGTCCACCCCCCCTCGAAATTTTGGAAGTTAATGAGGGAGGGGGGGGGGGGGGTTCCAAATAGTGGCTTTGTGGAAACCACTGAAACATATGTGGTGGCTCCAAGATGAGTTTAGGGCCCTCTCCTCTCTTACTGCCTACCTTCACCCCCAAAAACCTCCTCCCCACTCCCGTCACACTCCACCACCTGTCATCCCTTCATCCGTCCCCACCATCTAACCATTTCACATTAAGATATTTCCACCAAAAACTATATGGTCTTTGACCATTAATGACTCCCTCCAACATCTAATTTCCTTAATGAAAAAAACCAAAAAAGGATAATTTTCCGCTTAATTGTTCATCCTCTCTTTTAAAAACCCTCTATCACCCTGAATTCATCCCTTTCACCACTTCATCCTGACTAGTGTAGGTTTAGCTCTGAAGTTTCTCAAACTATAACAATATTCCCCTTCAACAACATTCTCCTGCACCAACGATCATTACAGTCTGGTAACTTAATTTCTATAGCTTCCAATTCATAGTCATAAATGTCGTCCCACAAAGAAAAAGACAAGATGGTCGTAGAAATCCATACATTTCCCCTGTTATAAACCTTGATGAACTTCCCATGGTCGACACAGAATATAAAATAGCAAAGACCTAGTGTGAGTTCGACTTGTATGAACTTCACAACTGGAAAAACCAAAAAATCTTAGATGTTAGCGATGAATTGAGTATTTGGGAATCATTTTTACCTGAATTCGTTTTTACCCAAACTCATTTTTTTCCCAATTTTGCCACATGGTGTCATCTCAGATGTCTCCCTAGACAGAGGGATGTAATTTCACAAAACAATGAAACTTTATTTCCAATTACAACTGAATCTATTTTCCAAGCACTCAAAACTGATCCTCAAGCTCCCTTATATCCATTTTCCACTAATTCACTCATGGAGTTATATCAGAAGGTCATTTTCCCGCAACGAGCCCATAGTTTTGAGTCCTTTTTGCTTGAGAATTATGACTTACCTAGAACTAATTTGCTATATTTTGCTTCCATCTTTCCTGAAATGTCAATGTAAGATATTTCTATGGTTAAATTTTTATTAGGTTATCCTTCAGATCAATTTCCAAATGAAGTAGCCTTAGGATTTGTATCAGTGTTTTCAGTTGGTTAGAAGCCCTCAATCATTTTCAATTATAGTCAATATCTATCAGGTGTTATTCATGAACATTTTTTCAAGTTTTATGCTTAAGGTGCTTTCAAACACCAGTTGGTTCTAGTGCATTTATTTTTATTTAATCAAGTAGAGAGATTCAAATTTCAATTACAAAAGTTGGATGCATAAGGAAATTTACAGCTAGTCATTCACTAGACTTCCTTGGTTAGGGAGAATTCAGAAGAATACTCATTCAACAATTTTGTAGATCAATTTTTATATTTATCCTTATGTCTGCTAAAGAGTGATATTGTGACGAGGATTTCAACAAAAATAAAGGGAGTTATACACCTTACTGAACAAGCCAAGGTTGTATACTAGTGTATTTACCAAAACTGTACAAAAATCAAGATATATGGGTGTGAAATCCCTCCTTACATGTTATCTATTTTTGTCCCATTAATAATATTTAACTTAGAATACTTCAGGAATATTATTAATATGGATGAATTACATTTTGGATCAAGAAATTAGAAGACACAGTTTAAAATAAAAGCATTGATTTCCCCTTCATCGTCAACATTAGAGCAACACCAAAGGAGGTAGATGATTTGCTGAAGAAAATGAAATTCAAGTTGAGTTTCACATGGTGTTATGATACTTTAGGGATAGTTTCAAAATTAAGGGTTGAGCATAAAACCACACCTTATGCACATACACCTAGACCAGAGATAGATAATTATGCTGATCAAGAGGAGTCGACAGAGAATACACTACAGGAAGCTGAAGAACAAATGTTGAGTCAGACATATCTACAAACTCCTATTTCAAAGGAAAAAGAAAATAATAGGATAAGGGGGATTATGTCTCCTATAGACTCAGGATCTCAAGCTACAGCATTTCAAGTTTTTAAGAGGAGAAAGAAGAAAAATACTCAAGAGGAATCATCACAAGAAAATGGCTCACGGGAGAAAACTACAATTTCTCTAACAGGTTTTCCCACTAATTTTTTTTCCCATATTGAAGAGAAAACATAATCTCATGTGTCTTATACATCTCAGGTTGCAACATAACAAAATATTTTTCCCAGGCACAAAGAGATTAAGAAGAAGAATGAACCATTGAAGGCCAACACTTATTTAGAATTTTGGAAGCAAACTTCTACCACCCAACACAAACTGTTGTCTACACTTGACACAAAGAAGGGACGGTTCCAATTAGCCTTCTTGAAACCTATAGTTCCAGTTCCTAAAAGTGTATAATATTACAAAACATATGTCTTTGCTTTCAAGACTAAGAAGATCCATGCAATTGATCAGATTGACTTGCATAAACAGGTTGGTGAGATGATATATTCAACATTAACAAGTTCATCCATGGCAGCCTATAAATTGCAAGCCTCTATGAACAACATGAGTTCACAGCTGAAGAAAGAACGAATGTCATCCTTGGCCAAAGATACCATAATTAAGGCTCTTTAATATGTGGTAATTAAGCTAGGATAAGATCCTAGTGATATTAAAGAAACTTAGGAGATGATTAAAAAGAAGAATGTTGATATTCAAGCTCTGAGAAAAAATCTCAAGCTTTCAATCACAGAGCACCCACAGGCCAAAGAAGTTACTGAGCTAGAAGTAGAGAAAGAGAACTTGTTCAAATTCATAGTTGAACAAAACATTCAAATTTAGAAGATGGAGACATATATGGAACCACTTTTAAAGGAAAAGGAACAATTAGCACTCACATGTACATCAACACGGAAAACATGAGTAGCAAATTCAACAGAAAGAATAGAATCAACCATCGTAGACTCCTCTAAAAAATTAGTGAAATCTTTGGGAGATTTATCATTGACCAACAAAGAAAATGAAAGATTGCTAACAATGCTAGAAAGGTTGGAAGAAAAAAAAAATCAAAGCTGACAATGCATATTTCGAAAAAGTGCAGAAAAACTTCAAGCTTACTCAACAACTTGAAAAGTATGAAAATCATTTAATAATAATACAAACATTGATAGAAGCAAATAAAAACATATGGTATAATGTTAATGCCAATATCATAGATCTATGGTCATCCATTCAAATTGTGTTTGATCAAGAAGAGTTGGTGCATAATGTCAAGGCATCAGTTGAAAAAATGAAAGCTGAGATTCAACATATGCCGACAGAAGCACACATGATCATCAAGGTACTGAACTCAATAACCAAATATGAGCTTGAAAAATTACAAATTCAGGAAAAAACATACACAATGATGGAGGTAAAAAGAGTTTTAACAAAGAAAAATCTTATAGTACAACTATAAAACAAGTGCAAAGAGTTAGAGCTATAGGTAAGAAGATTCAAAAAGTAATTTAGTTTATTGCAGTCCTGAGAAAGGACTTCCACCTTTGAGAACTTCTAATGGAAAATTGATTCGATGAGAAACTTACCAGGACAAATTGTGAAACATAGATACAAATAAATCCAAATTTTCCAAACTAAGAGGAACTATAAGTGCATAAGATTTTATTTAAGGTTTCCAATATGAATTGTTTATATAGCATGAAATCCATCACTTGTTTCTCAATAAACCAACTTTTCAAACATACACAGAGGTGGATGAAAGATTTAGAGGTATGGTGAAATTCTCTATTACGAGTGAAAGAAGATGGGATAAGCTACTTGAGCTCATCGAGTAAATCAAACATAATTATAGTAACCAGTGACAAAGAGAAAATGGGAACATAATCCTACATGTCATGAGCATTTAATAGAGGAGAAAGATTATAGCTATAGACATCGACAGTAATCCTCGAAATATGAACAAAAAATCCAAATAAGCCTAGAATTTCTACTCTTCAGTTCTATTTTTGAAATATCTACATCATTCTAGTAGATATTATTTTTTTAATAATTTTTATTTCAAGTTTGAATAATTTTGAGACAAACTCTATAAATATTTTGTAAAATGAAGTAGAAAGAGTTGATTGTGTAAAAGGAGAATATTTTTCTTTGATTGTAAGTTGTGGAATTTATTTTGAAGTAATCAATTCACAAATAGAGAGGCAATACTGTTTTAGGATTCTTTTTTCATATAAATGGTGATGTTTCTCTCTTTGCCAAATTGTCTTTCCTTCTAGTTTTCACATGTATGCACTTTCTTGATTGTTAACAAGAATATTTTGAACATAATTTACTCAGAGTACTATGCTCGAGCGTGTTAAGTAAATTTAAATGTTTTCCCTCCATTATAGAATCATTATCACCTCTATACACTTGATGACTTATGCATTGGACTTGGGGAGCCCTTCCATTCAGACTTGCCCAAACTTCTTAAAAAATAATATTTTGAACTCCATACATGACTCTGCCCAGATTTTTCCGTGTCCAGACGCAAGTCCATCCATATCTGACCTGCGTATACTATTTAAAATATTAAAAAATATAAAAAATCCCTATTAATTAGGTGGGGTTTACGGGTTTTTCCTGTAACTTAACTACCCTAGCCCATGGCCAAACTGTTTCCCAACTGAAAAAACTGATTTGAGGAAGTATAAATTCACCTCAAGGGAATGGCCTAAGGGGGTAGAGAGAGTGCTATTGATATTATAACATGTTATTGATCTGAAAATGGAACTATTTGTAATGCTATGAAAAGTATCCATTTCAATATAATTTAGTGTGCAAAGTGTTCTCCATGACTTGCAAGTTAAACAAAGTAGTTTTGGTATTGTTTCTAAGTTTTATGTGTGAGGATTTGTTAATTAAATTTACTGTTTAACATATAACAATAGAAATACACAACAATTGAAATTCACCATAACATAACACAACAAATTGTTGAGGCAGTTCACCCCTCCTAGGCTACATCTACTGGTCCAAGGCTCCCCAATGGCATGTCCTTGCTCTATTAATTTGCTAAAAATGTTTATACAGTGGAAAATATGCCTAAATAGGAAAAACCAACTGTAAATTTGACTTCAGAAGATAGAAAATAGCTAGAAATGGCTTTTGTTTCACCTTTAACAGTGAAATACAACCCAAAACAATGCCTCCTCCATGATGGCCCTGATGGCTCCTTCCTCTTCCCTGAAGAAAACGCTGTTGTATATCACCTCTGTTCACTCTACAACCTATTCCAAACTCTCCAGAATGTCGAAAAGATCCAAAATTGACTAAAATTTCATCTTGTTTGGTCAAAAATTGAGAAAGTTATGACCAAAACAAATTTTTTCCTAGTGGCACTAAAAAACCTCCTCCAAAACTGGAGGAAATCCAATTAACTCCTTCAAAATAGTCAGACAGGCGGAATTGGCGAAATCGTGCTCCAAATTAGGCAACAGCAATAAATTTAACTATTTATCTTTGGTCACGTTCACATGCGCATTTTCCGGACAGTTAACTCATTGGGGGATAAGGATGAGCCCTCACCTATGGTCACGGGTCGGAGGTCCTATGCGGAGGAGCTAACCCAAAGGGGCTTAACCCTTTTATTACACCAGTGCAGAGGCTTTAACTCCTTAGTTCATAGCGCTGGTCACAAATCTTTTGTGGCTTAGCCATGAGGGCTAACCTTCAACTCTTCGCCTGTTCAATACGCCAACGACCCGACTGTTCATTTAACCACCGCTCAACTCACCTAGCGTTCAATTCATTTGCCTGTAGCGTGTTGGTTGGGTTGGCCCTACCCGTGTAGTCAAGTCAGGGTTCGAAACCCATACCCTCCACAATTTTACATAGAATTTTCCACCAATGGCCTGGGGCCACGTGGTAGCCGCTGGTAAGGCCACGTGGCACCCATTGATAGGCCCACAATATAATAAAAAAATAACTTTTCCATAATAATTGTTTTTGTAAAAATTGACAAAATTAATTAGTCAAAAAGTCATGTTTTGGAGGTCATTGGATGATTTCAAACCTCATTAACTTTCACATACGACCTCGGTTTTGAGTCTCGTTCACGATGCCAGAATCATAGTGACAAGGCCTTTCCGATCATTCAGATTGCATCCATTACTAAGCACTTCCATTTTTGAGCAATTTTTTAACTTGGACATGATCTCCTGATCACACCTCCCCAATGGGAAGCTTTTGTACACCAAAATCTCTCTAAATTACAGAAATTGAAGATGAGGAGACTGATTCTCCACTCTTCCAACCTTGAACCACTAAAATCTCCTTGATTTCATTAAATTGAGATTCTCATACAAAGATAAATTCTTCCTTGAATCTGTTGACTGACTGTTGCTAACCTTGACTATGTCATGATGCAAATTTTTGAAATTTGTAGAACAAAAACTAAAATTTACAGAAAAAATATTGCTCCTACAATGGTCTACCTTCAAAGGAAACAAAAAATAAGATTCACCTTGCCAACTGTCCTTAACAAGAATTTTTTTCGAATGAGCCATCTACTAGTGTCGATTCCCGGCCATGTTTTCACGCCATAGTACTCTGCCATTCTGAAACTAGCAATGATCCATGTTGAACTTTGTGCCCTCTTTGCTTGCATGATTTTCCCTTTCTTGGATTCTTTCACCACTTTGCACCGACACTTTGTTCTCTGCACCGATCGACACCAAAGACACTTTGTGCAACAACTTGTCATCTTCTTCCAAAGACAACCTTCTTTCAGATTAAAACATATCATCATTTATATCAGAAATAACATGAAAATGATTATGTACAAAATCTTTTTGCTTAATCATCAACAAAGTCAAATTTTGACTTGCATTGACAAGCCTTTTGAACTTCCCTGCATTCACTAAAGAATATTCTAGCTTCTTCCGATGTGCTCTCACAATAAACTCCTTGCCATCCTTGAATAGATGATACTTGTTATCATGGTGATGGAATATCTCTTTCCTGTCATATAATTAGGGACTACCCAACACCACACCTGTAATGTCAAGCGGTACCATATTTAATTCAACCACATCAACATAATGAGCTGTTATAGTGAAGCACAACATGCACTTCCTAGAAACTTGTAAATTAGAATCTTTGCAAATCCATCCTAGTGGATATGGCTTTGGATGTGGAATGGTCTCAAGTTTCAACTTCTTGACTAAGTCTTCTGAGATGATATTCGCTTGTGACCCACTGTCAAATAGTGTGTCTATCTTTGTGTGTTTGGAAATTATCCTCACATGAAACAGCTCAATCCTCATCTCTTCATTTGGAGCTTCTATGTGACAGTTTAAAGTGCTAGAACTAGGATTTATTTCATTTACAATCTCTTTCCCCTTTATTTCTTTAGTTCCATGGCTATGCTTTTAGTTTGATCTCCTGATTCAGACCCTAAGTCTTGTTCAACTATTGCAACAGTCTTTCCTTTTTCTTTGGCCTTATCTTTGGTTTTGAATTTTTTTGGTTTCAACTCCAGATGAAGTTTCCAGCAATGGTCTTCATCGTGGCTTTTTTTGGAACAATTTTTACAAAAGAATTTTCCCTTCTCTTTCCTAGAGTTTGCATTTCTCTTTCTCCCTTTGCATTTAAATTCACTATCCTCACTCCCATCAAAATATTGTTTACCTCTAGCCTCTAAATGTGTGGCTTGGACACAAACCTTGTCTAGAATAGTAGGATTGAACATAAGGATAGTATGTATAAGATAGTTGTGTAAACCACCTATATATTTCAGAGAAGTCTCTTGGCTATGCAAATCAATTCCTAACAAAAGAGCTCTTCTCCTAAACTCTTGGGTTTAATCTTGTACATTTTTTCCCTTACGTTGTCTAAAAATTTTCCAATTCATGATAACCTTTTATAAATGAGCTAATGGATAAAATTTTTGTTTAATTACAGTAATAAATTCAGCCCATGATAAAGTGATCTTACCATGTTTTATAATTTCATCCTTGGTCTTGGCTTCCCACCATACCAATGTTGCTCCCTCCACTCTCAAAGAGGCTAACTGAATCTTGGTGTCATCTTCATGAAGGTGTTGTATCCTCAAATAAACTTCCAACTGTCTTATCCAATTGTCAAGTTTCTTTGCATTGACTTCACCATTAAACATAGGCAACTCAAATTTAACATCAAGCTTTAAAAAAGGACTTTTACCAGTGGTTTTGGACTTGTGAGATTGATTCACCGAAGTAGAGGATGATGATGTAGAGGAAGAGGATGAAGATGGGGATGGTGGATCACCATTTCCTCCATATCCTTTCTTTGACTTGTCATCACTTTTATTTCCTCCTTCAAGCATTTCATTCATTTCTTGGTAGAGTATCCTCACCATCTCTGTCATGTCTAGGAAAGCCTTTCAGAACACCCGTTCTTCTTCTTTGGGATCAATGTCTTCAAGAACTTCTCCTTCTCTTGAAGACATGCTTGAGGCTTCTTCTATGGCTCTTGGAGGTGAATTATAAGGTGGATTTAATGGCTCTCTGGCCCTCCTTGGTTGAGGATTACTTTGTGATCTAACCAATTATCCTTCCCCTCTCTTGAGATTAAGCCTAGTAAGCATAAAAACTTGCAAACAATCAACTATATCTTTGCCCAAGAACAAATCCAAAGTAAAACTCTAGCTTTGATACCATATGATCTGAAAATGGAACTATTTGTAATGCTATGAAAAGTATCCATTTCCATATAATTAAGTGTGCAAAGTTTTTGTTGGCTCCTTGTAATTTTAGCAGATTGGTAAGACTAAAGCTATAGAGACAACATTATGAACCACTTTGGGATTCTAGGATCTAGCCCTCCTGAATCCAAAGAGGGATCTCTCTTATGAGTGTAAAGATTGATTTATCTTTAAGGCTTTTAGGTGTGATATTAGGCTAGTTATTAAGAACAAGGGTTTTTGTTTGTTTTGGATGGTTGAGCATGATTTTTAATTGAGTGGAAAGTCCTAAAAATGAAAGAGTTTCAAAGGGGTGAAGATGTGAAAAATCAGAAGAAGTTTCAACTGATAGGATAGATATGAAACAACACTTAGTCTATTTGGCTATGGAGTCATAAAAGGGTTTAATTTTGCAACACTTTCAAGAGTGGTCCAAGGGGAAAGTCATCTATATCAAAATATCTTTTAGATTAAATGATGGAATGGAACATTAAAAGTGTTGAGAAGGTGGAAAAATTAAATAACTTCAACAAGGATTTATCAACTTTCCAAAAAAGAAAATCCTTTTAAGCAACTGTTTGAAACTAACCAAAGGATAGGGCTAACCATAAAATTCTTTGGACAAGCTTGTATTAAAGCTAACTTATCAGAAAAACAATCCAGAAATCCACATGACTACTTTCAGAAGGGATGAAAATAGATAAGAGAACAAAGTGCAGCTTAAGATCAAGCAAGATACATTAAAATCTAAGCCCGCTTTCAGCATACTCTTAGGGAAACTTTCAAACAACCATTGGAGAAAAGACTAGAAGATAGGGCAAACCATAAACTTTCCTAGCCCAAATCTACTTAGCATGTAATGAAAATATCAATCAAGAACTTCCTTTCAAGTTTAGCACATCAAGACAGGGACAAACCAACATTCCTTGATAATGTTTACACTTAACTTAAGTCATTCTTAAAAACACAATTGGAAGAAAATATAAAGATAAAGCTTATCAGTCAGAGAAGGGTACTGTAAACAATAAATCCTAACTCTATGCTTGTTGTTCTTTATCAGAGAAAAGTGAACAAAATGGCATACATGAAAGGAAAACAATAACAGTGAGAATTAATTCACCAATGATATAGACCAAGATCCCAAAAAACCAGCTTGTATATTGATGTCAATCTAGTTACATACTTCAAGTCCAGTGTTTCAATACAAAAATCATCTTATCTTCTCAACCTAACTTCTTTGATCACAAAACGAAGCTTCAAGAACCTCTAAAAACTATTTACATGTAGAAAGTTTTGAGCACAAGTATTATATCAAAGTTCAGCAACCAACCCTTACAATGTATTCCTCAATGGGATTTTATAAGAAAATGAGCAAGTGGAAGAGTTTCTAGGGTTTAAGTGTCATTAATTCCACAATTAATGCAATCCCTAGCCTTGAAAACCATGCAAGGAATAAGGCAAGAACGCATTCTATCTATATCTCTGTTTCATAACTTTGTTATGCTTTATGAGGCTTAATGGATGAGAAAATTGACTTCAGGGCTGTTTCTTGTCTTTATAATAACTTTGCTGACAGTTGTAATAATGTTCTTTGGTTTGTATTGACTGTTCAACTCTCTTTAAACAAATATTTTTGAAATAGGCATTAACTATGTCTCCATTGATTTCTTTGAGGCTACAGGTGGCTTTTGGTAGCTGGAGAGGATTCAATTAGCCTCTAATGTGGCAATGGAGGCTTCTCAGACTGATAAATCTCATTGTTTTAACCTAAAACAATGTTAACTTGCTTTTGATCTGTGTTTTAGGCCTAATTTGGCTTAATCTTTGTCTTCAGGTATTCATACTATCTTTAACTGTGTGGATTAGGGCTTTGATGGTTGAATTTATGTCTTAATCCCTCAAAAACACTGTTAAAACCTTTAATTCTTCATCTCTGCTGTGATTTTATCCTTGGACACTAATACTCTTTGTTTGATTAATGTTTGTTGTGCTTTTGTTGTTTTGCAGGTGCGTAGAGGGTTTTATAACATTATCGATGCTCATGAGGGATGGATAAAACATGATGTGAACCCTGCAGATTGGTCTTCTTCATGAATAATGGCCTGAGGGATCGTCATCCCTCGCCCTTGATTTTCTTTTTAAAACAGTTGAGAAACCTTTAAAACTTGCAAAAACACAGAAAAGTTAAGAATATCCATGAAGGAATAGGATAAGGCTGCTTGGGAGATTAGGTTTAAATGTGACCGTTGGAGGAAATCAACCAATGGTCGGGATTTCTTGATAGGGACAACAGGGGAGTCGGTTGGATGAATGGGGGTTAGAATAAGTCCGGGCCGTTGATATAGGATGATCAATGGTCGGGATTTATTGAACAGAGTGCTTGGGGTTGTCGATGATGAGTAAATGAATGGGGGGAAGGATTTAATTCGGGCCATTGGATGACAGTGATGGACAACGGAGATTTAATGATGAATTCCTTGGGAGCAAAGGGGAGGGGCGATGGCTTGGTGGTCGTGTTAAGTGAGAGCCGTCCGATCAAATGGATCAACGGTCAGGATTAAATGAAAAAACACACTGCGGAAAGGGTGGTAAGGCAGAAAACCATAATGGTTTTCACGTAGATTTGAAGCAGTTTAGAAATTTTCCAAAAAAAATGCGAAATGCTTTATCTAGCCGACACGTGTCTTTTTAATACCGCCCATATCACGTAATTTTTTCGCATTAACATTTTGGCACAAAATTACGCGATATGGGATAGCAACTGTTGGATGAAGGGTGGAGAGATCTGATGGTGGGAGTGAGAGCGCGATGGGATAAGATGCGTGAGCGGAAAATGGTGGGCAGGGTCAAGGCGGTTTAGATCCTGACCGTTGGATCTCAGGAATGGATGGTTGAGATCTAACGATGACGGAGGTAGGTCCCAAAGGAGTTCGGCCTATCGGGTTGAATATAGACCATAGGATCTACACGATTGACGGCTCAAATTTAATCTTGGGGAAATGAAAGCAATGTGAGATGGGGGGTTGGGCGGAGATCGGGTGTAATAAGGACCGTTGATCTGCAAATATCAACGGTGGATCTTTACTGAGAAGTTTTAAATTTTCGGGCTTTGTGAAATAACAAAGAAAGGTCGGTTTTGATCTAGACCATAGGATCTATGAAATGGACGGCCCAAATTTGATCGCAGGGTCACAAATCAGCGGAGGCAAGGGGAAAGCACAAAGGAAATTTGCGATGCGATTACATATTGACCGTCGGATCAGAGAGTCAGATCGACGGTTGAGACTTTAATCAGAGGGGTGAAAGGAAAAAAGTAATGGGCGGAGAGCGACAAGATCTCAGCCGTCGATTCTTGTGGATTCGACGACTGAGATCTCATCGGGGCATCAGCATCATAAGAGGGCAAGGAATAAAGGAATGTTGCGATTGCCGATTGACCGTCGGATCGGAGGGGCGATCGACGGCTAAGGTTTGATCGCATTGCAAATTTTGAAGTATATGAAGAAAAGGGAGGATTCGAAGCAGACTTGCGATGTGATGAGCCGATGACCGTTGATTGGTTTAGATCGATGGCTGATATTTGTTGAAACTTCAAACTGTTAAACATAAGGAATTCGGCTTTTTTATGAAATAACAAAGGAAAATAAGGTTTTGATGGGGTTTGGAGAGGATTTTAGGCCCATTAAGCGCCTAGTTGCGGGGTTTAAGGTTCTATGATGAGCGGGGGTTAAGGAGTTAAGCCCCCGGGGGCTAAAGTTCTGTATATTGCAACATAAGTGTTTTTAGGCTAAAAAACAGGGTTTTTAAGCCAATTTGAGGGTTCCGATAGGGGAATGAAGGCTTTTTAAACCAAATGGTAGGAGACCAAATGGCTTTAAAAGGGTCTTGAAGCGATTTTGAAGGTTAAATGTGGCTTATGGAGGGATTTTATGAAGAAATAAGGGGGTAAAAATAGGGTTATTTATGAGTGAAGAAGGGGTAAAAATGATGGGAAAATGGGGTTTTTCAGTAGTCTTTTTCTTCAGGAAAACAACAGATTTTTCTGGGTTAATGAGGGAAACAGCAGTGAAGAATAACTAAAGGATAATTTATCTTCATAAGACTTTAAGAACTCACAATTTGACCATAAAATTTTTTCTCGAAGGCTTAAAAATGATTTAGCCACCATTTGATATGAAAATTTTTTATAGGTGGCTAACAGTGGCTCCACATGGGGATGGCGCCTTCTTGAAGGTGTCAAGAATTTCAGACCTATATTCTATGGAAGCTGATCAATCGCTCATCTATTGGGCTACAACTTTCTTTCCTTTGCTAATCTTTTTTTGGTCTGACAGTGTTAGCAGCCATAAAAAAAAATGGAATTCTATCAAAACAAGCTTTCTACCTACCCAATCCTAATGATCTAAAAAAATTTCTTCTTTCAGAGTGCATTTGGATTGGAAAACTCTTTTTACAAACATTTTATTCTTTTGAAAGCATAAAACTAGTCTATTTCAACCCTTATTTATCCATGAACTTAGATTAAGCAGTTGAGTTCATAAGCTTCTCTACCTAACTACTACCTA
This sequence comes from Pinus albicaulis, assembly GCA_034641835.2. Taxonomy (NCBI): domain Eukaryota; kingdom Viridiplantae; phylum Streptophyta; class Pinopsida; order Pinales; family Pinaceae; genus Pinus; species Pinus albicaulis. The sequence continues at coordinate 622,085,284 of CM076579.1, forward strand.
TCAGGTTTACACTGTCTGACAGGTTTTTATTCACTAAATTCTAAAACTGAAAATTAAAAGAAGTCAAGCCAAGATTAAGCAGTTTGACTTGATGCATATCTATGGCATGAAAACAAGCTGCACATAGACTAAAATTCACAGAAAATTAAAGCAAAATGGTGAAGGCTTAAGATCTGAAAGTCTAAGAACAACCTTCATTTTTCTTCATCTCTGTTTCTAAATTTGTTTGAGCTGTTCTCTCCTTGTTCTCTGGTTCAAATTTTGGGCATATTAGAACCAATTTGCTTCTATCCTTGGCTCAATATTTGATCTATTTAGAGCCATTCTTTCTTTTGAAGTTCGTAGGTTCATATTTTGAGCTTGTTCGAACCTTTTTTTTCTATCCTAATCTTCCTAATTGATAAGCCAAGATTAAACTGTTTGGAAAATCTATTTCACTAAGCTATCAGGAGTAAATTGAAAACTAATTAGTCATGATTAGGCTGTATGACTAACTAGGAGTGTGTTTCTTAGGAGTGGCATTTGAGCTTGCACACTTTTAGACTTTGTCTCTCTTTTTTGGTATGGGGCTGTACCTTTCTTGTTTTTTACAATTTGCCCTCTTTTCTTTTGTATTTTTTTTTGTATTTTTTCATATTCTAACTTTGAATGCAGTGAAGGATATGATATTCACAATGAGAAAAAATAAAAGTTCTTCCAAATTGATATGGTCAAGAGAAATAATGTTTGAGCATCCTTCCATTGACAGGACCATGAAACAGTTCAGCTCCATTCAATTCTTGCAGAAAATAGGCATTGTTACCAGCAATAGAATGAATGAGATAAGGGCCAAGCCATAACTTATTAAATTTCCCATGCTTGCCCTTATCTTCTCTCCTTGAATCCCACTTTAAAATTTTGTCACCAATGCTGAAATCACTAGCCTTTTTCCTTCTATCAAAAAGCTTCTTGATGCTTTCTTGCTTTTGTAATGCTATGTTGTAGACTTCCTCTCTGGTTTGTTGAAGATGTATGGTCTGATTAATTCTTCTGATCATGTCATTGTCTTCAGACTGTACTTCTTGGATTAGCTTCATAACTGGCACTCCCAGGCTGGTTGGAAAAATTGCATCTACTCCATAGACAAGCTGGTAGGGTGACATTCCAATTGATTTCTTGAGTGTTAATCTGTCAGCCCATAGTGCATGTACTAGCTTTGTGTGCCAAGATTTCTTATTGTCCTCCAGCAACTTCTTGATTATATTTACCAAACTTTTGTTTGAGGATTATGCCAGCCCACTACCTTGAGGGTAATAAGAAGTATAATGGCCCAATGAAATCTGATATTTGTGACAGAATTCAACCATATTTTTGGATCTAAATGTAGTAGCATTGTCAGTGATAATCTTCCTAGGACAGCCAAATCTAGATATGATATGAGTTTCAAGGAATTTTATGATAACAGAGTCATTGGTTTTCCTAGAAGGGATGGCTTCTATCCATTTGGTAAAGTAGTCTATTGCAGTGAGAATCCATCTATGTTGGGCAGGTGATGGTGTATGGATTCCCCCTCTGAAGTCTAGACCCCACTGTTGAAAAGGAGCTTCAACAGTAATTGAATGCAAGGGTAAAGGAAGCAATTTTCTTTGCCTTCAAAGAGTTGACATTTATGACAGGCAATAATCATTTTATGGACATATTGAAAGAGGGTGGGCCAATAATAACCAGCTCTAAGGATTTTGTTGGTAGTTGTATTCCAGTAGAGGTGGCCTCCACACTCACCTTCGTGGAACTCATGCTTGATTTTCTCTGCATCATTCTCAGGCAAAAATTTAAGCAATAATCCACTAGCATTTTTCCAATATAGACATTTATCTAAAATGCAGTAATTTACAGCTTTCAACTTTAAAAAACTTGCCTTTGTCTTAGAAAAACCAGGAGGTGTATTCAAATTGAGCAAAACATATGAAATATCAGCATACCAAGATGAATTCAAAAAATAATCTTCAACAATGGGAGATGGAAATTCTTCTTGTTCATCTAATGTATTTGTCATGTTTATATCAAGAGCTTCAAAATTTGATTCATCCATTAATCTTGCTAGTCCTTGGCCTTTTATTAGTTTAGTGGGCTTGATTTCTAAATCATATTCAAGTATCACAGCTATCCACTTTCCTCTTTTCCCATCTGGGTCTTGTGTTAGAATGTCCTTTACAACCGAATTCAGGACAAAGGCAATGATGTGGGAGTGTAAAATGTAAACTCTGAAGTCTTTTAAGGCTTTGACTAAGGCAAATGCTTGTTTTTCCATGATGTTGTACTTCAGAGGAGTATCTCTCAATTCCTTGATAAAGAATGCAATTGGCTTCTCTTGTCCTTGTGGATTTTTCTGCAATAGGACAGTAGCCACTGTATGTTCTGATGCAAATGAAAAAATGAAAAAATATTTTGAAAAATCAGGACTTATGAGAACTGGTGTTTTGGTTAATGCTTGCTTCACCAGCTCAAAATATTTCTTTGCTTCCAAGGCCCACTTAACTCCTTGTTCCTTTTTCAGCATGTTTGTAATGTTTCTAAGGAGTTCAGCTAAGTTGGGTATGAACCTTCTCAAGAAATTAATCTTTCCAATGAAAGATTAAAGTTCCTTGATGTTTCTAGGATGAGTGATGTGCAAGATACCCTCAATCCTCTTTGGGTCTATCTTTATTCCTTCTTCGGATTTGATGTGCCCAAGAATTTTACCTTCTTGGAGACCAAACATTGTTTTCTTAGGATTTAAAGATAACCCAAATTTTTTGCATTTCTCAAAGACTATTCTCAAGTGTTCTAGGTGTTCTTCATCTTTTTTGGAAAAAACAGTGATATCGTCAAGGTAAATAATGATGAAGAAACCTAATTCTCCCGAGAATGCAATATCCATGGCTCTCTGAAATATAGCACCAGCATTCATTAAACCAAAGGGCATTTTCACATACATGAAAGTGCCCCAAGGTGTAGTAAAGGCTGTCTTTAGTTGATCATTAGGATGTACTAAAATCTGATTGTATCCTGAGAAGCCACCTAGCAAAGAAATTCTTTTGGAATCAACTACCCTTTGTAAAATATGATCCATATTGGGTAAAGGGTAGTTGTCCTTTAATGAAGCTTTGTTTAAGTTTATAAAGTCAATACAAATCCTAATCTCTCCTATTTTCTTCCTAACTAACACTAGATTAGACACCCACTCTGAATATCTAATAGGGACAATAATTCCAACTTCATACATTTTCTTGATTTCCTTTTCAACCAAAGGTAATTGAATAGGGTTGATTCTGTGAATTTTTTGTTTAAAGGACTTTTGGTTTTCTTTGAGGAGTATCTTGTGCTGAATTATTTCTATGTCATAGGACTTTAGATCCTCATAAGTCATAACTCCATGCAAATACATCAGAAAATTCCTTAAACAACTCAATGTATTTCAGCTTGATGTGAGCTGAAAAAGTTTTAGATAGTTTGATCATTTTTGGTTTTAGTTCACTGCCTATGCTACACTCTTCTACTTTAGTTTCAACAGGCTCCAGCTTTGGTTTTTTGGCAACATCATTGAAATCAAAAAACTCTTCTAATGAGACCAGACCTTTTGGCAAAATTTGAGTGTTAGACTGCAGTGTTTCTAAGTCTTCTTTTTCTAAATCTGTGCTAACTTCTGTGGTGTGTTCAAGTTTATTAGCTAACATATTTATATCAAAAACCTTTGGAGAGCTTACTTCTTCATCAAGCAGATTTTCCTCAGTAGGACAATCATCTTCATAATCTGAATCTGAACTTGGTAGTTCAAATTCATTTCTGGACTGTAGGAAGTATTCTATTTGTTTGTGTCCATCAAACACTTGCCAATATTTCTCATTATCAGGGACAACTGGTCTAAATTTGATTTGGGTAGTTCATTGTTTGGTTTCATAAGGTGTTAAACATGTTCTAGCAGCAAAAGCTAAACTATGGGAAAGGATATTTTGGTCTCTTGGGACAAAGATAAGTTGGGATTCCTCAAATGTTCTCAGTAAATCCATGACATCATTTCTATAGGCTCTAAGTCTGGGGTGTTTGGCACTATATTCCCCATTCACTTGCCTAACAATCAACTCTGAATCCCCATGCACTTTTATCCTTTTGGCTCCTAATTTCTTCAACAAGTGTAGGCCTAAAAGGAGGGATTCATAGTTAGCTATGTTATTTGAACATTGAAAATTTAATCTGTATGAATGACCTTCAGTGTGATTATTTTCAGTGTTATGTATCCAAATGCTTGCACCTGCATTGTTCTTAGTGCAAGAGCCATCAAAGTTCATACTCCAAAGAGGACTAGTTTCAGAATTACTATTTTGGCTACTATCCTCTTTATTTTGTGTGTTTTCAGTTTGTTCTTGATAGTCAGTATTGTTTTGAAATTGTTCTAATTCCTCATGTTCTTCATTAAGTTGAGGATTCTTCTCTTGGTTCTCAAAGTTAACAAGTAATGGATAACTGTTTTGTAGCTCTAGACCTGTGATTATTTTACAGTGATTTTCTGTTTTGACACACTGTTTTGACCCTTCTGTTATGTCTCCTTCCTTTTCTATGTCTGCCACTACATTACAGTGAGGAGTGGCCAGTAAATCAGTCAAGGTTTCCTGCTCATTAAATATTTCATCATTAAAAAGAATGAATGAGCAAGGCCTGTATGTACAGAATAAAAAGGAGAGTTTTTTGGTCTATCTTGGCTACTAACCATGTATTGCATATGATTTTCCCTATAAAGCCTTCTTGTTTGATTAAAAAAAGGGATGGTAGCATATGTCATATCCATTTGCATTGTTCCTTGTAACTTAGCTCCCCAAGATCTTGATAACAGCATAACATACTTTAGGGGTACATTAGCCACTACAATATCCATTACTAAACACTTGGCTGGAATTTGTGCTAAGTTTACACAAAGGTATTTGATCAAACCTAAGAATTTCACTCTACTAGAGTCAAAGGAGTATAGATCTTTGTATGGTATGGTAATTTCAAGACCTAGACTCTCCATCACCAATTTTGGCATTAAGTTATGAGAGGCCCCTGAGTCATGCATAATGTTGTGTAAAATTTTGTCATGAATCTTCAAACTAACATAAAAAGGAGGAACTGGTCCTTCTTGGTATCTTCCTTCAATATTAGGACCAAATAAAAGCTCTGGTTGGTCATCATTAAGATTGACAGTTTCATTATTTTCTGTTATGTTGAAAGCCTTCAAAATTTGTGATATATATACATCTTGGGTGGCTAATTCAGTAAGAGGAACAAATATTTTTATTTTGGAAATTTCTTGCTCCAAACTAAAAGGAAACTGATTTTTTACAATGTTTGTTTCTGCCTTATTTACAAAGATTTTCTGAGCAAAATCAGCTTGCTGATTTTCTCTATTTACATTGGTCAAAATTGTTTTAGTAAGAGCACTAGCTGAGGTGCTAACGCTGCTAAGGTCTGCACTCTGTTTTTCATTCATTTGAGTGCCTTTCTCTTTGTTCTGATCAGAATTTACAGCCACTGTTTTATCTTTCTGTTTTGCAACTTTGGTTTCATTTACAGGGCTGTTCTTTGCAAGATTTTCAGAGGTTTTAGTTTTGGGATTTTTCAGATTGCTTTTACTCCTAAGGTCATATTCTTTTGGAGTCTCTATGATGACATTTTCCAGCTCTTGATAGTAATATTCATCTTCTGGTCTTCTATCAGCATAGGGTGTCTATAGACCTCGTTTCCTATTGTAATGAACTTCAAAATCATCACTGTCTACTCCCAACATGTTTATGTCATCTTCCCCTGTTTTTTCAATTGTTTCTTCAACCTCACTTACATAGTTTTGATGAAAAGGAGGTGTAATATATTGATCATCATCCCTTGGTCTGTTTTGAGGTTGGTTTCTCCTAAAATTCTAATTTTGATTTTGATTTCTGTTTTGAGGAGCTGATTGGTTTTGACTAGCTTGTGCTCTCTCAAGTATGCTCATATTTTTCATCATCTCCTCCATCATTCTTTCCATCTTTGAGCTAGATGTGGAGGGTGTAGACTCCTCTCTAAAGGACACTTTCTTCTCATTCCTCATTCTTGCTCTTTTCTCCATTAAATTAACTTCCACAGCAAGAGCTTCTTTTTGCATACCTTCTAGAGTCAGAGGGTCTCTTTCTCTAAGTTGATAAGCCATTTCAGGATCAAATCCTTCAGGAAAATTGTTTAAATCTGAGCCTTGTGGAGGTTTCAGATCTGAGGGAAGTGCATTATACACACTGTTGAACCTAGTGCAATAAGATTGAACACTTTCCCTAGTGTTTCTTTGGAGATTCTTGTAGTCTGAAAGTATTTGGAGAGGGTTTTTCTTAACTTCCCATTTATTTAAGAATAAATGATGGAAGGCTTGGAGATCATTAATACTGTGAGGGGTTAAGCCTTTGAACCATTTTCTTTCTTCTCCTCCTAAAATTTGAGCAAACAATCTAAGTTTGACAGTTTCATCATCAATCTCATTTCTGTCAAAGTAGTCATTCATCTTATCCACATGTTGTGAAGAAGTAGTAGCACCATTGGCATCATACAAAGGTATCTTGGACTGATAGTCCTGTGGAAGATTGACTAAAGGTAAAGGAAGGACCAAGGGAGCATACCATGTTGCCATGATAGGAGGTAGAGGTTGATTTACAAGGGGTGGATTAACAAGAGGGAAAGTGGGAAGAAGTGGAGTGTTTTGGAAAATGGATGTATGAGGAATAGAGGTGGATGGACCAGCAAGAGACTGTTGAGCTGATCTAGGATGAGAGAAACCAAAATGATGAAGGAAATGTAAATTAGGTGGAGTAGTTTCTCTGCTACCAAGATGTTCACTTATATATTGGGATGAAAGTGAAGGCTCAAGGTCTATCTGATCTATATCATCAAGTGACCTAGTTCTGAATAGGTTTCTTAAGTCAACTTGTGATTCTTGTAGAGCTGCAAGGTTTTCAGGGACAAAATTAGCTCTATGGAATGACCTGATAGTAATTGAATATTTAGCCTTAGGAGACTTCCTAAGTATTCTTTCAGGGTTATCAACTATCTTTGGAGGGTTTAGGTTAGGATAGGCTCTAGTATGAATTCTTCTAGGAGCCACTATGCTATGTTCTTTAGACCCAACAACAAGAAAAGTTTAACCAAATATGACAATCTTTAATAGGCTAACTGATCTTTAAACAAGAAAACTTTAAACCTTAAAGTCTTCTTAACTGAGTTTAAATGATGTTATGATGATAATGGGTTTCCTAGTGGAGTCTTAAGGTCTGTTTAGGATTGTGGAGTCACCAGGTGGAAATTTTTAGCTATTTTGGAGGTAAAATGTTTTATGGTCCACCACCATGTTTATTTGAATACCAATCTGAAATATTTTTGGGTTTTCTAAGTTTTTTTAGTTCTATGGGTTGTAAGAGTGTCCTAAATTTGTTTCAATACTTAGCTACGGTGATGAGACAAAGAAATTTTAATCTTATGGCTGGGCTAGTTGATTCCTTCAAGGTTTGATAAGCTCTTATGAGAATCCTAAGGGTTCCTTAGCTTGTCACTGATTCAAATAAGTTTTAGCGTGATTACCATTTGTTTGGTAGTGCTTGAAGAGGGTTACTTATACTACATTGAACAATTTTCCTGAATCAAGGGTTTTTCTTGGGGTTTCAATTGTATCTAAGATGAAATTCACTCAGAAATCCCCAATGGAGTTGCCAGAAATGTTGGCTCCCTGTAATTTTAGCAGATTCGTAAGAATAAAGCTGTAGAGACAACATTATGAACCACTTTGGGATTCTAGGATCTAGCCCTCCTAAATCCAGAGAGGGATCTACTCATGAGTGTAAAGATTGATTTATCTTTAAGGCTTTTAGGTGTGATATTAGGCTAGTTATTAAGAACAAGGGTTTTTGTTTGTTTTGGATGGTTGATCATGATTTTTAATTGAGTGGAAAGTCCTAAAAATGAAATAGTTTCAAAGGGGTGAAGATGTGAATAATCAGAAGAAGTTTCAACTGATAGGATAGATATGAAGTAGCACTTAGTCCATTGGGCTATGGATTCGTAAAAGGGTTTAATTGTGCAACACTTTCAAGAGTGGTCCAAGGGGCAAGTCATCTATATCAAAATATATTTTAGATTAAATGATGGAATGGAACATTAAAAGTGTTGAGAAGGTGGAAAAAATCAATAATTTCAACAAGGATTTATCAACTTTCCAAACAAGAAAAACCTTTTAAGAAACTGTTTGAAACCAACCAAAGGATAGGGCTAACCATAAACTTCTTTGGACAAGCTTGTATTAAAGCTAACTTATCAGACAAACAATCCAGCGATCCCCATGACTACTTTCAAAAGGGATGAAAACAGATAAGAGAACAAAGTGTAGCTTAAGATCAAGCAAGATACATTAAAATCTAAGCCTTCTTTCAGCATACTCTTAGGGAAACTTTCAAACAACCATTCGAGAAAAGACTAGAAGACAGGGCAAACCATAAACTTTCCTAGCCCAAATCTACTTAGCATTTAATTAAAATATCATTCAAGAACTTCCTTTCAAGTTTATCACATCAAGACAGGGAAAAAACAACATTCCTTGATAATGTTTACACTTAACTTAAGTCATTCTTAAAAACACAATTGGAAGAAAATATAAAGATAAAGCTTTTCAGTCAGAGAAGGGTACTATAAAAAATAAATCCGAACTCTATCCTTGTTGTTCTTTATCAGCGAAAAGTGAACAAAATGGCATACATGAAAGGAAAATAATAACAATGAGAAGTACTTCACCAATGATATAGACCAGGATCCCAAAAACCAGCTTGTATATTGATGTCAATCCAGTTACATACTTCAAGTCCAGTGTTTCAGTACAACAATCATCTTCTCTTCTCAGCCTAACTTCTTTGATCACAAAACAGAGCTTCAAGAACCTCTAAAAACTATTTACATGTAGAAAGTTTCGAGAACAAGTATTATATCAAAGTTCAGCAACAAACCCTTACAATGTACTCCTCAATGGGATTTTATAAGAAAACGAGCAGGTGGAAGAGTTTCTAGGGTTTAAGTGTCATTAATTCCACAACTAATGCAATCCCTAGCATTGAAAACCATGCAAGGCATAAGGCAGGAACACATTCTATCTATAACTCTGTTTCATAACTCTGTTATGCTTTATGAGGCTTAATGAACGAGAGAATTGACTTTAGGGCTGTTTCTTGTCTTTATAATAACTTTGTTGACAGTTGTAATAATTTTCTTTGGTTTGTATTAACTTTTAAGCTGTCTTTAAACAAATATCTTTGAAATAGGCATTAACTATGCCTCCGTTTATTTCTTTGAGGCTACAGATAGCTTTTGGTAGCTGGAGAGGATTCAATTAGGCTCTGATGTGGCAGTGGAGGCTTCTCGGACTGATAAATATCATTGTTTTAACCTAAGACACTGTTAATTTGCTTTCGATATGTGTTTTAGGCCTAATTTGGCTTAATATTTGTCTTCAGGTATTCATATTGTCTTTAACTGTGTGGATTAGGGCTCTGATGGTTGAATTTATGCCTTAATCCCTCAAAAACTGTGTTAAAACCTTTAATTATTCATCTCTGCTGTGATTTTATCCTTGGACATTGATACTCTTTGTTTGATTAATGTTTGTTGTGATTTTGTTGTTTTGTAGGCGTGCAGAGGGTTTTATAACATTATTGGTGCTCATGAGGCATGGATAAAATATGATTTGAACCCTGTAGATTGGTCTTCTTCATGAATAATGGCCTGAGGGATCATCATCCCCGACCCTTGATTTTATTTTTAAAATAGTTGAGAAACCTTTAAAACCTACAAAAACACAGAAAAGTTAAGAAAATCCGTGAAGGAATAGGATAAGGCTGCTTTGGAGGTTAGGTTTAATCGTGACCATTGGATGAAATCAACCAACGGTTCGGATTGCTTGTTGGGGACAACAGGGGAGTCGGTTGGACGAATGGAGGTCAGACTAAGTCCGGGGCGTTGATCTAGGCTGATCAACGGTCGGGAATTCTTGAACGGAGTTCTTGGCGTGTCGATGATGAGTAAATGAATGGGGGGAAGGATTTAATCTGGGCTATTGGATGACAATGATGGATGATGGAGATTTAATGATGAAGTCCTTGGGAGCAAAGGGGAGGGGCAATGGCTTGGTGGTCGTGTTAAGTGAGAGCCGTCTGATCAAATGGATCAACGGTCAGGATTAAATGAAAAAATACATTGCAGAAAGGGTGCGTAGGCGGAAAACCATAATGGTTTTCACGCAGATCTGAGGCGGTTTAGAAATTTTCCAAAAAAAACGCGATATGCTTTCTCTGGCCAACACGTGTCTTTTTAATACCGCCCATATCGTGTAATTTTTTGGCGTTAACATTTGGGCACAAAATTACGCGATATGGGATAGAAAATGTCAGATGAAGGGCGAAGAGATCTGATGGTGGGAGTGAGAGCGCGATGGGATAAGATGCGCGAGTGGAAAATGGTGGGCAAGGTCAAGGCAGTTTAGATCCCGACTGTTGGATCTCAGGAATGGACAGTTGAGATCTAACGATGATGGAGGTAGGTCCCAAAGGAGTTGGGCCTATCGGGTTGAATATAGACCGTAGGATCTAAAGGATTGATAGCTCAGATTAATCTTGAGGAAATGAAAGCAATGTGAGATGGGGGGTCGGGCAGAGATCGGGTGTAATAAGGACCGTTGATTTGCAAATATCAATGGTGGATCTTTACTGAGAAGTTTTAAACTGCTGGGCTTTGTGAAATAACAAATAAAGGTCAGGTTTGATCTGGACGGTAGGATCTATGAAATGGACAGCCCAAATTTTATCGCAGGGTTGAAAATAGGCAGAGGCAAGGGGAAAGCACAAAGGAAATTTGCGATGCGATTACGTATTGACCGTCGGATCAGGGAGTCAGATCGACGGTTGAGACTTTAATAGGAAGGGCGAAAGGAAAAAAGTAATGGGTGGAGAGAGATGAGATCTCAGCTGTCAGTTCTTGTGGATTTGACGACTGAGATCTCATCGGGGCATCGACATCGGAAGAGGGCAAGGAATAAAGGAATGTTGCGATTGTCGATTAACTGTCGGATCGGAGGGGCGATCGACGGCTTAGGTTTGATCGCATTGCAAATTTTGAAGGATATGAGGAAAAGGGAGGACGTGAAGTGGACTTGCGATGCGATGAGACGATGACCGTTGATCAGTTTAGATCGACGACTGATATTCGATGAAACTTAAAACTATCAGGTTTTATTTAAAACATAAGGAAGTAGGGTTTTTTATGAAATAACAAAGGAAAATAAGGTTTTGACGGGGTTCAGAGAGGAGTTTAGGCCCTTTAAGCACCAGGTTGTGGGGCTTAAGGTCCTATGAGGAGCGGGGGTTAAGGAGTTAAGCCCCTGGGGGCTAAAGTTCTATATATTGCAACGTAAGTGTTTTTAGGCTAAAAAAAAGGGTTTTTAAGCCAATTTGAGGGTTCCGATAGGGGAGTGAAGGCTTTTTAAACCAAATGGTAGGAGACCAAATGGCTTTAAAAGGGTCTTGAAGCGATTTTGAAGGTTAAATGCGGCTTATGGAGGGATTTTATGAAGAAATAAGGGGGTAAAAATGGGGTTATTTATGAGTGAAGAAGGGGTAAAAATGATGGGGAAATGGGGTTTTTCAGCAGTCGTTTTCTTGAGGAAAACAATAGATTTTTTCGGGTTAATAAGGGAAACAACAGTGAAGATTAACTAAAGGATAATTTATCTTCATAAGACTTTAAGAACTCACAATTTGACCATAAAATTGTTTCTTGAAGGCTTAAAAATGATTTAGCGACCATTTGATATGACAAATTTTTATAAGTGTCTAACAGTGTTCTTCATGACTTGCAGGGTAAACAAAGTAGTTTTGGTAATTTTTCTGAGTTTTATGTGTGAGGATTTGTTAATTAAATTTACTATTTAACATATAATAGCAGAAATACACAGCAAGTAAAATTCATCATAACATAACACAACAAATTTTTGAGGCAGTTCACCCCTCTTGAGCTACATCTGCCGGTCCAAGGCTCCCCAATGGCATGTCCTTGCTCTATTAATTTTATAAAAATGGTTATATAGTGAAAAATATGCCTAAAAAGGAAAAACCAACTGTAAATTTGACTTCAGAAGATAGAAAATTGCTAGAAATGGCTTTTGTTTCACCTTAAACAGTGAAATACAACCCAAAACAATGCCTCCTTCATGATGGCCCTGATGGCTCCTTCCTCTTCCCTAAAGCAAGCTCTATTGTAGATCACCTCTTTTCAGTCTTAAACATATTCCAAACTCTCTAGAAGGTCGAAGAGACCCAAAATTGACTAAAATTTCATCTTGTTTGGTTGAAAATTGAGAAATTTATGGCCAAAACAATTTTTTTCCTAGTGGCACTAAAAAACCTCCTCCAAAACTGGAGGAACTCCAGTTAACTCCTTCAAAATAGTTGGACAGGTGGAATTGGTGGAACCACTCTCCAATAAATTTAACTATTTTTCTTTGGGCACATTCACATGCGCATTTTCCGGACAGTTAACTCTCTGGCGGATAAGGATAAGCCCTCACCCATGGTCGCGGGTTAGAGGTCCTATGCGGAGGAGCTAACCCAAAGGGGCTTAACCATTTTATTCTGTCGGTGCAGAGGCTTTAAGCCCTTGGTTCATAGCGCTGATCACAAAGCTTTCGTGGCTTAGCGCTGAGGGCTAACCTTCAACTCTCTGCCCATTCAATATGCCAACGACCCGACTGTTCGTTTAACCACCGCCCGACTCGCCAATTGTTCAATTTATTTGCTCGTAGCGTGTTGGTTAGTTTGGCCCTGCCTGTGTAGTTAGGTCAGGGTTCGAAACCCATACCCTCCACAATTTTACATAGAATTTTCCACCAATGGCCCGAGGCCACATGGCAGCCTCTGGGCAAGCCACGTGGCACCCACTGATAGGCCCACAATATAATAAAAAATTAACTTTGCCACAATAATTTTTTTTGTAAAAGTTGAAAAAATTAATTAGTCAAAAAGTCTTGTTTCGGAGGTCACTGGACGATTTCAAACCTCAGTAACTTTCACATACAACCTCGGTTTTGAGTCCCATTCGTGGCACAAGAATTGTAGCGACGAGGCCTTTCCGGTCGTTTAGATTGCAACCATTACTGAGCACTTCCATTTTTGAGCAAATTTTTAACTTGGACATGATCTCCTAATCAGTTATAGCCTTGATCATGTTTGATATTTTTCTGTGCCTCCTGCACTTCCCAGGTTCAAGAAACCCTTGTTTCCTTATGATGTTCACCCCCACTTTATGTGACATCCTTTTTGCACCCTTTATGGAATAAGCATTGTGAGGCTACGGCTAGATGGATCTGGAGGATGGTTGCGCTTGGAGCCATGGCAGATCTCAGGTGATTTATCCATTTTCTCTTTACATATTATCAATAAAAGAGGCTTTGTCCCGTTCCTGATGTCTTCGTGTTATATGTCTCCTATACATGTTGAATGATATTGTAATGGTTTATTTCATTTTATTTTTATGAGATTATATATGCTAACATGCTAAAATCTAGGACATATATGTTGTGAAACTATTTTGTGTGCTTTGTATTGATTGATTTGCAGGTTCTAAAGCACGAGGAATAACAGAGGGTTTGCACCATGCGGGATTGACCCCAAACGTAGGAAAAATGGGTAATGTAGTTTATCCTCGGTTTTTAAGTTCAAGCATTAAAACTCATAATTAGAGTGCTTCTTGTGATGATATGCCTTCTGCTTTATTAGGTCCCTCAACCTAGACCTTACGATAGCTTTACCCATAATAGAACTGGAGACTCTGATGGGGATTACATTTGTGTAATTCCTATTTTGGGTTGTTTTTCTTTGTATTTTGGGTTCCCTGATAGTTTGATCACTTTTTCAGTCTAGTAGGTTCTTTTCCCATCTAGGCAAAAGTCTTGATCTTCTAGATCAAGCCTGGGTTTTTTCTTTTTCTTTATTACAATATCTATACGCTACTTGGCATGTACAAAGTCATGTATACCTTCTATTTCTTCCAAAGGGACCCGCATATACGCGAGTTTCGTTAGGTACATTCGCGTATACATGCATGTTTCACACATTGGATCTGCATATGCCAAGTACATTTTGAAAATTTGAATTTTGGGACCCTGTAAGTCTTTCCTGCCTATTGTTGGTCATCCCTGTGGAACCTCTTAGGTGTCTAGACTGTGATTGTTCTTGTTTTATGTCAGTTTCTCTCATTTTCATGTGAAAACCTAGACATTATAGGGTTTTACCTATTAGGTGAAGTTTCATTTGCGGCAATAGCACCAGGACTTCTTTCTAAATTTCTTGGTTGTTCTGACCTTTCAGAATAGTGAGCCTTTGTCAGTTTGCTCATGTTTTCCTTATGCATTGATTCACTTTTTGGTTTTTGCCTTCTTGAATTTCTTTGTTTTCTTGTTTCTTGGGAACAACTTTCTAGTGAATCTTGAAGTTGTCTTTCATTGGTTTCTTGAATTTTTTGTTTTGTTGGAAGATTATACTACTGTTTTGAATCATTTTCTTGAGTCGGTTACTTCTTTTTGTCTGTTTGAGCTCCGCTACGAAAGTGGCATAGTTGGCTTGTGCAAATGGAAGTTGTCTTGTTGGCTTAATTTCTTGATTTGGGACCTTTGGTAGTTTTGTGCATGTCTCAATGAAATTTCTTGTTTCCTTAAAAAATGAAAAGCCAAAAAACATTTTTGTTTTCCATTGCTTTTGCTTTGTTTTTCTTTTCATGGTTTCATCCATTTTGGAGCAATTTTCTAGTTTCTCATTTTTGGTCCAATTGCTTGGTTCTGAGAGGAGTCCTTGTTTGGATATTCTCTCTTTTATATCAAGATTGTTTTGGCATTGTTTTGCGCATAGAAGTTCCTCTAGGGGCTTGTCTCTGCTTTTTTGTCAAAGTGATCAAACCAATCTTATTGAAAAACTCTTTTGCTTCCCTTTGTGAGTAGTTCTAGGATTTGCATTCATCATTGGTAGTTTTTGTATTAGTTGCACCATTAAGCATTCTAGTCTTTTTGGTAGTTTTTTGAAGTATGTGAAGCGTGATATTGAAAAGAAAAAAGAATTCTTGTTTTTTATTAGTTTCTTCGTTGAACACAAGTAGAAATCTCTTTTCATTGAAAGGAAAAAATTGCATATTCATGTAGTAGGTTTTCTATTGATTTCTCTTTTGCGTCAAAAACATCATAAGTTGCATTCTCCATATACCTATGAATTAAATAAAGCTATTTAAAATCAAGCGATAAAATAAAATGAACTAGAAGTTTTTGTGTTGTCATTAATTATACACCAACTAGTCTAAGTCATAGGGTCTTGGAATAAGTAAGTGGAGAGTTAACTCTCCAAGGCCACTCAAAACTGTCAAATGTAGAAGTTGATTAATGAGTGAAATCCAACTTCGTTAAGTGGACCAGGAAAGCTCTAGCTCCAGAGAGCTAAGTGCAAGGGATAGTGAAGGCAGAGAAGAGAGATACCCCCTCTCATATTTGTTGAATCTTGACCTAAGACCGTTCTGCCTAGCTGTCGATATGAATTGGTGCCCTTAGTTGCCTTTCCTAGGAATCACATAGGTGACTGCAGGGGGGGGGGGGGGGGCAAATTGGTACTTGAGGAAAATTTTGTATAACTTTCATTAGTACTTATGGAGGGTGCCCTTGGAAAGCTCGGGTACTTTTACCAGCAAAGGATTTTTTTAGGAGGTCAGCGTAACTATTTCTATAACCTTCGCTAGTAGACATGGGGCGTAAATACCCCAGACTATTTTTGGAAGGTCCTTTTTATTCTCTTTCTTGTATTTTGGTGTCCGATCCTAATAACTAGGAGTGGAAATACCTAAAGGTTGCTTGATTGCTGTATCTTAGGGAGTTTTGATAGAGTGTGCTCTTTTCTCCTAGATTTCCATAGCTTCTTAATTTTTTGAGTCCAATTAATCTCATAATTATTAAAAGTGGCTGACAAATCGCCTCATCGATCGAGGAGGCTTCGTGGGCTTTCTCCTACGAGTGTCAAGCCTTCTTCAAGAAGGCATAGGAGAAATTATGTTGGTGATTTTCATCCAGTAGTTGCGAACGCATCGGAGAGTGATCCTCCAACTCAGATTTTTGTTTCTGAGGGTGGTCCTACTACTAGTGTTATTATAGAGAGGAGTACTCCACTCATCTCTAGAGTCTTGTTTCCGGCAGAAGAAGTTGAAGTTGAAGAGGTTCCTTAACCTCTAGGTACTCCTTCGTCTCCTCTTCCTACCAGTTTTCCAGACAGTATTTTGTACTTTGGACAGATGTCTCAAAGACCATCTAGCCCCCATCCTTATCCCTTTCTTTCGATGGCCACGGCTAGGAACATAGCTTCGGCTATGAGCATTGAAAGTGTGAAAACTTCTCTTTCAGTTGAAGGATGGAGTACTATTTCTATTTCAACTATCACTCCCAGTGATTCTATGTTTGGCTCTGCCTCTATTCCATGTACGAGTGGGGAGACCCAAGCATTTGCTTCCCATTCTAGTCACTTTTCTTTTGGAATTCCATGTAGTGTAATTCCTTCTATTTCCTTTACTGTTGCTTCTGATTTCTCCACACCTGTGCCTTACATGGCTAGTGGGTTAGATTATTTTCAGGGTTTCCCCTTCGGAAGTGGTAACATTCCTCATTCGAGCCCTTCCTTATGATATTTTCCTTTTACCTCTCAAATTCAAGGTTTTAATCCTTTCCTCGGAGGTCAAATCTCTGATTCTTTTCAAGGCTGGAACCCTGCTTTTATAGGGTTGGGAGTTGGGAATTAGTTTTTCTCTGGTCAACAAGGGAATGTACATTTCCCTTCTGTAGGTTCTTCTCAGGGGTTCTCTCCATTCGCCAATGCTTGGAACCCTTACCAAGGGGTTTCTTCTTCATTTAACACTTCGATTGGAGGAAATATCCCTATTTATGGTAATGCTACGATGGGAAGGGGTCCTTCTCCTAATGCTTTTGGGCCACAAGGTTTTTATTATGGCTCAACCTTTTCTATGAACAATCTCTAGAAACTTGGTGCCCCAAAAAATCTAGGGTATTATTTTCAAAATGTGGGGAATTCTTCCTTTGGGGGATGGAATTCTCAAGCTCCTCCATGCTTACCTTTCCTGGAAACTTTAAACTTGCTAGATTTATCAAAATTTATGAATGATCATATTCGATATAGCCCGAGTTGGCCTCCGGTCCCTACTAAACTTCCCTCATATATTCGAAAATTTGAAGGGAAGACCAGTGAGGATCTGTCTTACCATGTTACCACTTTCCACTTATGGTGTACGTCAAACTCCCTTATCAATGATTCAATTATGTTGAGGTTATTTTAACGCACCCTAACTGGAAACGCCGCAAAATGGTTCATTGAGCTGACAGGGGGCAATTTTTCTAATTTTTGCGAGTTGGATACTATGTTTCTGAACCATTTCTACTTTCCTATTCGTTATGATGTCATGACTGATCTCCTAGCCAATTTACATCCAATTTCTAGCAGGACAAGGAAACACACATTTCTGATCATATTCAGGAATGGAGGAGAAGGACGAGGCTCATCAAAGCCCATATTCTGAATGAGTTCCTTCTCGAATGGTTTCTTAAATCCTTACAACCAGAAATATAAAAGGATGTATCCCTTTTTATGGTATTATCTAAGGAATGGGATATCTTTAGGGCTCAACAATTAGAACTAATCTATTTTTAGTCTGGGGTCTTTAATAAGATTTTTCCAGATGCTTCTCATTCCAAAGTGGATTTAGCCAAAACAAAGCTAGTTCCTCATGCTGACGGGCTTATCGGTTCGATTGATAGTGGCACGGATAACCTGCTAAATAAATTGTAGTAGTTTTCTCTATAATTTGCTCCTTCTAGTTAGGCTACACTATCAGTGTCAACTCCTTGTCAACCCTTGACTATTAATGTTGTTTAGGCTTCTAACCCCAAAGGAAAAAAAAATCTGTTGGGAAGAAGAAGGGACGAAATAATAAGAAGAAAAAAAAGGATGAGAAGGGTAATGCAAACAGATCCAATGATAATGTTGGAGAGGGTAAGAGGGACAATAAGAATAAGGTTAAGTTTCCATGAAAGTTATGCACCAGAGACCATATTACTCACCTTTTCTTGAAAATTCAGGATGCTCAGCGCTTGTTGGCTCAGCATGGTTCCTCTAGTTCCCAGGTTGTACTGACAAGCCCTTTTCTCCAAGGGAAGCAACTGCTTACTGGCATCAATGCTAATATTGGAGCTCCCGCAGGGGGCAACCAGGAAGGGGAAAATTCCTAAAATGTAAATATGATGAGTGCTCACATTGATATCGCTACGAGATCTCATGATTATGGTGAAGATGAGTCTTCAAAAGCTAAGGGTGCTCCTAGTAATTCTGAGACACTCCATATAGAGAGGCATGTAGTTGAGCCTATACCTCGGATGTCGAAAGGGTTTAGGAAGTGTATGATGATAAATCTTAATGCCAAGGCTGCCCAGAACTACTCCATTATAGAATATCAGGCTCAAATTCCTTGTGCCATGTCTATGTTAGAGGTACTCCAGTATTTCCCAACACAAAGGAGTGCATTGCTAACTATGATTATGGTCGTTGATCCAAAAAACTCTCTTATGATCACATTTGACATATCGAATATAAAGAAGAGACTTCCTCGTCACATGGCTTCTCAGATTAAGTATACATATCGAAAGATCAATATTTTTTGAACAATATTGGATGAGGGTGCTTCCACGTGTGTCAGGTCTATCTCATGTTGGAAAGCCATTGGATCTCCTTTAGTTTTCCCTTCACCTACTCTTCTTACTGCATTTGATGGTCATCCTCACAGGCCACATGGCATTGTTCTAGCTTTACCCGTCTGCGTTGGGGGTAAAAATGTCAATATTGAGGTCAATATAGTCGATGAAAAATTAGACTAAAACCTTCTGTTGGGGCGGAATTGGATTTATGAGATGGATGCTATTGCTTCATTATTATTTCGCATCTTTTGTTTCCCCACGAAGGGAGGATTTTCACTATTGACCAAATGGACTATTCTCCTATAGATCCAAATGCATCTACTGACTCTACTATACCCTTGGTGAATGATGCCAATCAACCTGTTGATAATTTGGGGTTTGGAATGTATACATCGTTGATGGGTATTTTTGATCTTCTGCCTTTTTCGGTTCATATTAATATTATCTCATCCTCCAGGGTTCGTACTCGAAGAGAGTTCTTTCAAACTCATTATTTTTCAGACCCTTGGACCTAGCCTTCTCCTACCTCCACATTAGAGGAAGTTCAAGTGGGTGGAATGAAATTCCCTATGTCCGTAGCAAAGGTTACCTATCAATATATTTTGGACTCTGCAAAGTCCGTTCTAGTTTCCATTTCGCTAGAGGAGTTGGATAGAGATGTGGCTTCGGCTTGGAATATTAGTTCATCTCCTGCTCAGGATTTCCTTGATACCACTCATCCATATGAAGAGGCTATCCTTGAAGAAATGAATGGCGTATAAAGACCATGGGATGATTTGCGTCATCGGTCCTATTTTCTACCAGACTTGCGAGAAGTTGAAACAAGATTGTCTAGCCCTTAGTATTCTGGTATTGCTCACCCAGTTTTGAAACCCTTAGCCCCAACACAGGTTTTTGCTGAAGGGAACATGGCTTTCATTTCTGAGACTACCCCTGTGAACATATCCAGAGATCATAACGTTATTGAGAGTGTATTCATTGGAGTTGAATGTTCCCTTGAAGAGATTCAGACTTACACCGATCTCTTTAGAGAATTTTAGGACGTGTTTGCTTGGTATTATGAGGAAATTCCTAGAATAGATAAATCTATTGCCCAACATGAGATCAAAACTTATGAAAATTATAAGCCTATACGGCAAAAGCTTTGTCCGATCAACCCTAGGAAGGTGTAAGCTATCAAGGCCGAGATTGAGAAGCTGCTAAAGGTGGGTTTCATATACCCCGTTCCATTAACTAAGTGGGATTCGAATCGAGTGCTCGTGGACAAGAAACAAGGAATGATCTGAATTTGCACTAATTTCAGGGATTTGAATAAGGCATGTCCAAAAGATAATTACCCCACACCATTTATTGATCAAATTATTGATGAGTGTGCGGGGAATGATATTTTCTCCTTCATGGATGGTTTCTCGGGATACAATCAGATTACTATCCATCCTGAAGATCAACATAATACTGCTTTTATTTTCCCCTGGGTCCATTTTCACAAAAAAAGATGCCTTTTGGCCTTAAAAATGATGGAGCTACTTTCCAGTGGGCCATGTCCTATTCTTTCCACAACATCAAGCATATTATAGAAGCATATTTGGATGATCTAACTACTCATTCTCGAAAGAGAATAGATAATAATTCACACATTCAACAAGTTTTTGAATGGTGTCATTACTATAAAATTTGGTTGAAGCCTAGTAAGTTCTTTTGCCATCACATCCAGTCAGTTGTTGGGATTAATCGTGTCTATGGAAGGGATTCAGGTAGATCCGTTCAAGGTTGAGGCAATACTTCAATTGCCTCCCCTGTCTTCCATTCGTCAACTTCAAAGTCTACAAGGTAAGGCCAATTTTTTAAGGAGATTTATCATTAGTTATGCTGAGGTGATGAAATGATATATGAGGTTGTTAAAGAAAGGAATTCCATTATTTTGGGATGAATTTTCTCAACGCTTGTTTGATTCTTTGAAAAAGGAATTGACCTCTGCTCCATTATTGAGTCCACTTGATTATAACAAAGACTTCCTTTTGTATCTCGCTACAACAGAATCTACTATCGGTATGGTTATGGTTTAAGAAGATAATGATATTTGTGAGAATGTTGTTTAATACCTTAGTCGAGGCTTGGTGGGTCTTCAACTCCGGTATTCTCCCATTGAGAAATTAGATTTGGTAGCTGTCCATGTTGTCCAGCGGCTCAGGCATTATATCCTTCTTCGCAAAACTTATGTTTTGGCAGCATTTAATCCATTTCAATTTGTTCTCAGTAGGCGAGTGATTGGGAGCAAATACAATCAATGGATTGTCATTTTGCAAGAGTTTGATCTCGAATTCCTGTCTACCAAATCCAAGAAATATTTGATATTTACGGAGTTGATCTCTGAGTTGCCCTGTGGAGAGGAGATTGTTTATAAAGAATCGTTCTCCGATGAACATATTTTCCTCACTTAATGATAGGATCCTTGGTATGGAGATCTCATTGTTTGTCTCTAGAATTTGAAGTTTCCCTTAGATTTTTCGAAAGACGAGTGTCGAAAGTTGCGTCACTTAGCAAAAGTTTATCTTATTATCGGTGACACTCTATATCGTCGTGAGGTTGATTAAATCCATAGAAGTTGCTTAACTCTCGAAGAATCTGAGGTTGTGATGAATGATTGCCATAGTGGAGCTTTTGGTGGTCATTTATCTAGGCTTGCTAGAACCCAAAAGATTTCGTGTGTAGGATATTTTTGGCCCTCGATTTTCAAAGATTGTGTTGAGGAAGTCAAAAAATGTCATGCTTCTCAAGTCTATACTTGGAATATGTGCGCTCATCCAGCTCCACTTTTTCCTGTTGTCACTGTCGGTTCGTTCACAAAGTGGGGTATTGATTATACTACTTGTAACCCACCTTCGACAAAGGGTCATAAGTACAATATTGTAGTAGTCGACTACTTTATGAAGTGAGTTGAGGCTATGCCTAATTTTGTGAATCATGGTAAAAAAACACCCCTGTTTCTGTTCAACCAACCCATTTCTCGATTCGGTATCCCAAAGAGATTGTCACTGACCATGGAAGTCATTTTCATAACACCATGATGGCTGAATTGGCTCTCAAATTGGGTATTCAGCAAGATCATTCATCTCCTTATTATCCTTAGGCCAATGGGCAAGTTGAAGCCGTAAACAAGTCCTTAAAGGTTATGCTTTGACAAACAACTCATAAAGCCAGGTCCATTTGGCACATCATGTTGTCTCCTGCACTTTGGGCGTACCAGATTTCTGTGAATACTATGACCATATTCACTCTGTTCCAACTAGTTTATGGGCTAGAACCAATATTTCCTATTGAATGTGAGATTCCTTCCCTTAAGCTGGCAGTTGAGCTTCTTCTTGACACTTAAAGTCTCGAAGAATGCCTTGTCCATATAGGACATCTCGATGAGAAACGCTGAGATGTAGCTACGATGAACGAGGTTCATCAGAAATGAGTGAAGGTTTAGTACGATAAGGTGGTCAAACATAGGGTTTTCTTTGAAGGTGACCTTGTTTTGGTTTATGCTCAAGACAAGTATGCCTTTGGTGAAGGCAAGTTCAAATCCATGTGGCATGTCCCTTTTATTGTTGAAAAGGTCCTGAAAAAGGGAGCTTATGCCTTAGTTTATTTCAACGGAAATGAGCTGGCGGAGCCCAGAAATGGGCTATATCTGAAGAAGTATTATGACTAGGATTTCGCCTAGAATTTGCTTTGTTCGTACATATTGTACTTTTTTACATGTATGTCTATCGATTTTTTATGTGACTTTGATGATTTTGATTTTCTTTTATAGGTTTTTTTGGATGAGATGAGTCATTTTGGCTTTGCCAATGGTGCTAGTAGACATACCCAGAATCTTGCTTCCGTGGCTTGGATAATTCACTATCCATATGGTCAGTGGCTAGTTTCAAGGGGTATATGCATTGGTCCTTCTTTGAACAATGTGCTAGAGTACACTGTAGTTGTCAACGTACTCTCGGAGGAAATATATCTTGGGGTTTATCCATTAGTAGTATACTTGGATTCGCAACTGGTGGTTTCACAATTAAATAACACCTATCGTGTCAGAGACCCATTTTTACATCTATTATTTCTCAGAGTATGTTTGTTACAATGTTCATTTAAATATGTTACATTCATTCACATTCTTCATTCAGAAAATTGGTTTGTGGACTCATTAGCTAATCAAGCAATTTATTGGCATATTAATCATTTCACACATTAAATATAAAAAACATCATTCATCATTTTACATTTGGGACAATCACATCATATAAAATCATTGTATATATATATAAGAGTTGGGTTCAAAATATACAAAAATCAGACAATTATGTCCTACAAAATTAGGGCTTATGCCTGATCATGTTCATCATTAAAAAATATTACAGATGTTCGATCAAATAAAATCTATCCATGTGGGCCCTGCCTAGGACAGGTGTTCTAGAAGAACACTATAGTTTAGCCTCCGGGAGATCCTCTACAGCAACTATAGGGACTTGGAAAGTCAAACTCTCCAAGTTTCTCTGTATAACATGGAGGGTTCTCCCTAGGTCTTCTGCGGCATCCTCAACATCTCTTCCACATCGCCTATGCCTCGGGAAGCCCTCAGGTCTCACTGTTCCCATGTCTGTAACGTGATCCATAAAATTTGTAAGTCATATTGTCCTAACAAAAATATTTTTCATTTTCATATAATTTGAAAATAAAAAAATCATATAATCAAAAATCATTGTGCAATATTACCAATCACCCTCCATGTTGCACCAGGTGGAAGGGTCAAATCTGGATCTCCCCTAAAATCCATGCCAGAATATGGATAGTCCTCTAATGCGATGACTTGTTCTCCCCACTAAAGGAAGAAATCATCATCCTAAGTAGTCAGGGGGACCTCTCCACCCCTCAATCTCTTCATCAGATCTTCCCACCTAGCTATCTGTGGATCACGAGGGTTGCTGATGGTAGAGACGATCTTGGGTCAAAGCCCTGGAATCCTCTCAAAGAAGAATGTGCATAGAATGGTACCATAACCAAAATTCTTTGTCTTATTCTTCTAGATTGAAGTGAGATGTTTCTTCAAATTTGTTAGTAAGGCTATGAACCAGTCTTACAATGTAGTTAAGAAATCCATTGCTAGACTCATGCTTCCTCATGGAGCTTGGTGTAAGGAAGCTGATTTGGCTATCCTCACAATGGTGAAAATAAGTATCTTCATGTGTAGACCTTGCACATCTCTAATTTGGATCTGTGTCCCGACCTTCTGAGTACCCTTAACACAGTAAAAAATAATATAATCCTCGACATTTAACCCTTCCGTGGGCTTGCCCTGCAAATATACTGGTTCCCCTCTCTGAGAGAGTCCAGTTAGGAAGTAAATGTCTTCGATTTCAATCCTTAGTGGAATTTGATCTATCATGAAAAAATATTCATCTGAATCCCAATAACTTACAAGAATCTCGAGAAATATTTTGTTCATTTTCATGTTTGGAATTTTGAAGAATTTTAATAATCCACATCCCTAGAGTATATCCAAGGATAACTGGTCTTCCATGACCTCATTGTCGATAGTGCTATTCTCTCTTTCCCTCCAGCTAATGACCATCCTGCATCATTTCATCCAAAAACAATTTAGAAATTCATTTTACAATTCCGCTCTACACATACGCGAGTCCATTCAGACACGCTCACATCTATACACGAGTTCATCATCATGAATCCATGTATACGTAGAGGGTTTCAGAAAAAAAATATTTTCTATAGTGAAAATCCCAAAAATTTACTTGAAATGATAAATAAATTAATGACTAAGATGAGTATCAGGCTTACCTGAAAGATTTGGATCGATTCAGTGGATAATTGCTCTATTTCCAAGAAGGGGATTTTTTGCTCCAAATCACTTTCATAATTTCTTCAGAGCACAAATGACTAGATGTGAGTCCAAAAGTCCTATTTATGCCCAAAATTTAAAAAAAAAACTACACATTTCGTTTGTGGTCATTTTTTGAATTTGCTCATGACTTTTTAACCTTTTGGCTTATAAGTGTTGGGATAGGTTATTTTCAGGTCCATTCTGGTGATTTCGGGATGTTTCCATTTTTTTCTTCAGATCCATAACCACTGACCTTTCATGGTAGGTATTTTATTCTGAACTGGCATATAGGTTAGGGAATTCAATTTCCATTGCACTTATGCATACTAGGCTCCATTCTGAAATCTTGCCATAGGATCGACCCCATCATATTATGACTATCAAACCAATTTCACTCATTGAATTATAAATCATGATATGATGGTAGAGCGATCCTTTACATGTGCTTCTTAGTTAGATCATCTCTATAATTTGTCGCCCATGCTGCAATTTATGTAGGCTCGAGAGTCCTCTTTAGTCTCGCCATGACTTATGCGTTAAAGCTTCATTCTTCTTCTTCTTCGTTATTTTTATTCTAGCCATCTATCTTAGTGGCTCCCATTTTTTTGTTGAGTTGTATTATTGCATTGCATATTGACCATTTCTATATCTTGGCCTTTATCTGGCCTCATTTGGACTCGTGTTTAAGCCATATTTTGACCATGTATTTCTGCAAACTGAGTCGTGAAATCACTTAGCCTTCGCAACTTGACACCTTTTCCCATGGATGGAACATTACTCTGAGTGTCACTTACCAGTTTTTTCCACCTCACATTGAGCATAGGATATTTCCTATCCCAGGAACTAGAGCATCTGTTTACCAACACTCGTTCTATCCATCGTACTATAGGCATTCTTTTATTCTTTTTTTAGGCTTTGAAATATGAAAAAGAAAAAAAAAATATTCCAAAAAAGAGCGGGAATCGGACATTACTTCCATATTTGATGGCAGCCAAAGAGTCAATTGTGTCGCCCTTGAACAAAGCACAAAAAAGCTAAGTCTTTTCTCCATTTTTGATGGGTTTTTTTTTACTTAAGAGAAGTCGGAACCTTGTTATCGAGTTGGTACTCCCCCGGTTAGTTATCTCTTCCAATCATATGGAGGGTTTGTTTATGCCTCTTGCATGACAAAATTATACAAAGTTATCATATGTTGCCATAGTAAAAACGAGTTGTGCTTTTGTTCAAGGGAAGTAAACCTGATTCAACCTTTCTGTGGTGTCTCTTGAATCATTTTTAAGTCAGCCATCCCAATCTGTTAGACTCTTGTTCTATCACATCATCTATTTGGTCCTTTGCTAATGTTGGTTTGAGAAGGTCTCCATTGACTTCTTGCCGGCGGGTTTGTCTCTTACCGACTTCAAAAAATTTCTTTGAGAGTAAACCTAGAGCTGTACCCTGGCCCTATTTACATCATTGATAGGTGACCTTGTGCTCAGAATTTGATCAACACCATGGGTCTTTGATTGAGTGGTTTCCCTTGTGTTCAACTTCAACTTACAATATCACACTTGGGATTCATGCAGTGCCTTGGTTTCCATATGACCCCATTGGTGGATTCGTTACCTCTTTGTCAGCTTTCATTATTGGTTAGTTCAGAGGGTTTCTGCTGTGTGCTAGATACATTTTGTGCATGCTAGAAACGTACTTTGGGTTGGTTACTTCACTTTTCTTTGTTCGATTCCTTCCAAATTTTGGCATGCGGGTTACAGTTGTGCTGGATTGATGTGGGATGCCTTAATGTCTTCCTTCCAGCAAATATTTTCCCATCAAATCTGACTCATTGCTTTGGGAAGATGGTCTAGAGTCCTTTTGTCAGTACCTTAGGGTTTGCAGTCATCAGTGGCAGATTTCTTTGCTATCAATAGTGAGAATACATCAATGTCTCCTGATTGGTAGATTCTCTCAAGTGTTTGACTTTAACTCATTTATTCGCACTTTTTAGATTGTACTGGGGCTCCTTGACTCTCATCATCATTATCGGTGAGTTGTCTCATGTTTGTTAATGGTATACATCAATAACCGGTAATCAAACGATTTCTCACATGGTCAACCTTAGCTCATTTATTCCCATTGTGTAGAATTGTGCCATGGTGATCAGTGAAGACCTCAGGTTTGCATCAACATGTTTTGGTTCACTTTGACAGCTCCTTCAATTTTCTGCCAGTGACCCCATCCACCCTTATATGTTGCAATTCATCACAACAACATCTTATATGTTGGCACCCGAGTTGCGTGCAATACCATTTGTTCCACCACTTATGATTTCACACTGGGATATTCAGTTGTGACTTCAGTGATTAGATATATTTGCAGCATCATTGTTCAATATTTTATATGTGATACTTGGACATGATTTTGATATGTACTTCTAAGCAGTAATCAGATGATTAACTATATACTTTATAGTTCAGCTATACTTGTATACATATTGGATCTGCTCCATACTTTATATGCGAACATTATTTTCTTTCACTAAGCATGGGTATGCCCGCGTAAGACATGAGCTTTCTTTCTTATTTCTTTCACTGGTTTTTGGCAGGGTGAAATCTGGTGAATTCCTCTCCATTCCTCGCAATATTCTTTCTTATGCACATAATAAATTTCGGCCATCATGTACCCCTTCTGACCTCGTATATTAGGGGGCATCTGTTATAGCATCATTTATCACCTCTATATAATTGATGACTTATGCATTGGCCTTGGGAAAACCTTCCATTAGGACTTGGTCAAACTTCTTTAAAAATAGTATTTTGAATTCCATACGTGACTCTGCCCAGATTTTTCCGCGTGCAGACGCAGGTCCATCCGTATCTGACCCGCGTATACTATTTAAAATATTAAAAAATTTAAAAATTCCCTATTAATTAGGTGGGGTTTACGTGTTTTTCCTATAACTTAACTACCCCAGCCTGTGGCCAAACTGTTTCCCAACTAAAAAAACTGATTTGAGGAAGTATAAATGCACCTCAAGGGAATGGCCTAAGGGGGGAGAGAGAATGTTATTGATATTATAGCATGTTATAGATTTGTTCAAGTCTGGAATTTCCCTGTGCCTCCTGTACTTCCCACGTTCAAGAAGCCCTTGTTTCCTTGTGATGTTCACCCCCACTTTATGTGACGTCATTTGTGCACCCTTTATGGAAGAAACTTTGTGAGGCTAGGGCTAGAAGAATTCTGAGGACGGTTTCGCTTGGAGCCATGCCAGATCTCAGGTGATTTATCCACTTCCTGTTTACATATTATCAATAAAATAAGCTCTATCTCATTCCTGATATCTTTGTGTTATATGTCTCCTATACATGTTGAATGATCTTGTAATGGTTTATTTCAGGTTATTTTTATGAGATTATATATGCTAACATGCTTGCATCTAGGACATATATGCTATGCAACTAGTTTGTGTCTTTTGTCTTGATTGATTTGTAGGTTCTGAAGCACAAGGAATAATAGAGGGTTTGCACCCTACAGGATCGACACTAGACATAGGACAAATGGGTAAGGTCATCTATCCTCATTTTTCTAGTTCAAGCATTAAAAATCATAATTAGAGTGCTTCTTGTGATGATATGCCTTTCGCTCTGTTATGTCCCTCAACCCAGACCTTAGGGTAGCTTTTCCCATAACACCCTCTAATATTTAATATAAATTTCATCTTTGTATGCTCTATATTTAATTGATCCTCACTCTTATTCATCTCATCCATGCCACAATAATTTTGTAAGATCCATAAGTTTGGCTATCTCACCTTGTTTCAACTACTCTGTTTATTTGTAATTGATTGCTGAACATTTGTATGAATCCATGCCCAGTGAAATTTTCCTTCACCTTACACCCACAACTTCAAAAAACCTATCGGTTATCTTTATATCTAGCCTAAAATTTAGAAATAGTGATTGAAAATTTAGCATAGGGATAGCCCTCTCTAAACCTAGAAGGGTTAGATCCCAGCTTTAAAGTGGTTTGTGGTTACCTCTGCAGTTTCTTCTTCAACCTAGGAAAGCTATGGAGTACTAACACTATCAACATCATTACTTGGAAATGTATTTTTGGTGCTTTAATTTAGAGTCATAATGACATTGGGTTTAGTGGTTACCTATAGTAGAATGCTGGTATAATGCAGTTTATCATGGTGCCACTTGAATGACTCCCTTTAAGGCTACTTATGCCCAAATCCCCCATTGGTATTATCCTACTTACCTATTATCTATAAGGCACAATAGTTTGATACACACCTTCAAGTTAAATTTTGCACACACTTAGGGATAATGTGGTAATGGCTTTAAAGATAAAACAATATGTTGATAAAAATCATTTTAAATTCCATTTTGAAGGATGGGATCACGAGTTCCTTTGTTTACATCTTTATAAGTAGACCTCTCTTAAATAAAATTCCCACTAGAAGCTTTCTCCCAACTTTTATCACCCCTATAAGGTCCTCAAACATATTGGGCCAGTTTATTACAAATTGGAGCTTTCTAGCAACTCTAAAATTCATCCAATATTTCATATCTTTTGGTGAAAGAACATGGTGGGATCCAATTTTTGTATATCCCAATTGAAAATCATGAGATTGGGACAAGAACTATGAACCTACTAATTATTGAAGTACTATTAAGCTATAATGGTAGTTCTTTCTTTCTTTCTGATCACGACACTAGTGTAGATATTCTATCATGTTGAATATGCACTTCCATCATGAATATATAAAGGCCTTTCTTTCAAGGTCCTCATTTCTATATAATAGTAACCTCATGGTAAAGGAATCATTTCTATCTAACGACATAATTTTTTAAATGGAATTACATTAATGGAAATTGTTACTTCATTTTAATAGATTCCATCTCATTTTTCCTATGAGGGAAACCAAGAACCAACAAGAATTGCTCATTCATGTCTCCTAAGACTCCAAGTTATGATGTACTAGATTCCTCTCAAATACCATCCATTGTTATAGGGGGTCGCCAACCTCTAAAGAATCCCACTGATGGGGGTTGAAAATAATAAAAACTAGGATAGGAAAAAAAAATGGTGACGAGAAGAAGACTTAGATGCTAGATGGCCAAGAAAAATGAAGAATGTCATTCTCCTCATTGAAATATCCCTCGTTTCATTTATAACACCCTCCTTATTCCTCATTCTTCTTTTGTTCTTTATTTAGTAAAATCCACCATTGTTATGTCATAGTGGTTTCCTTCTCTAGTGATAGTGCCTCTTTTAAAACAAATTCCATAAGATGTTCCACTTCCCCATATTCAACCCTACAACCTTGGTCTCCTAAATCAACTACATGACCTCAGATACCTATTTGGTTTTCTTCATTTAATTTCCCTCTGCTCTAGTGACTAGTGACTTCACCTATTGGCCATTTATATTCCTTCATGGTGCTTTCTTCTTGACGAGCTTGCTATTTCTCTTCCATCATAGTGCTTGCTTCTAGTCTAATATGCCAATCATAACTTATTACATTTCTAGTATGAGCAAATTATCCAGTAAAATACAAAAAAGGAAACATAACAACTAGTAGAAATAATCATAACTTATTACATCCCATAAAAAAATCATCCAATAAGATACAACAAAAATAAATGTAACAACTAATAAAAATAATAGAAACAAACCAAACTTGTATAGACCATATCCTCTACAAAAAAAATTAAAAAATCTAATTCAAAGAGAAAATTCAAATTCAATTGCTAAATAAATTGTGAAGGGAGATTATTATGAGTATCGAAAGAGTGCCCATGAGATATTAAAATATTGGAGAACTATCATAAGATTTAGAAGTCAAAGGCTAAAGATAAATACAACATCATCAAGGAATTTAATGCATAATATTTAGAAGTCGAAGGCTGAAGATAAATACAATGTCATCAAGGAATTTAATGGAAAAAGAGGAAGAACTAGTCTTACATAAATAGAAGTTTTCTTGGTTTTTTTTTTTTCAGGAAGAAAAAAACGCTGTATTGAACAGTTCATATTCCAATCAACAACTGATTACATATCAACATATAAAAGAGACATATGTCACCATATTGGCATAATGTGTCCCAATGTATGATCAAGGGAAATTCCAAATACCCAGCCCATATAGGTAAAAATACATTAATGGTCCATCAAAATAGAAATGCATAGCATAGTGCCCAGAAAGCATAAGGAAATACATCAAGTTAGCTGAAATATAAGCCAGTATGTACATAGGAGGAAAAAGCAGGCTCGCTTGTAGAAGTGGTTGCACAACTCCAATATATTATTATCAGTTGACAGCAATGCCGCACAGTAGTCCCAGTATGTATAGGGAGAATGACTGTAGTAATCATTCCAAGAATCAATCAAAAACCTGTATGCACAATGAGAAAACTAGAAAAAGAAGATATAAATGGTATCACGCTCGCTTGAAGGAAAAAAATCAGGTTCTCTTGCAAAAGTAACAGGCTCGCTTGATGAATACAGGCTCTCTTGTAAAATATTATGGAAGAGGTAAGGCCTGTGAGTCGAGCAGAGTGGTCCCCCTATAATGATCTATATGTATCTCGCCATATGAGCAGTCCAGTCCTATTTTCGAGAGAAAATCAGCCTGATTATTAATCTCTCTAATGATGTGTTGTATACTAAAAGTCTGAAACTTCCCCAGAATATATCTAATCAGCTATACCCAGCCGGTACAGTTCCGGATTTGCAGATCACAGCTACCATTGATCCCATCAACAATAATCTTCGAATATCTGAATATGTAGATAGCCGGGAGATTAAGATGATAAGAAATGTACAGTCCTCCCTGAAGAGCCATAATTTGTGCCTTATTGTTGGATCCATATCCCCCATTCCAATGGATATGATAGCGGTCGTTGTTGATGAGTCGAATACATGCCCCATAGCCGCATAATCCATCATTGCAAGCTCCATCGAAAAATAAAGCCTGGAGCATAATCTGGTGTAGCCGAATTCTCCCAGATATATCCTTTTATCTCAGGAATTATGAAAGTATTAACATTAATCCAAGCATTAATATTCTTTATGATCAAGGCAGGATGAGGAGGAGTATCCTTGAAAATGTAACGATTTCTAGCGATCCAAATTTCCCAAATGACATAAAAAGGAGTAGTGTTGAGTGGAAAAGCATTGTCTGCCCAAGAATATAAAGTTTGCATACAGGCAGATGGTCGCCAAGATGAGTCTCTAATAACACCTGAGAAATTTAGCTAGATTGATTGAGAGAAAGGGCATGTGAAAAATAGATGAGAAGAGGATTCTTCATGTAGGTGGCAAAAGGGGTATCTATCGGGACCAATAAAGCCACGCTTACATAAAACCTCCCAAGTCAAAATTTTGTTTCTCCATAAGAGCCATACAAAAAGTACAATCTTATTTGGGATTTTGAGATGCCAAGAAAAATAAAAAGGAGACTGTACAACAATAGGAGATGGAAGAATCAAATTTTCATATATATCCTTCACAATTAAACCCTTGCCTTTTAATTTTCTATTCCATACCAAATGGTCACCTTTCTCGTTATAAGGTAATCCTAGCCCCTGTAGGTGAGCTTTGTATGCATTCCATGCAATCGAGTCAGAATCATCTAAGCCCATCATCATTGCAGTTTTCCAAATGGGAGCACCAAGGGTCCAGCAGAAAATAATGTCGGATAGAGTGAAAATTCCCTTCTACTGTAATCTATGTAATAAGCGAGCGTCGATCTAGAAAACCTCATAAGAGGCAATTAATCGATCAATTCCAATGAAAATATTATGCTCGTTCCCAAAATTCCATGCTAATCTTCAACCCAACATGGGCATAACCTTGCAAAAGCTGCGCTAGATTGTAGAAGCCCAATGGGCCATAACGAAATTTCCCATATATAGAAGATGAAAAGGATCTCACTCAATGTATTTATGCCTGATGATATTTGACCAAATGCCATCACCATTTAGAGCACGTCATAGAGATCTAACCAGTAAAGCATTTGAGAAAGTTCTAATGTTCAGTAATCCCAAACCTCAACGCTCATGATAACTTTTAAGTTTTACAATTAAATTTTTCTGGCTACGAACAAGACCTTGGAGAAAAAGGTTGACTCAATATGGAGAAGGGTGTAAATGTTAATTCCTTTAAATAAATATATCATTTTTTATAAAAGCATTTTAAGGAAAATATAGTAGTGGAGCATGAGGCCAAGATAAAGATAAAAAAAAAAACCTATTTCCATAAGTTTCACCATAAAAGATAAGTACATTGCAACAAAATATAAAATCCTAAAAAAAAAACAAAATCCTCTCTATTTTAAGGAATATGAAAGGTGATTTTCAAAGTAAAGATGTGAAGGCTTTTGAACATGTTAATGTATGACTGCGTTCAAGACTTATCTCCGGGTATAAGTTGTGGGTAAGAATGTTACAATAGAGTTATTGTTTAATTTTTATGAGTTTTAGTTTTTTTTAAGGATGGGTTAAGAAAATATAAATTATATAAATGGTTTAATTTTTTTTTAAATAATTATCTATATATATATATATAAGAAGTTGTCTACTCAACATAAAAAATAGTTTGGATGGCAGTTTTTTATCGAAATCCAGTAAAATAAAATTCAAAAAATCAAGTAGTTGGAGTGTTTGAATTGAATTTTTGATAGTGGAAATGGATTTAGCAATATCAAAAACCCTTATGGCACCCAAAATTCTGAAATTTAACAACTGTAAACAAGATTCTGATAAATCTTTGCCGAAATTTTTCAAAATATTTGCCAAATTCTAAACTATTCTATTACTTTTTTAGACTACGGCTATCTAAAACTGTTACATGTTAGAAAGGAAGTCATTCTCAAAATATCTACCATTAGCATGGTGGTCAACCATTCTCGGAAATGACTAGACCAGTATTATTTTCACAAAGAGTACACTGTCGAGGCTAAATGTCAAAATTTCATAGAGAGAGAGATGAGGAGTTACCACATTTGGGTATTGATGAGAGCACCACCGTAACAATTGAATGTCTGTCACTTTTCACAAAGAGTACATTGTAGATAACGTTGAAGCTAAATGTTAAATTTTCCGTACAAAGTTGATAATGCCAAAGCTAAATGTCAAAATTGGGTGAAGGCTTCCCATAACACTAGGACGGGCCAAAATGGAAATACGTGGTGTGGTGAGCAACAAGCAATGTTGACGTTGTTTCAATATTTGATCGGTAAATGAAGTCAGGATAAACACAAATAATGGGAAGACACGAGATCCCAAGTTCCTTCTAGGATCTTGATGTGATATATATATATATATATTTTTTTTTTCTATTGACATGCACACATACTTGGGGCATATTCTTCACCGCTTTAGCAACCCCATTTAAGAGCTTAGTAAGGAAATAGGTATTCTCTTGCTTGTACGTATGCACACATGGTGTGATATGTTGTTGCCTATTCTTCACTGCCTAAGCACCTCCGCTTAAGAGCTAAGTAAAGAAGCCGAAAGGGCTAAGTAAAGAGCTATGAAAGTAAACCAAAGATGCTAACTAAAGTTTCATGTGACTAATCATGCTAATAAGACCAACCAAGTAACCAAGTAAGGGGTAGGAAAACCTTCCAAAGTAATTCATAACCAAATAACAAAATAGATTCTAATTAAGAAAAGTGGTCATTTTAAGAAATGGGAAATTTTAGAAGATTAATGTAATCAATATTATTTTCATATTATAAATGACTTTTATGTTATAAATTGTGTAATTTTAACTACTCACAATAATAATAAAATGGTAAATCAATATTTTAATTTAGAAATCAATATTGTAGAGTTCAGCAGCGGAATAAAAAAATAAAATATACAGAACACACAGAAAAAATAAATTAAAAAAAATAAAATAATAATAATAATAAAAAATAAATAAATAAATAAATAAATAAATTTTAACGTGGTTCACCCAACCAATCTGGGCTACGTCCACCTAACAGGGCATCAAAAATCTCATTCAACAACTGGAAAAATACAATAGCAGAGTTTCTCATCTGCTCATCTCTTCCACTCACCTCACATTCCTCATCATGCATATTTGCCTCTACGGGCTTACATTTTATAGCTGTGAATGGAAACAAAATCATAAATTCACTCACAACAAATATAGGATGCATTAACTCCTCATCAGAAATATATGGAGTCAATTCAACAACAAATCCTATTGTTGTCACCTACATGAGATTTTCTCCAAAAATAATTAAAAGAAAAATCTCAACAATCTCCACCTTGACAACAATTAGCCTGATACCCTGTTCATTATTATTTTTATCTTTTCTGCAAGCCAAGAGAAGCCAGACACCATCATAGCTTCTCTAACAAAACTAGTTTTGTGAACATGTCTGCACAGTTTTCCTTTGTATGCACCTTTTCAAGAGAGACTCCCCTTTCAATGATAACCTGTCTTACAAAATGGTATTTGGTAGGTATATGCTTTGATTTACTATGATAGGCCAGATTCTTAGCCAAATGAATTTCACTTTGACTATCACAAAATAACTTGATGTTGTCCTGCAACCTACCAAACTCACCAAACAAACCTTTCAACCAAACCGCTTCTTTGCAAGCATGTGAAGCAGCTATGTATTCTGATTTTGTATTGGATAAAGCAACAATGTTCTGTAGCTTTGACATCTAGCTAATAGCTCCACCTGCAAGAGTAAAGACATACCTTGAAGTTGACCTTTTCTTATCCAAATCACCTGCAAAATCAGAATCAACATATCCGCAAAACAAATTCACTACTCCTGTTATAAGTGATACAGTAATCACTTGTGCCTCTCAGATACCGAAGCACCCATTTCATTGCTGACTAGTGTTCTTTTCCTGGATTTTCCATATACATGCTGACAACCCCAACTGCATGTGAAATATCTGGTCGAGTACAAACCATCGCATACATCAAACAACCTACTACATTGGCATATGTAATTCGAGACATATATTCCTTTTCTTCATTAGTGTTAGGACATAAACTTGAAGAAAGCTTAAAATGGGAAGCAAAAGGGACTGAAACAGGCTTCACATTTTTCATACCAAACCTCAAGAGTATTTTCTCAATATACTTCTTTTGTGATAGCCACATCTTACCATTGCTCTTGTCTCTTAAAATCTCCATGCCCAAAATCTGTTTCGCTGCTCCTAGATCTTTCATATCAAACGTCCTAGCCATCTGAGCCTTTAACATGTTGATCTCTATTATTCTTTTGCTTGCTAAAAGCATATTGTCAACATACAACACTAAGATAATTAACATGCCATTACTTAATTTCTTAAAGTAAACACAATGATCATATTCACTTCTTATATAATTTTGACTCATCAGGAAAGAATCAAATTTCTTGTATCATTGTCGAGGCGACTGCTTCTGACCATACAATGATTTCTTGAGCCTGCAGACAAATTTCTTGTTGCGATTTTGAACAAACCCTTCCAGTTGTTCCATGTAAATCTCCTCATCTAAATCTCCATGTAAAAATGCAATTTTAACTTCGAGTTGCTATAATTCTAAATCAACTAAAGCAACTAATGCTAACACAATCCGAATTGACACAATTTTTACAACTGGTGAAAATATCTCATGAAAGTCAATTCTTGCTTTCTGATAAAAACCTTTCACGACCAGCCTCGCTTTGTACCTATCCTCTGTATCATTAACACCCTTCTTCAATTTGTAAACCCATTTACATCCCACAGTTTTCCCGTCTTTAGGAAGTTCCACCAGATCCCATGTGGCATTCTTGGCTAATGCCTTCATCTCATCCTTCATAGCCTCTTTCCACTTACCACTGTTAGAACCTTCTATAGCTTCCTGATAGCACAAAGGTTCATCATCGTTAGCGGTTAAAGAAACTGAAGTAACATAATCATCATACCTTTTAGGAGGATGTATGATTCTCGTAGACCTCCTTAAAGATGTTTCTGGTACTTCCACAATTTGCCGATTATTATCTGTAGGAACTTATTCATGATCAACATCTAAAACACGTTCATGATCTGCATCTAAAACTTGTTCATGATCTGAACTATCATCAGTATTTGAACTGGTTTCAAACTGAATGTGTCGAAGCTTAGGTTCATTATCCTGTTTCAATTCATCATCTACATCTGGATTTTCAAGTGAAGATTCATTAAATTTAACATCTCTGTAAATGATGATCTTGTGAGTAGTAGGCTCCCACAACTTATATCCCTTAGTTCCATCACCATATCCAACAAAGATATATCTTTTTGATTTAGGATCTAATTTAGAACGATGATGTTTCGAAACTAGAGCATATGCATCACAACCAAAGACTTTTAGTTTAGAATAATCACATGGATAACCTTTTCATAACTCTTGAGGAATTTTTCACCCTATCGCAGTTGATGGTGATCGATTTACCAAGTAACAAGCTGTAAAAACCGCTTCTGTCCACAATTCCTTCTACAAATTGGCGTTACTAAGCATACTTTTTGCTCTCTCTAAAAGAGTCCTGTTCATGCGTTCAACATCTCCATTTTGCTGAGGAGT
The DNA here is from genome assembly GCA_034641835.2 of Pinus albicaulis. NCBI lineage: Eukaryota > Viridiplantae > Streptophyta > Pinopsida > Pinales > Pinaceae > Pinus > Pinus albicaulis. Next base: position 622,122,540 of record CM076579.1, read on the forward strand.
ATATACAGTGGTTTTATGTCTTTCGATCCCAGCGTCCTTACAATAATTATCAAATTCCTTTGAAGTAAACTCACCACCATTGTCATTTCTTAAACATTTAATGGTTCTTCCAGTGATGTTTTCAACTAATGCTCTAAACTGTTTGAAAACTTTGAATACATCAGACTTCTTCTTTAACATGTAGACCCACACTTTTCTAGAGAAATCATCAATAAAAGATACAAAATATGACGATCCTCCATATGAGGTTATAGGAGATGGACCCCAAACATTAGAATGGATATAATCAAGGATTCCCTTACTAGTATGTTTTCCAGTTTTAAACTTATGCTTGCTTTGTTTCCCAAATAGACAATGTTTGCAGAAATATAATTTAGAAGATTTTAAACTAGGAAGTAACTTACGATCGGATAAAATTTTTAATCCTCTTTCACTCATATGGCCCAACCTTTGATGCCATAAACAAATAGAATTACTGTCATTTTCAGATACTGTAGAAGCATGATCTGACTCTGTTCTTCCTTCTAACTGAAAAATATTTCCAACCTTCTTTGCTTTCATTACTACTAAAATTCCTTTATAAAATTTCATTACTCCACCTTGAATAAAGGTTTTATATCCATTAGTGTCTAGTACTCCTAGTGAAATGAGGTTTTTTCTTAGTTTAGGTACGTGTCTTACATCAGTTAGAATTTTATTTGTCTCATCAAACATTTTAATCTGGATGCTTCCAATTCCCACAATATTACACGAGACATCATTTCCCATGTAAAAAACTCCATCATTGATTGATTTATAAGATTTAAACCACTCTCTATGAATGCACATGTGATTTGACACACCAGAATCTAACAACCAATGTTGATCATGATTAGACAAGCTAACTGATAACACTTCATCACTCATACCTGAAATGGATGCCGAACCTGTATCTGTCATGTTTGTTTCTTTATTTTCTGTCGAAGAGTCTCCTTTGGATGTTTGCTGTCTCTTCCAATAGTCCTTCTTCAAATGTCCAGATTTTCCACAAAACCAGCACTTTACCTAACTCTTCTTCCCTTTTTATTTTGAACGCGAGTTGTTGTGCTTATTGAAGTGTCTTTCTTTAGAACGACCTCTGACCATCATTGCTTCTGATGTAGACATTTCTAAATTTGACCTCTTCATTGTTTCTTCGGACAACAAAGCTCCAACAACATCATCAAATTCAAGGGTTTCTGATGAACTAAGACTTATAGAAGTAACAAAATGATCCCATGACTTGGGCAATGAGCATAATAAAGTTACAGCTTTATCTTCTGATTCAAATTTTACTTCTATACTTTCTAACTGCACCAGGAGAGTATTAAAGGTATTCAGATGATCAGTTATCGTTGTACCTTCCTTCATGCACAGGCTGTACAACTGTCGCTTCAGAATAATCCTATTGGTTATGGATTTTGTCATGTACAGCTTTTCAAGCTTTGTCCACAAACCAACAGCAGTTTTCTCTGACACGATGTTAAACAAAACATCATCCGCCAAACACAGTTGAATGCTGCTCAGTGCTCTTTCATCCAAGTCACTCCATTCATCTTCTGTCATGGTGTAAGGTTGTTTGGCTTTTCCCATTAGTGCCTTTGCCACGCCTTGTTGCACAAATAGATCATACATCTTCACTTTCCAGATCTCGAAGTTGTTTTTTCCATTAAACTTCTCGATCTCAAACCGAGCACTTTGAGTTTTTGCCATGTTGTGTCACAAAAAATCTCCAATTGCAATTCTTAATAAATGAAATTTTTAATTTTAATCAAAAAATTAATTTTTGATTAGAAAATAACCTTGCCTTATAAAAAATGCCCTTCCCCTAATATCATGGCATACAACAAATCGATTTAATACAATATTGATTTTAAATGGATTAACCAAATCGATTTAGTTAAAGAACTTCAAATCAATGGCATATAATAAACCTCTCAAATTAGTAAAAAATGCCACATTATAAACTCCATATAATCGATTTCTAAGTGCCACCCTTTTTAATAAAATCGATTTAACTTTAAAACCACCACTCAAATCGATATATAAATCGATGTTAAAAAACTTCAAATCGGTGTTAGAGAAAACTTCAAATCGATGTTAGAATTTACCATATCTCAGCGCTGGCCCTCACGGTTCAACAATCCACATGGACAGCGGATATTCCATGGTCAACTCAGCTCAGGGACATTACTTGTCCATGGATAGTTCTAGCTGGGCACTGGAATCACTACCCACGAATTGAATTACATCCACACGAAATTAGCATAGAACTTTAGATAATTTCCACACTGAAATGAAAGGTAATAAAATGAAACCTTTAAATATGCTCTTCCATGATGACTGTTTTTTCAAAACAAAATTCGGCTCTTCCACCGCAGCCAATCGATCTTTCAATGGTTGATGTCTCAGCTTCTCTCCACTGCAGCAAACCCAGGCATACGTAACAAATCTTCACAGTCTCAGTTGTCAAACGCAAAAAAAAAAAATTGCGTTGCTGCAGATACGTCGATTTCTAATGGCATTGTTTTTGCACAAGTTATTCTCCCTGGAGCTGGAAAATTCGAATAGCTTCGCATAAAACCGATAACTCGTTAGCCTTCTTGAAAAGCCCATTCCGCCTCTTGGAGAACATTGCTTGTCATCTTGTGGCGTTCACTATTTTCTTTATTTCTCGCTTCACTCACCCCATCTGCCTGCCTGCTCTTCTTTTGCCCAAACACACGGATGAAGCAGATCACAAGGCCTCCCTTATGCTCTGATACCAAATTTTAGAGTTCAGCAGCAGAATAACAAAATAAAACATACAGAACACACAACAACAAAAAAAACATAAAGATAACAGATTTTAACGTGGTTCACCCAATCAATCTGGGCTACGTCAACCTAATAGGGCATCGAAAATCTCATTCAACAACTCGAAAAATACAATAGTAGAGTTTCTCATCTGCTCATCTCTTCCACTCACCTCACATTCCTCATCATGCATATTTTCCTCTATGGGCTTACATTTTATAGCTGTGAATGGAAACATAGTCATAAATTCACTCACAACAAATATAGGATGCATTAACTCCTCATCAGAAATAGATGGAGTCAATTTAGCAACAAATCCTATTGTTGTCACCTACATGAGATTTTCTCCAAAAATAATTAAAAGAAAAATCTCAACAAATACAAGTTATTTTGACTAAATAAAATTATAAATAGTAAATATTAATATTGTACAATCTACTTATTATAAGTGTAATTATTAAGGATTGGATCTATTCTCATATGAAAAAAAATTAATTCTAAATTTTGCCAGAGATAATTTGATTATATTTTGACCACAATACATTAAAAGAAAGTTAAAGAGGTGAAATGTTTCCAACAACATTTAAGACAAACCTCCTTAATAAAGGTAATAGTTGTTTATAATGATGATAATAATCATATTATTAGTTATTGTTTTTATTATTTAAGACAAACCTCTTTAATAAAGGTAATGGTTGTTATCATGATGATAATGATCATATTATTAGTTATTGTTTTTATTATTTAAGATGGAATGTAGTTAGATGTCAAATTTACATGTTAATTACCATCAATATCATATTTAAATGTCATTGTTTGTGGCACTAGTGACCACTTCCATACAGTGGTTTGACTAATTGGTTTATGAAAGTATACACACCTACCATTCTTTGTATTTAAACATGTCACCTTCAAAGAGGGTAGAGAAGTTCTATGATTGTAAGATAAGTTCTTAATAGTTACATCCACTATGATTGTAAGAGAGGAAATGGAAAGAATAATGTTAACGTTTTTATGGTTTAGACATTTCCTAATTTGTTATCACTATAATTTGGTCAATCAATCATTGATTAAAGTAAATTTTGGAATTATTGTTTTTAATGTAAAGATGGATTCAACATTCTTAAATACCACAATTGTGATCAAATTGTGCAATTTTAAGATTTGATATTTACGTTTACATCAATTCAAAATGATTAGTATAGATGTGAGGTCAAAAATACTTGTTTTCTTATTTTGTAGATTTTTATATTAATAGAAAAGACATGAAGTAAATTGATAAGATTAATGTTTTCAATAATAATAATAATAATTTTCAAGAATCCTACCTTGACGAAAACTTAATTATTTATGGCCATTTCTGTAATAGTGAAGTGTTATGTACCATGAAATTTGAGGTTCAAATCTCTCCATTTCTCTAGTCACAGAAAAAATAAAAATTTGAAAACCCTTTCTTATATCAATTTGATTATTAAAAATAAAAAGTCATATACCATATAAAAAAAATAAAAGAAATCTGAAAAATTATAAGATATTGGGTATATATCTAAAGATACAATAATCCAATCCATATTTATAGATTTATTAAAGATATAATATATAAATGTAAAAAAACATATCTTATATTGTTGCAAATAGGCTTTTGGATCCATATAATTCAAAAAAAAATGTAATCCATACTGGGAACCAATAACTCAAATTCATTTTTACAATTAAAAAGAAATAAACCACACTTACAAAAGATTGATTACAAAAATTCCTAAATCTACAACAAAATACTTAAAAAAAAAAAAATATTTGAAATATGAAATCTCTTATATTCGTACTTAAAAAAATTAAAAAATTATTATATATAAAAATATTAAATATTATTTAAAATATATAATACACAAATTTATAATAACTAAATATATTCAAAACATCAAATATAGAAAAAATCATCAAATATACAATTAAGGAGATGTCCATTATTTTTATCAAAATAGGCCATATTTTACCAAAAAATTGAACCCAAATAATAAAAATAAAAACGGAATCTACTTTTCAATCATTCAAACTATTAGCTCTTTCAATCAATATTTATAAAACAAAATTAACCATAATTTCATTTCGTGCAATTTAAATATATGAAGTTTATCCCTGACAAGTTTCTTGCAGGTTAAATAATAAATTTATTTCATGCGAGTTATAAATATATAAAGCTTTTGTCTCCAATATAATCGATATTAATGTGTTTTAGTTAGGGCGTTATAGTCCAACAACCTACAAAACAGTACAGCTAACAAACCCACCGATCACGATAAATACTTACAAACTTAAAATACAGAGAGTTGTGTTTTTCCTCAACCGCTTACAACAACCAGATGAATTACATTAAACAAAAAAAAGATATACTGACAAACATAGAGGTTAATTATACTTTGTTTCTAATTACAGTTTATTTTCAGTCGAGAATCTTTAAGTACGCATCTCCATTTTGATCATAAACGAAAATTCCTCTGCAAATCAAGTAAAAAATGGCATAAATTAGGAATTGAATTTTGATATTCCTTACATAGATGCATATAATATTCAGAGCCCCAGGTGGAATTTCCTTGAATTAAGGCATGAGTACCAGGTATTCCCTTCTCCATGAATATATTATTTAGAGACGTGGGTGGATGATTTCCTTTGGTCTTGGATATTAATAAATAATTATTTATTTAGATGGTAGATTTTAGAAATAGTTTAGAATTTGATAGAGGGTAACAAGATGTAAATAATTTTGTTAGATGAAATAATTTATTTGTTATTGTTTTTTAGATTCTAAAATATTTCTAAAATCTATAATCTAAATAAATTTAATATGTAAGCGGTTACATTAAATAAATGACTTTGTTACATCAAATAATTGATTTAGTTATTGTTTTTTTAGATATTGAAGTATTTTCAAAATCTACATTCTAAATAAATTCAATATGCATAAATCAATCAGATTACTATGCATCAGATTATTTATTTAGATTGTAGATTTTGGGAATAGTTTGGAATTTGATAGATACTAACAAGATCAAATAATTAAGAGGACCTTTAGATTAAAGCAATGACTTTGTTAGATCAAACAATTGATTTCGTTATTGTTTTTTAGATTCTAAAATACTTTCAAAATCTGCAATCAAAATAAATTCAACATCCATAGACCGTTAGATTAAACAAATAACTTTGCTAAATCAAATAATTGATTTCGTTATTGTTTTTTAGATTTCAAAATATTTCCAAAATTTACAATCTAAATAAATTTATAAATTCAACATGCATAGACTGTTAGATTAAACAAATAACTTTGCTAGATCAAACAATTAGTTTCTTATTATTTTTTAAATTCCAAAATATTTCTAAAATCTAGAATCAAAATAAATTCAACATAATTGATTACTGCACATCTAATTTCTCATCTCAGAAATAGACTTGTCCCAATGGGGCATTCTTCATATCAAAACAGATATCCCTTTTCATTAATATCAATGTGACTGCCTGCGCCTTCGCCTTCGCCTTCGCCTGGTTTGGATTTTAAAATGGGTTCCTCCTTCACAGCTGCGTGGATTGAAGGCCAATTTATTGAGAGCTCCAGGTTGAGATTCAGTGTGGAGGGCTCATCCCGCGCTAGGGATTCGCTTGCAGCATCTGAAACTTGCCCGGAATCGCCGCATAATTCTGACGGGCTGTGAAAGAAATTTTCGACAATCTCACGCGGGCTTGCTATTTCAGCCTCTACAACTTTCCCCGGAAGCGAAAGATCTCGGCGAGAATTTCTCTGAAATGGACGATGGGTCAGGGGATCGACACCCATGTTGATGAGTTTTCTCTTCAAATGAGAGTTCCAGTGGTTCTTGATCTCGTTGTCAGTTCGACCAGGCAAACGACCGGCTATCAGAGACCACCTGCAAGTGCAAATCAAGATAGAAAAAGAACGTTGATTAAATTTCAAACTACAAACTCAGATGAAAAAATAAAAATAAAAATCACATTTAAAATTCATGTAGTCAATTTGTTTTTCTCTATTGGAGAAATTGTGTATCTGGGTTGAAATCATTACACTTATTGTAATCGACACACAGTTATTTGTTCCTAATGATAGCTTATCTGTACTTGATGTATTTGATGGTGAGTGGAGTGTCTATCAGTTATTTGTTTTTAAGGATAGTTTATGTGTATTTGATGATGGATGGAGTGTCTATCCTGAATAGAATTTTGATAATTTTACAAAAAAATTTCAAAGAAAAAAATGAAAAGACATTGACAACTTAAAAAATAAAATAAAAAATTAACTACTTCTTCTTCAAACATAATCTGTTTTCTCTTTCTAAAAAGCTATGTATTTTGATTGAAATTAGCAATATTTATTTGTAATAGAGATTATACTAATAATAAAAAATACGTAAACTATGTGTTCCAAATAATAACTGGCTTATATATCCTTAATGAGTGGAGAATCCATCCAAATTTTAATAGTTTCAATCTAGATACACAATTTCGCTAAATGAAAAAAATCCAACTACTTCCTCAAGCATACTTATTTCCGAGGAGGGCGTGCAGTTTGAGAATAATATCGTCTTCATATTCAGAAAAACCTCCTCGTTTGAGATCAGGGCGAAGATAATTTATCCATCTGAGCCTGCAACTTTTGCCACACCGAAGCAGACCTGGTGAACATAACAAAAAAAAACCAGTTTGTCAGCATCCAACCAGTAGCAAAATCCTTAGAATTAAAATAAATACAGATTGAAGGAAAACCTGCGGCCTTGGGGAGAGAACGCCAGCATCCTTCTCCATGAGCCTGAATATATTGGGTAAGCCTTTCATCCTCTTCCTTGGTCCAGGCTCCCTTGTTTCTGTCACCATTGGCACAGCAAGGCGCTCTTCCCATCGTTTAGCAGAGAAGCAAAATTTCTAGGGCCGAAGCGATAAGATGATTGAGCATAGAACAAAAAGGGCATGAGAACGATTGTAATATATGATTTTGGATAACGGCAAAGAAGTGGATAGGTGCCCAAATTATTAAATGATATCTGGTGTAGTGTTAGGTAAAAATGTGAGTGTTGCTGACTGTGGTGGGTTGACGAGAATGGTCGTTCAGGCATTGGGACTGAAGTTGATAAGATGTGTGTTGTTCGGTATACGTATCTTTCTAAGAAAACAACCAAGGGAGTCTGGCATGGATTCACCCACTTCATTTGTCTTAAAAGCATAGGACCCAATGCCATGTGAAGTAGCTGCGAGTATGTGGTTGAGAGTTGAGACTGTCCTTCCAACCAAACCAACAGACTCTTTGTATCTTTCTTATTTCCAAAGTAAAATCACTATAGATACACAGTTATGTGTGGTTTGACGGAAAGTTTCTTTGGGTGAGACCCAGGAAACCGCGGTTCAAATCTCATTCATGAGTATGTGGCTTGCTATAAAAATCACTATAGCACTCTTATCTATTTCTATGGGAATTAGTGTTTTTTAAATATAATTTTAACATATTTCTATATGTAAAAATTTCACATCTTTTTAAATAAATGGTGATTGAGTATACTACTACATCAGTTTTTAATGTTATTGATTCAAAACTCATGAGTAATCTCATCCACATCATCACTAAAAAAAAATTATATAACAAAATATATAAACATGTAAATGTAAATTAGAAACACCACGCCCATGATTTAGAAAAAAAAAAACTTATCTTATAGTATAATTTTAATGTCTTGTTATAGTAACAATTATTGTTTCTATATTTATTATTAGTATTTTCTTAAAGTTAGAGTTATAATATAATTAAGGTTATGATTATAATAAAATTAATTTTATCTTTACTTTGTATTATTTAAGTTTTGATTATGAGTTTTTGCTTATATTGTAATGTTTTACATTAACAAAATGTAATATTTTGAATTATTAAAATTGATTTCATTGTGATGTCATTGATGGAGAGACTTGAAGTGTTAAACTGAAAGTTTACATGATATTTTTTGTGACTTTTCCTGGGTAAGGGATTGTAGTTTTTTTTTTAAGCAAAACTTACCAATGAGCATGCTACCTTCTTTCCTTTATTTTGTTTGTCTTCAATATTTATGAGTAGTAATTGATGTAGGTATACTAGTAGTAGGCATACTTCTTTGTGCTCTGTACATTTATATTATGCTTTTCTAGCTTTAGTGATTCTAATTGGCTTTCTGTCACTTTTTTTTTACTAAGAGACTGTGGCTTTTTGTGACTTTTCCATATTAAGGGATTGTGGCTTTTTTTTGGTAGCAAAACTTACCAATGAACACACTACCTACTTTGCTTTATTGTGTTTGACTTTAGTATTTGAGTAGTCATCATGTAGGCAAAATTGCTGCTCAGTGCATCTATATTATGCTTTTTTGGCTTTTGTGACTACTGATTGGGGCTTTTTTGTCTTTTTTTCTAAGAGATTGTGGCTTTTTGTGACTATATTATGCTTTTTTGGCTTTTGTGACTAGTGATTGGGGCTTTTGTGACATTGTTTTACTAAGAGATTGTGGCTTTTTGTGACTTTTCATGATTAAGGGATTGTAGCCTTTTCTCATTTTTTGCTAGCTAAACTTACAAATCAACACATTACCTTCTTTGCCTCATTGTGTTACATTTAAATATTTATGAGTAGTCATTGATGTAGACATACTTCTTCGTGCTTAGTGCATCTATATTATGTTCTTTTGGCTTTTGTGATTGAGTGATTGCAGTTTTTCAAGACTATTTTTAGTAAGAGACTAGGGGTTCTTTTGACTTTTCTTGATTAGGGGATTGTAGTTTTTTTTTTTGTTTTTTGGTAGCAAACCTTACCAATGAAGACGCTACCTTCTTTTCTTTATTGTGTTCCACTTCAATATTTATCAGTAGTCATTGATGTAGGCATATGAGTAGTCATTGATGTTGGCATACTTCTTGGTGCTTAGTGCATCTATGCGATCTTTTATTGACTTTTGTGACTAGGTGATTGCAACTTTTCTTGACTTTTTTTACTAACATATTGTGGATTTTTGTGATTTTTCCTAACTAAGGGATTGTAGCTTTTTTGGTTTTTTGATAGTAAAACTTACCAAAGAACATGATATCTTGTTTGCTTTATTGTGTTTGACTTCAATATTTATGAGTAGTCATTGATGTAAGCATATAAGTAGTCATTAATGTAGGCATATGAGTAGTTATTGATGTAGGAATACTTCTCGGTGCTTAGTGCATCTATATTATGCTTTTGATTTAAAACAAAATCCCTTGTCGTCACATTCTTTAGAACTTATTTTCTCTAGGTTGATGGAGGTCCCTCGATAAAATACAAATTCTAGTTTTGTTATGATGGAGTTAGATAAGATGAAAAAATTCCAAGTGAGCTCTGTCATAGTTGAAGTTTAAGAAGAAATCCAAGATAGATGGTGTTTGGGAAAACACTAGCTTTTATTGTCCCTTGATCAAGAAATTAAGGGAGCGTGTTGCAAGTGGTGGGGTTAGGGATCTGATTATATCACCAAGTTGGGGGATCACGCTTCAAAGGTTTAATTTTTCCAAGGATCTTGGTCTCTACATAGGTTAGTGATGCTTTCTGGTTGTGCTATTTAGATCTTCTTGTATGAATTGTATGAATTATAAAAATTATTTTTTGTGACATTGGATTTATCCTTAGGGTTTAAGCGTGTTCAGTCGGGAAATTTTCTTTCCTGCAAATATTCACACTACTTTGCTTATTAGTGATGACAACATGGAGACTCAATTTAAAGAACTATCGAAAAGTAGATATGTTATTCATTAAATTCTTGAGGTAAATGAAACGTCTCTTAGAACTATGGAATATGCTTATTTTGATGAGGTGAACTATTTATTTGAGATAGATAGATTTTATAGGTCAATTTAAAAAAAAAAAATCGTAATAGAGTGATAACCATCCAACTATGTTTTTCAATAAAACTATACCTTGGTTGCTTGTTGAATTTGCAAAAATCAAAATTCAAAATCCTAAAATTAACCTTAATCTCAAACTCATATTATTTAATCTTAAAATGTAAATTTATCTAAATAATAATATACAAAGTCATATAAATGAAATATATCCATTTAATTCATCTAATTTCTAAATTTTAATAAAACTTCCTCAATTTCCATCCACCTTTTCTCTTAAGCCATTATTGCAAAGTACCCACACCTAATTCATTACTCATTCAAACATCATATATATATGGATGTGTGATGCAGGGGCATTGGACACTAGCCAGCAATGTAGGAATTTTGTCCACATGTTGTGGCCAGGAGGGTTCGAGAACAGTTGAATTGTAACAGCTAGGTGTCAATACCCAGCTGATTGTTTCATTTAGAGTAGTTAGAGAGGTAGAATTCGAATAGCTTTAGATTAAAGCCATCTGTCTTATTTAGTTTTCAAATAATTGTAATGAGGCTCCTGAATTTCCATAACGGTCCTCGCAGAGGAACCGAAAGGACATATGTTTATGTATATAAATGAATTCCCTCGGATGCATTGAGGGGAGAGGAGAGGAAGAGATTCCTGCAATAAAATCTGTGTATGAGCAATTGCTTCCTATCGAATGAATTTCAATTTCCGTCGATTATATATTGTCTTGGAATGATAATAGTGAGAAAATTCGGTTGATTGCGAAGTGATTGTGTATTGGAAATTCCGTCCTCTGTCTTGAATTCCCGTAATTTGTCGGATAACCTTGTGAAGTTAACCCCAACCCCAGACGAGGTCTGTACAGTGAATACTGGCGGTAGAACTCTGTTTATGGTAGTGGAATTCCCGCGGAAATAAAGAATTACGGTTGTTGGCGTTAATTGAATTCCCCAACCGGAGGTAGCAAACCTGAGTTAATGAAGAGGAGGATCGTACAGCTGGCGTGAACCATAGTTAAACACTGTAGCGAAACCACAAGTGGTTCTGGAAGGCGGATTGCCCCATTCCGCACCGCTTTCGCAGCCTAGGTGGTATTCTCTGAATCGGAGCGATTCCATATAGGAATCGACACGTGGCAAGGGACCCATTCCAAAACCGCCGGTTAACCTGCGCCTTCGCGAGTTAAGCCTCGTATCAGGGCGACGAGCGAAATCAAAGAGAACCGTTGATCCAGGAGAGGGCCATCAGACGGTGCTTGTGTACCGAAGATGTGCGAATTCTAACGAACTTAGCCGGAGGTTAGTTAAGGTACGTCGCGGCGTTTGATTGGTTGTTGATTATGTTATGTGGGGCCGGTCCAAAAGTTTATTATAAAGTTTGGTTCTAAGCATGGTGTATAAATATAAAGCTGAAGATTTAATTATTATAAAGTGTCGGGATTTTATATAAGGCGCGCGGAATGTACATTTAACGTGTGAAGTTATAAACCTTGGTTATAAAGTTTGGGGATATCTATATATACCAGTGGGAAATTATAATATAACATTCGGTAGTTGTGAATACGTTTATTTGTCAATTTCTTTGAAATTGATAAATAAATATAAAGGAAGAAAAAAAGAGCCATGTGGGCAGTCCAAGGGGAAAAGTTGACAGAGCCACGAAGCTGTTGACCATCCCTCCATTGGGCGTTGACCTTTGCTTTGCTGCGTCATTTGTGGTATCAGAGCGGGTAGTTTAAGTTGTTTGCTGACATGGCAATCTGACTTGGTAGAGGTGCTGGCAGAAGGAGACCTGTAGCCAACGCAGAAGTGTTGGAGGTTTTGCAGAGGGTCGAGGCCATAATGGATGCCGTGGAGCGAATACAGACCAGAGATCCTGAAGACATCAACGAACCTGAAACAGAAGCAGCTGAAGAAAATGTTGAAATTCCTCCTGACATGAGGCTCCTTAGGACTATTCTGGGGTCTGCAGTTAAGCCCAGAATTGAAGTGTCAAGCTATGCAGGGGGACTGAATCCAGAAGAGCTGGTGGACTGGATAAATGAACTGAACAAGTGCTTTGATTATGAAGAAATAAGTGAAGATAAAAAGGTCAAGTTGGCAGTAACAAAGATGAAAGGACATGCTGCACTTTGGTGGGATGGAGTGCAGGCAGAAAGGAGGAGAGTTGGCAAGCAACCTATCAAGAGCTAGACCAGAATGATGGCCAAGTTGAAAGGTAAATTCCTGCCTAGTGATTACCAGCTGACATTGTATAGACAAATGCAGAACCTGAGACAGAGGTTGCTGACAGTAAAAGAATACACAGAGGAGTTCTACAGAGTGAGCATAAGAGCTGGGAAATTCCAAGATACACCAGAAAAGACTGCTAGATATGTGAATGGTCTCAAGCTAGAGATCCAAGATGAGATTGGTCTCTTGTCTCCCAAGATAGTAGAAGAGGCGTACCAGATGGCCTTGAAAGCAGAGGAGAAACTCCTGAGGAAACAGTCTACCAAGAAGAGAGGTACTTTTCGTGGGAAGGGAAGTCAGGGTGGTAGAGGAAAGCCTACACCCAGGGATGGAGCTAACAGTAGCTCACCTCAGAATTCATCTACAGAGGAGGATGCAAGTGGCAAAAGGGGTCCTTACAGAGGAAAAGGAAGAGGAGGCAGAGACAGAGGCAGAGGTAGAGAGTTGAGGTGTTATATATGTCAGGGAATGGGACATAAGCACTATGAGTGTCCAGAGAATGTGGGTTCTGGTCCAAGAAATGTTGTTGTTGCCCAAGTTGAAGAAGAAGCAGAAATTGAAGAAAAAGTTCTTCCAGAGAGAGGAGAGTCCTTGGTGGTTAATAAGGTCTTGTTGAAACAAACCAAAGAAGTCACTGAACCTTCACAAAGGAAGACTTTGTTTAGGAGCATATGCAAAGTCCAAGGGAAATGCTGCCAGCTAATCATTGATAGTGGTAGCACAGACAATTTGGTTTCCACTGAGGTGATAGAAAAACTGAAGCTGAAGACTAGGGAGCACCCCACTCCCTACAGGGTGTCCTGGCTACATAAAGGGCACCAGCTGGTTGTAAAAGAACAGTGTGAAATAGAGCTGCAAATGGGCAAATACAAGGACAAGGTTTTGTGTGATGTAATGCCCATGGATGTGTGTCATATACTGCTGGGTAGACCTTGGCAGTTTGACAGAGCAGCAGTGCATGATGGCAAGAAGAACACTTACAAGTTCTTCAAAGATGGGGTACATCATATATTGATTCCCATGGAAGAAGGAGAGCCATCCAACAAAGTGATTGATCCAAAGACCTTGTTGCTGAGTGGGAAGGAATATCTGCAGCAGATAGAAGAAGAAGAGGCAAGCTTTGCTTTAGTTTGCAAACCAAAAGTAGTTCTTACTTCTACAAAGATTTCTGATTTGCCAATAGAAATCCAAGAGATGTTAGATGATTACTGTGACATTGTTATGGATGATTTACCTGATGAGCTGCCACCTGTGAGAAAGATCAGCCATCAGATAGATTTTATCCCTGGTTCAAATCTGCCAAATAAGGTAGCCTACAGAATGACCCCCAAGGAAAATGAATAAATCAGGAGACAAGTACAGGAACTGGTGGACAAAGGACTGATCAGAGAAAGTTTGAGTCCATGTGCAGTACCAACAGTGTTGAGCCCAAAGAAAGATGGAGGCTGGAGGATGTGTACTGATTCCAGAGCAATTAATAAGATCACAATCAGGTACAGATTCCCTTTACCCAGAATTGAGGATTTGATGGACTGTTTGAGTGGTGCTAAATATTTCTCAAAGATAGATTTGAAGAGTGGATACCATCAGATTAGGATAATAGAGGGTGATGAGTGGAAAATTGCCTTTAAAACAAATGAAGAGCTGTATGAATGGATGGTAATGCCTTTTGGGTTGTCAAATGCACTTAGTACTTTTATGAGACTTATGAATGAAGTATTGAAGGAATTCATTGGTAAATTTGTGATAGTATACCTAGATGATATATTAGTTTTCAGCAGAACTAAAGAGGAACATTTAAGGCATCTTAATCATGTTTTGAAGAAGCTGCACCAAGAGAAACTGCTGATAAATTTGAAGAAATGCTCATTCATGAAGGAGGAGTTGGTGTATTTGGGGTTTGTTGTTTCTGCAGAAGGATTAAAGATGGACCCAGAGAAATTCAAGGCAATTATGGAGTGGCCTTCACCCAAGAATGTTTTTGAGGTAAGAATTTTCCATGGACTTGCTAGTTTTTACAGAAATTTTATAAGAAACTTCAATAAGATCAATGCACCCATAGTTGAGACAATAAAGAAGAACAAATAGCCATTTAGGTGGACTGCTGAAGCAGAAAGAAACTTTAAAGTTTTGAAGCAAAAGATAACAGAGAAGCCTGTTTTGATCCTGCCTGATTTTACTAAACCATTTCAAGTAAAATGTGATGCCAGTGGGGAAGCCATTGGAGCTGTGTTGAGTCAGGATGATAGGCCTGTAGCCTATTTCAGTGAAAAGCTGAATGACACCAGGAGAAAGTATTCCTCTTATGAGAAGGAATTCTATTCAATTGTTCAAGCATTGAAGAAGTGGAGGCACTATTTGATGTCCAAAGAATTTGTATTGTATTCTGATAATCATGCTTTGCAGTATATTGTGCAGCAGCCCAAGTTGAAACATAAGCATGCTAAATGGGTTGAGTATCTCCAAAGTTTTAATTTTGTTTTGAAACATATAAGTGGCCAAGCCAATAAAGTAGCTGATGCTTTGAGTAGGAGACACATGCTTGTTCAAGAGACTAATTTTGAAGTTGCAGGATTCGATTTTCTCAAAGAATTGTATAAAACAGATCCAGATTTTAAAGAAGCATTTGAAGCATGTAGTAACCCTGTTCTAACAAATAGAAGTCAGTGGCTGGATTATTTCCTGCAGGAGGACTTGTTATTCAAAAAGAACCAACTGTGTATACCAAAATGTTCCATGAGAGAAAATTTGATCAAAGAAAAGCATAATGGTGGACTTGCTGGACACTTTGGTACTGATAAGACTTATGAGGAGCTGAGTCACTTTTATTTCTGGCCCAAGATGAGAACAGAAGTGGACAAGTTTGTGAAGAACTGCAAGATTTGTCAATATGCTAAAGGAAGGAGCCAGAATGCAGGATTGTACACTCCCTTGCCTATTCTAGACAGGCCTTGGGACATGGTGAGTATGGATTTTGTTCTAGGATTGCCCAAGAATCAGAGAGGGAATGATGCAGTCTTTGTTGTGGTGGACAGATTCTCCAAAATGGCACATTTCATCCCATGCTATAAAACTAGTGATGCCACCCATGTTGCTAACTTGTTTTTCAAAGAAGTTGTTAGATTGCATGGGTTACCCAGGAGCATTGTTTCAGACCGAGACACCAGATTTGTGGGGCACTTTTGGAGGACATTGTGGAAGAAACTTGGTACCAAACTAAGTTTCAGCTCAGCTTATCATCCCCAGACTGATGGACAAACTGAGGTTGTGAATAGAAGTCTGGGAAATTTGTTAAGAAGTCTTGCAGGAGAGCATCCCAAGCAGTGGGATCATATTTTTCCCCAAGCAGAATATGCATACAATGACTCACCGAACAGAAGCACAGGGCAGAGTCCATTCCATATTGTTTATGGAATGCATCCCAGAGGAATATCAGAGTTAAGAAATCTAGGAAGGGCAGAGCTGAGAAGTGCAGATGGTGAGGAATTTTCTTCAGAGATCCAGGCCATACATGAACAAGTGAAACAACAACTACAAGGCAGTAGCATCAAATACAAAAGCAGAGCAGACTTGAGCAGAAGAGAAGTTCATTTTAAGTAGGAGATCAGGTTTTGGCACACTTGAGAAAGGAAAGGTTCCCAAAGAAGCAGTACAACAAATTGAAGTTCAAGAAGATTGGGCCATGCAAGATACTTAGGAAGTTTTCTGCAAATGCTTATGAGATTGAATTGCCACCTGATGTTGGAATATCTCCCATTTTTAATGTTGCAGATTTATACAAGTATGAAGATGATGGTGCAGAAGAAGGATCAACAAACAAGGAGCAGATTGAGTGGAAAGAACAGCTACCTATAGCACAGCCATTGCAACCAGAGAAGATATTGGATAAAAGACCATTCAGAAGAACCAGAGGACAAGAGTACTTATAGTACTTGATAAAATGGAAGGATAAGCCAGAGGAGGATGCCACTTGGATGACTGAAGGAATGTTGCAGAAGATAGGCAAATCAGTGGAGGAGCTCATGGACAGGAGCCATGAAGAAGATTGCCCTCGGGAGTCTGATGCAGGGGCATTGGACACTAGCCAGCAATGTAGGAATTTTGTCCACATGTTGTGGCCAGGAGGGTTCGAGAACAGTTGAATTGTAACAGCTAGGTGTCAATACCCAGCTGATTGTTTCATTTAGAGTAGTTAGAGAGGTAGAATTCGAATAGCTTTAGATTAAAGCCATCTGCTTATTTAGTTTTCAAATAATTGTAATGAGGCTCCTGAATTTCCATAACGGTCCTCGCAGAGGAATCGAAAGGACATATGTTTATGTATATAAATGAATTCCCTCGGATGCATTGAGGGGAGAGGAGAGGAAGAGATTCCTGCAATAAAATCTGTGTATGAGCAATTGCTTCCTGTCGAATGAATTTCAATTTCCGTCGATTATATATTGTCTTGGAATGATAATAGTGAGAAAATTCGGTTGATTGCGAAGTGATTGTGTATGGAAATTTCGTCCTCTGTCTTGAATTCCCGTAATTTGTCGGATAACCTTGTGAAGTTAACCCCAACCCCAGGCGAGGTCTGTACAGTGAATACTGGCGGTAGAACTCTGTTTATGGTAGTGGAATTCCCACGGAAATAAAGAATTACGGTTGTTGGCATTAATTGAATTCCCCAACCGGAGGTAGCAAACCTGAGTTAATGAAGAGGAGGATCGTACAGCTGGCGTGAACCATAGTTAAACACTGTAGCGAAACCACAAGTGGTTCTGGAAGGCGGATTGCCCCATTCTGCACCGCTTTCGCAGCCTAGGTGGTATTTTATGAATCGGAGCGATTCCATATAGGAATCGACACGTGGCAAGGGACCCATTCCAAAACTGCCAGTTAACCTGCGCCTTCGCCAGTTAAACCTCGTATCAGGGCGGCGAGTGAAATCAAAGAGAACCATTGATCCAGGAGAGGGCCATCGGACGGTGCCTGTGTACCGAAGATGTGCGAAGTCTAACGAACTTTGCCGGAGGTTAGTTAAGGTACGTCGCAGCGTTTGATTGGTTGTTGATTATGTTATGTGGGGCCGGTCCAAAAGTTTATTATAAAGTTTGGTTCCAAGCATGGTGTATAAATATAAAGCTGAATATTTAATTATTATAAAGTGTCGGGATTTTATATAAGGCGCGCGGAATATACATTTAACGTGTGAAGTTATAAACCTTGGTTATAAAGTTTGGGGATATCTATATATACCAGTGGGAAATTATAATATAACATTCGGTAGTTGTGAATACGTTTATTTGTCAATTTCTTTGAAATTGATAAATAAATATAAAGGAAGAAAAAAAGAGCCATGTGGGCAGTCCAAGGGGAAAAGTTGACAGAGCCACGAAGCTGTTGACCATCCCTCCATTGGGCACTGACCTTTGCTTTGCTGCGTCAATGTGTCATCTATTGACTTAAACATACGATACCTAAAGTGGTGAAATGTAGCAGCGACTCTATTTAATAAAATATAATAAGTAAACATGGAGTACGTACTCCCACCTTGATATTTTGATATACCATGCCTAAAGAGGTGAAATGTAGCAGCTACTCTATTTAATAAAATATAATAAGTAAACATGGAGTACGTACTTTCACCTTGATATTTTTAATGAATTGGATTTTGATGGCAAACCTTATGTGCTATAGAGAGAATTATAGCAATTTATTAATAAAAGTCATTGCTTTGTAAAGGCAAGGCAACATATTGTACATGAATTTTTAGAAACAACAGCGGTGTTAATAATGGGAATATATCAATCTTAACGTGTTAGAATTTGTTTTTTTATTTGGGGGAATCGGTAATTGGTGGGTTGTTTTTTATTTAGGGGAATCGGTAATTGGTGGGGTCTTATTCACTTATTCTTTTAGCCAAGACACAACAAACATATGTCTACACAAAGGTTTGATTTGATCCTGAGTGAATCGAGTGAAAATCGTCAACTATCTCCATTGTTGGACTTCCGCTTCACCGACAACTTGTTAGAAATTGTTAAAATTGCTATTAATTAAAACATATAGATTTCTTATTATGTAGTATTTAAGTTTTCCCATAATCATTATTTTTCTGGGCATTGTATTTAGGCATATTAAGTTTTAGTATTTATGGTGTGTTTTCTAATTTAGATATAGATTCCCTATTATGTAGTATTTGAGTTTTCTTTGGGCATTGTATTTAGGCATATTAGATTTTAGTATTTATGGTGTGTTTTCTAAATTTTTTGATTTAAAAAAAATTAAAGTAGACGTATTATATAATATTTTGTAATTGTTTATGTGTTACATGCTAGCTTTATATTCAAAATAAAAGGAACCACATATATTTCTTATATTGATTATAAAAGTTGCCTTTTAATATTATAAATGTTTTTTAAGTACAAGATTTATATTGAAAATAAAAGGTATGCATATTCTTTATATAATGTGTTTTTTAATGTTATAAATAGGTATAAATAAAACATCAAATTTTATAAAAAAATTATAAGATTAAAAAGTGTTTATAAGATATAAAAAATATAGTCACAAGATTTTCTGTTAAAGTATGTTTTGTGTGAAGATTAATGATAAGCAAGTGTTAAGTGTGTCTAGTTTAGAATAAGGTTTATATAATTGAACTATTAATAATTACTAACACAATCATATAAATTGGCTAAGAAATGTTATAATACTATGAATTAATATAATGGTTTACTAATACTATATTTTCAAAAAACCATAATCCATATATATATATATATATATATATATATATTAAATTAATTGATCTAATTAAAAGGTAAAAAGGGAATAACTTTTTTTAGATTAATATCAATCTTTGATTTGTGAATATTATTAAGAATATTTTAAAATATTTTGAGGAAATTACATATATACTATCCACTCATGTGTGTTTATTTGGAATAAGGCTTCCAAAATTTGAATTTAATTATCAATAATTATTAGCTAGATAATAGATATTTATATTGTTAGTAATAGTTATAGATTAAAAGTTGAGATTTATCTCAAAAGTAATTATGTCTTTTGATTCTTTTTAATTAAATTAATTAATTAAAAATTGACATATAAATATGAGTTATGTTTTTTGGACATGTGGTATTAGTAAATAATTATATTGACTTATGATATTGTAACTAAGCCTATTTACAAGTTTAAAATATCAATAATAAAGTAAAAATAAATATATATGATTAAAAATCTTATTACATATTTTTTCATATATATATATATGAACAAGATTATATAATTTAAACAAGTAACAAACATCTTCATACCTTCATTAAACATACTAATACAATTCAGAATAAAACAAAAACATTATTACAAGAGGAAGGGATAGCATTATCTACAGACATCCATGATCAATACAAACACATAAATTGCATTTAATGTACACAGCAAAAAGTTGGCGAGCCTTATTTCAGCTGCCATAGGCCCATTAATGCGCCCACGCAGGAAATGCCTGCCGCACGATGATCTACAGCTTTAATCTGACAGCGGGCATTTCCTGCCTAGGCGCATTAATGGGCCTATGGCAGCTGAAATAAAACTCACCCAAAAAATTACCACAAGTTGAATACACAAAGCAAAGTACGAAGATTCTCAAACAGAAAATCGGTGTATTTCTTGTAAGCTGAAGTGATATCCAAAAACATCAACCATTAATATGAACACATCCCATTGTATTTGAAAGAAGAAAATCGAAAGGCTCCAATATGGAATGCATTCAATACATTGTAGGTTACGAATTTATGTTTTTTCGGTACACCTTTCACATCAACAATAGTGAAAATTTCATGGAAAATTTATATAAAATATTACAAATGCAATAGTCATCCCCTAGAGTTTAAGAGTTTCAAAATATAATGAATGATGTTTTAAAAGTAATAACATGGAAAAAAAACAATAAAGATAAGTTAAATAGCAGAACTTTAATTAATTTAGATGGTTATAATATTTACAAGAGTATGGAAATTTCAGAAGACTCGAGAAAATATGACATGGAATTTATATTAGGTTTATTTTATTTAAAAATAATATAATAATAGATACATGATTTATTTATTTTTTTCATTTGCTTCCTATATATTTATAGTTGGATGGAATCTCCATCACTCTTAATAGAATTTAAATATAATTTATTTTTACTCACATAAATGTTTAGAAAATATTTTTTTCAACTTAAAACCACTTATGGTTACATAGTTGGATGGAATCTCCATCACTCTTAATAGAATTTAAACATAATTTATTTTCACTCACATAAATGTTTAGAAAGTATCTTTTTCAGCTTAGAACCACTTATGGTTACACAATGTATTCCAAGTCACTCTAAGGATATTCATTTGGTTGTGGTGCTGGAGGGATTTACTAACATGTTAAAGTTTGCTACTAAGGTGAACTTGTTTATCTTATAACACTATTTTATAAAACTAAATAAATGTTTTTCACCATTAAAAAATGTTTTAATATAACTGTTTAACATGTAATGGTGTTTTTAACATAAAAATACATATGTTCCACATCAAACTTGGAAAATGTGTCCTTTATTTCCTTAAAGGTGTCTCATAATCCAACCTTCTCAAATATCATTCCATCCAACCACTTTTATATGTCTTTAAGGCATACCTCATCTTTACCCCACCACTTCTTAATGAAGTCCTTATGAGATTTATGGACATCCTCATGCATGGTTTTTCCATTATATAATGTCACATGATTATTCTAATAAGCATACAAGTTAATTTAATTTATAATTATTTTAAAAGTTTTTCTCTTTTGTTTAAAAAATTATCTATTACTTTCATTCTTTTTTTCCATGACAACTTGATTTCTTTCAATTGGATATACAATTGTAGCTCCTTATCTTATCTTTCCCTTTATAGGACAATAAACATATAGGATACCTATAGTGGAATGTGATTAACAAAAAAATCAATGTTTATTTGGATGTATGAATATAGGTTGAGATGAATTTCACATTATCTAGTGCCACATTTTTCCCTCTTATCTCAACAACGGGCTCTATATATCATCCATGTTTCAAGAAATAATTATATTCAAACTCCTATGTATATTTGAAGAGGCTAAACCCTGATGGGGTTGTTAATAACATTAATGTTGATGACATGGGAAGTTGGAGGTTGTGCCTACCACCTCCCAATTACGTTATGCTTTAATGGCATGGAGGGTTGCAACACGAGATTGTTCAATATTTCATGCATGCGTATGTTTGGCATGAAAGGTTGGATTCTTTACATGTGTGGTATGTTGGAGGCTTTGGTATTTGTAGGCACATATTGGAGAGGCGGCGAGGGTCATACCTTGACCTCCCTATACTGGCTGCTAGTTTATTTAGTGAACATAGTGACTTTAGCTTTCTGGAGATTCAATTACGTTGGAATTTGTTCTCACTTTAGGATTTGTAATGTGCTAGTGAGGGTTCTGTCTATCTGCACTTGTGTTCCTTCTCAGTCTTTTGTCTTCAACTATTTTCATGGTGGTTTTTTCCAATTACTGAGGTGGTTTGTGTTGTTGGGGCTAGTCTTCTTGTTTGTTGTTATATGTTTCATGGTTTCCTTTCCAGGTCAACGAACCATTCTAGTTCTTTCGGCCATATGTTTTCAGATTTTATATTCTTGGAATGTCTCGAGTCAAGAAATTTCAAATGTTTTCTGATTTGGTAGGTTTTCTACTGTGAAGTCCTATAGAAATGTATTAGGTTACTTGTTAGTCAGTTGCTTAGTTTTTCCTGAGTATTGTATCTAGTATTTTGAGAAATACATGGGTAAAGTTGTGAATTTCATGGTGCTGGGTTGTGAGGTGTCTGTTGAAGGAGTTGAGTCTCCATCTCTCCCTCCTATAAATTTGGTAGGACCTGAGTTAATTATAATGATATTTGGAGATGATTTAGTGGTATTAGGTTTAGGGTGTCAAGCTGGCATGTCTCGTCTTTCCTCTTGTTCTTTTGTAGGTTGTGGCCACCCCAATGTGTCCCTTCTCCATAACATTGATGCCTCCTAGACAATGAGTGCACTATATATGGGAGGAGGTAGTAATGTGATGCAGGGCTAATGGCTAACCCTGATCTTTCCCACATTAACATTATGGAGTATATGATTCTCCATATTCACCCATTACAATGGGCTTTCCCAAATATCTCCTTGAGTTTTATTCGAACCCTTAACTCAGAACCCACTTTATATTTTACAATATTAACCTTTTCTCTACATATATGTAGAAGCTTATATTATAAGTGGTTCTATCGGATTTGAATTTAAACTCAATTATCCATACAACAATGATTTTACCTTTATAATATTCCGCTTACCTTTCTATTTTCTCTTCATTCGTGACCACAACACATCACCCAATGAACGTCTCAACACATGGCTTTAAGTATTCCTCCATGGCATCACCGATCCCATATCGCATCGTGAATTTTAAACCATATCGCATTCCCAAAACTTAGCACAATATCGCTAATCTATAGGTTTCGCAAATCAGTAAACATAACAGTTTGCATATCGGAACATATAACATATCGCATATCCTTCATCCTTTAACTAGATGAGATATGTGATGGCATCTCATCACAAACCCCACTTCTTTTCGCATCGCAACTTACAACAATTCACTTGCGATAACTTAACATATAAATATAAAAATCGTCGAGAGCGATGTGTGCTAATTTTTTTATGGCCGAATGTAATATAATCTGCATCGTCCATTCTCCTACTTTATGTTTGCGATATTATCTCAACTGTCAATCTCCACTTCACTCTGCGACATGATCTTGTCCATCCATCCTCCACTTCAATACTGCAATTTGATCTTAACCATCGATCTCTCAACCTTTATTTTTGCGATACGATTATGACCATCCATCTCAACCTTCAACCCCATTTGCCGAAATTACATCCGCTATTGATCAAGTGTGATCCGACGGTCCCTGTGCCTCCTCCTATGTAACTTTACTTGGTTCCTTTGCACGTCCTTCTTTAGCTCCTTCCACACGATTCCTTTTGTGTCTTGGTATACTGTCAAATTTTCGTTCTTGGGTTGTTCTTCCATGGCATTAAATCCCTCCTAAGCTTTATTATGATGATTCACTCATACTCAAACACGATAAAACCTACACAATCACCTTTGCATGGTATTATCAGTCTGGTCCTTTTCAGGTTCACCTGCACACCTATATTATACGAAATACTCTGATTATCCACAATTTTTATAATTCATCAACAAAACACACTCTACACGAACTCAGAATTGAGTTTTCTATTCACAAGAAAATATTTACACAATAATGAATCTCCTCTTGGCCTGATTTTATATTTCATTGGCCTCTCAACACTACTTCTCTCTCTCTTCCCATAGGCTTACAATCAAATCTCCTCTATTACCTATCTAAGAATCATGGTCCCCTAATTCCTTTGAGGCTTACAAATATATACAAAAGGTTCTGCAAGCAAGTCTGGTTCAGATCCACAATTTTCTTAGCTAAATCCTAAAAATCCTCTAAGTCCACTTTTGAGTCAACCAATTCGTAAGGATCCTCTCTAGTTCCACAAAAACATGAACTAATTTGTAATCTAAGATTTATAATATTTTAGAATCTCTCAATCCTCACCAACCACTCATGTTCTCCTACATTCAAGAACATTTACAAATATGCCTCACAATATTTAATTAAATCCTATTCTAAAGTTCTCACATAAAATCACTCAAAACATTGAAAATTACATTAATGAAATTCTTAGGAAACCAACTCCCTTGAAAACAAAAGACCCCCTAGATTCTACTAAATGTACAAAATTTGGAACCATGATGCTCTTGCGTCAGACTCCCATGGTAGAAATTAATCATGATCTCCAGATCATGTGTCTTCAATTATGATGGAATTCCTCCTAGATCCCAGACCTTAGTTTGTAATTTGTCTTTGGTTGCCTCCCTTTCTACTTTTTTATTGCTGTTATTGTTGTTTGTTGTTGTTCTCTAGGTCTCCATACTTTATGTTGCATTTCCCCACTGGCTATTCTCTCACATTATTCTGCTCTCTTTTTCTTGTTGATTTCTTCTTCTGAGACACTTTCATCATCAACCTTCTCATTCTTTCAATATCCATGTCTAGTTTATCTTATGACTGGTACTCACTCTGCCAATTTTTGTTGTACTTTATCCATTCATATTCAAGCTATTGTTTGTTACCTTCACTTTGGATTTGTTGGATTCTTACTACCACCCTTACATCCTTACCTTCTTGTTTCTTCTGAACTTTTATCTCATCTCCAAAAAACCTCTATTCAATATCTTTGATAAAAACATCATACTGAGATGCTTCCAGCAAAAATTTAAGCAATTCACTTTCTACCCGATTCCTTTCAAACACCTCATCACTATCTCGTTTATCAATTCCAGCATAACTCTCCTCCTTTTCCTTGACAACATCCCATATCTGTCCTTCAGTTCCTTGACTAATCCTCATAGTCAATTCAGTATCCTTCAGTTCTAAGATTGATTCTTCTTTAGCATGCAAGATATCTGCCCTATCTTCCTCTTCATTACTATTCTTCTCTTTGTCACTATTATGTGACACTTCCATTAGTCCTTCTGGGTTGACTGAATCTTCCTCATTCACATATCTACCTATGCATCCCTCAAGAAACCTCATTTCTCCTTAGTTATAAACTTAAACATTTTTAGTCTAATCCATGGTTTATTACCTCCCTTGTGTATTTTCTGTATTCAATCTCTACTGTTCTTCTGAAATACATTAAATTTGTATACTTGATATATTATCATTGTGTATGATATTCCTCAAGAATGCCAAGACCTCACTTCCATCTCTGATACCCCCATTCTGCTTGAATTCAAATATGATATTGTCTATATGCTTCCTCTTCTTTGAAAATACCCAAAAATTGTCCATCATTATATATTTCACCTGCAAAAATACACAAATTATCAATTTTCAAAACATAAGACCTTGCGGTCACACTTGATGCTTCAGCCATCAGGTCTTCTTGCTGCTTTGAATCCTTCATATGATTCAGATCCTCTTAAATATTTTCCTTTGTCTCTTCCTTACTTTCAGAAATCAATGGGCCATGTTCTGGTTCACATACCAAAACTTTCTCTACATACTCACTTATTCTGAGTAACTCTTCCTTCAATTGAGAATTCACTCTATTCTCCCACTTCACTCGTAACCTATGACATTTTAATTTCCTTATCATAAGCCAACCATACCTCTAGTCTCCCTTATTCATCTGTAACATTTCCATCAATAACCCAAGATGAAAATTTATCTCAGCTTTATGTCTATCAATATCTTCATGACTCGTCATCTCTATGCCTTTTACCTTGGCATGTTTCCTTTTCTTGTGGCTTTCCTTTGAACCTCTGCAATGACCCTCAGTGATCATCGGCTTCCCCTCCTTTGTGAACTCCTTATTATTCACTTGGGGGTTGCACTAAGACTCTGTTTCTCAACAAGTCTCCATACCTCCTGCAAGTACCTCACCAAGCCTTCTCTCCTTTGAGCTTGGTCTTTTGGTAACACTAGTTCTCTTTCTCTAGAACGTCTATTGAGCAACTCCTTTGCTCCTTGGCTTCTGCAATTCCACTTCCTTCTGTGAGCACTCTTGTCCTCTATGTCGAACCTTTAGTTGGATTCTTCAGCTTCACTTCTACTTTCCTTCAGAGTATCCACTTTACTCTGACTTTAAGAACGTAACTGGTTCTTCTCTTACAACTCCTATTTTTGTTCTTTTGCTGAGATATTCCTCCTTCAATTTGCAATCTAAAATCTGCAAACACAATCCTCAAACCTAGAATTAATATAAGAACATACCATATTACCTTCAGATCTTCTGCGATAATATTCTCACCGTCCATCTCAACCTTCAACCCGGTTTGCCAAAATTACATCCGCTATTGATCAAGTGTGATCTGACGGTCCCTGTGCCTCCTCCTGTGTAAATTTACTTGGTTCCTTTGCACATCCTTCTTTGTCTCCTTCCACGTGATTCCTTCTATGTCTTGGTATACTATTGGGATTTTGGTCTTGGGTTGTTCTTCCACGACGTTAAATCCCTCCTGAGTTTATTCTGATGATTCACTCATACTAAAAAACGATAAAACCTCCACAATCACCTTTGCACGCTATTCTTAGTCTGGTCCTTTTCAGGTTCACCTACACACCTATATTATATGAAATACTCAGATTATCCACATTTTTTATAATTCATCAACACAACACACTCTACACGAACTCAGAATTAATTTTTCTATTCACAAGAAAATATTTACACAACAATGAATCTCCTCTTGGCCTGATTTTATATTTTAGTGGCCTCTCAACACTACTTCTCTCTCTCTGCCCGTAGGCTTATAATCAAATCTCCTCTATTACCTATCTAAGAATCATGCTCCCCTTAATTCCTTTGAGGCTTACAAATATATACAAAAGGTTCTGAAACCAATTTTGGTTCAGATCCACAATTTTCTCAACTAAATCCTAAAAATCCTTTAAGTCCACTTTTGACTCAACTAATTCCTAAAGATCCTCTCTAGTTCCACAAAATCATGAAATAATTTATAATCTAAGATTTACAATATTTCAGACTCTCTCAATCCTCACCAATCACTCATGTTCTCCTACATTCGAGAACATTTACAAATGTACCTCACAATATTTAATTAAATCCTATTCTAAAGTTCTCACTTAAAGTCACTCAAAAGTTTGAAAATTACATTAATGAAAAATTTAGGAAACCAACTTCCTTGAAAACACAACACCCACTAGATTCTACTAAAAGTACAAAATTTGGAACCATGATGCTCCTACATCATATTCCCAAGGTAGAAATTAATCATGATCCCCAGATCATGTGTCTTCAATTATGATGGAATTCCTCCTCGATCCGAGACCTTAGTTTGTAATTTGTCTTTGGCTGCCTCTCTTCCTTTCTGTTGTTTTGTTGTTGTTGTTTGTTGTTGTTCTCTAGGTATCGATACTTTATGATGCATTTCCCCACTGGCTATGCTCTCACATTATTATGCTGTCTTTTTCTTGTTGATGTCTTCTTCTGAGACACTTTCATCATCAACCTTCTTATTCTTTAAATCTCCATGTCTAGTTTATCTTATGACTGGTACTCACTCTGCCAATTATTGTTGTACTCTATCCATTCATCTTCAAACTGTTTTTTGTTACCTTCACTTTAGACTTGTTGGATTCTTACTACCACCCTTACATCCTTACCTTATTGTTTATTATGAACTTTTATCTCATCTCAAAACAACCTTTGTTCAATATATTTGATAAAAATATCATACTTAGATGCTTCCAGAAAATAGTTAAGAAATTCTCTTTCTACATGATTCCTTTCAAACACCTCATCACTATGTCGCTTATCAATTCCAGCATAAATCTCATCATTTTACTTGACAACATCCCATAACTGTCCTTCAGTTCCTTGACTAATCCTCGTAGTCAGTTCAGTCTCGTTCATTTCTAAGACTGATTCTTCTTTAGCATGAGACATATATGCCCCATCTTCTTCTTCATTACTATTCTTATCTTTGTCACTGTTATGTGACACTTACATCTGTCCTTTCTAGGCTAAATGAATCTTCCTCATTCACATATCTACCTATGCATCCCTCAAGAAACCTCATTTCTACATCAATATTACTAAAACTTAAATAATTTACCCGAGGTCTCAATCCATGGCTTGACTCAAACTCCCTTAACATATTTTCTAATAATAAAATATCTCTGTTATCTTCCTCAAGCGTTAAATTTGTATTCTTGATATCTTCCTCCAACTATGTATGATCTTCCTCATGAGACCTAACTCTCTCATCCTTCTTCTTTAAAACTGAATTCAAATTCTATCTCTTTGCTTCCTCTTCTTTGACAATACCCAAAAAATTTCCATCATTATATATTTCACCTACAAACATACACAAATTATCAATTTCAAAAACATAAGACCTTGCGGTCTCACTTGATGCTTCATCCATCAGGTCTTCTTGTTGCTTTTAATCCTTCATATGATTCAGATCCTCTGTAATATTTTCCTCTTTCTCTTCATTACTTTAAGAAATCAATGGGCCATGTTCTGGTTCATATACCAAACGTTTCTCCACATACTCATTTATTCTGAGTAACTCTTCTTTCAATTGAGAATTCACTCCATGATCCCACTTCACTCACAACCTATGCCATTTGAATTTCCTTCTCTTAAGCCAACCATACCACTGGTATCCCTTATTCATATGTAACATTTCCATCAATAACCCAAGACGAAAATTTATCTTAGCTTTCTCTCTATCAATATATTATTGAGTCATCATATCTATGCCTTTTACCTTGGCATGTTTCCTTTTGCTGTGGCTTTCCTTTGAACCTTTGTAGTGACCCTATGTGATCATCGTCTTCCCCTCCTTTGTGAAATCCATATTGTTCACTTGTGGACTGCACTAAGCCTCTTTTTCTTAGCAAGTCTCCATACCTGCTGTAGGCACCTCACCAAGCCTTCTCTCCTTTAAGCTCGGTCTTTTGGTAACACTGGTTCTCTTTCTTTGGAACGTCTATTGAGAAACTCATTTGCTCCATGGCTTCTACAATTTCACTTCCTTATGAGAGCACTCTTGTCCTCTCTGTCCAACCTTCCGTTGGATTCTTCAGGTTCACAGCTACTTTCCTTCAGAATATCCACTTTACGCTGCCTTTAATAACACAACTGGTTCTTCTTTTACAACTCCTCTTGTTGTTCTTTTGCTAAGATATTCCTCCTTCAGTTTGCAATCTAAAATTTGCAAACAAAATCCTCAAACCTAGAATTAATATAAGAACATACTATATTACCTTCAGATATTCTGTCACACTTATCTCTATGTGTTGTTTCCTGTCAGATTTAAAATCCGATCCTTTCTTCCTTTACATGCATAATCTCTTTCTTCTCTGCTACCAAATGTCTTCTACATAGTTCATCTCTGTAATATTCATTAATAATTTTTTTTCATTTATTCGCTCTGATACCAAATGTCTTCTGCATAGTTCAGCTCTGCAACCTTGATTTATAACAATTTTTTCATTTATTTTCTATGATACCAAATGATACAGGGTTTATAGAATTTAACCCCACTCTGTTACCCACATTAACCTTATGGAGCATATGCTTCTCCATATTCAACCATTAGAATGGGTTTTCCCAAATATATCCTTGAGTTTTATTTGAACCCTTAATTTAGAACCCACTTTATATTTTATAATATTAAAATTTTCTACACATGCATGTGGAAGCTTATATTATAAGTGGTTCTATCAACTTTTCTCTAAACTCAATTAGCCATACAACAACACTCTTACCTTTATAATATTCCTCTTACCTTTCTATTTTCTCTTCATCCGTGATCACAACACATCACCCAATGAACCTCTCAACACATGGCTTTAACTATTCCTTCATGGCATCACTGAACCCATATCACATCACAACTTTTAAACCATATCCAATTTCCAAAACTTAGCACAATATCGCTAATATACCGATTTTGCAAATCGGAAAACATAACATTTCACATATCAAAACATATAACATATCACATATCCTTCATCCTTTAACCAGATGTGATATGCGATGGTATCACATCGCAAACCCCACTTCTTTTCGCATCACAACTTACAACAATTAACTTGCGATTACTTAACATATAAATATAAAAATTTCCAATAGTGATGTGCACTAACAATCTTATGGCCGAATGCGATATAATATGGATCGTCCATTCTCCTAATTTATGTTCTCTATATGATCTCAATTGTAAATCTCTGCTTCAATCTGTGGCATGATCTTGTCTGTACATCATCCACTTCAATACTGCAATTTGATCTTAACCATCCATCTCTCAACCTTTATTTCTGCGATAAGATTCTGACCGTCCATCTCAACCTTCAACCCATTTTTCCAAAATCACATCTGCTATTGACCAAGTGTGATCCGACAGACCCTGTACCTCCTCTTGTGTAACTTTACTTGGTTCCTTTGCGCATCCTTCTTTGGCTCCTTCCACGCGATTCCATCTGTGTCTTGGTATACTGTCGGGTTTTCGGTCTTGGGTTGTTCTTCCGCAGCGTTAAATCCCTCCTGAGCTTTATTCAGATGATTCAGTCATACTCAAACACGATAAAACCTCCACAATCACCTTTGCACACTATTCTCAGTCTGGTCCTTTTCAAGTTCACCTGTACACCTATATTATACGAAATAATCTGATTATCCACATTTTTTATAATTCATCAACACAACACACTCTACACAAAATCAGAATTGAGTTTTCTATTCACAAGAAAATATTTACACAATAATGAATCTCCTCTTGGCCTGATTTTCTATTTCAGTGGCCTCTCAACACTACTTCTCTCTCTCTACCGTAGGATTATAATCAAATATCCTCTATTACCTATCTAAGAATCATGGTCCCCCTAATTCATTTTAGGCTTACAAATATATACAAAAGGTTCTACAACCAATTCTGGTTCAGATCCACAATTTTCTCAGCTAAATCCTAAAAATCCTCTAAGTCCACTTTTGACTCAGCTAATTCCTAAAGATCCTCTCTAGTTTCACAAAATCATGAACTAATTTCTAATCTAAGATTTACAATATTTCAGAATCTCTTAATCCTCACCAATCACTCATGTTCTCCTACATTCAAGAACATTTACAAATATGCCTCATAATATTTAATTAAATCCTATTCTAAAGTTCTCACATAAAATCACTAAAAACATTGAAAATTACATTAATTAAATACTTAGCAAACCAACTCCCTTGAAAACACAAGACCCCCTAGATTCTAGTAAATGTACAAAATTTGGAACCATGATGCTCCTGCATCACAATGTTTCTTTGGGACAGAGGAGAGTTAGACCCTTTGTCTTTGATTCTATAGCTACATACTACAATGTTTTTCCTACATAATTGAGAAATGATATCAATGATTTGGAATCTCAAGTCGGGATGGAACAACAAGTTCAATATGACTCAGAGCTGCTTGATGATGTTTCAAAGAGGATTCCTAGCCCTGGTCATTCTAGGTGCAATAAGAAAAAATTTATGAACTAATTAGCTTTGCATCAGTAAATTCCACCTTGCTAAGATTATTCCTCAAAGAGAAGTAAGCAAGGAACTATAATGCATTCTCCTCCCTGGAGGATGTTAAAGGAATGCTTTGAAATCAACAGTTCCACTTTGACAACATGGATTCCCATTTGTCTTGTGTAGAGGGTTACATTATGAGTGATTATGAGAATGTAGATCTTATGAATCTCCCAGGTTCAAGTGCTCAATTTCTAGGTGTAATTTATTCTTCAAAAAATGATTATTGTTGGCAACGTTGGTGGGAATTCTTGTTCTTATTTTTCATGTAAGTTGGGCTCTATCATGTTGTTACTATTCAAATTGGTTTTTTCAACAAGTGTGGTGTTTTGGTTACTACTATTTTGTTGTGATTCTGGTTGACCTTTCTTCTCCACGTCTTGGCTCAATTTTATAACTTTGTCTACTATGATATTATTTTGGATTCTCATGTTAAATATTAGTTGTAATGTGGCATATCCATGTCTTGTTTATGGTTTGTTGGGGTATGTTTTCTATTGTTGTGCTGTTCAAATATCTTAGTATCGACATTACCTCTATTGTTGTTTCCATTTTTATGTCTTGGCTGAGAAGGTGCTTGAATTGGGATTATATCTTACAATGAACTAGGTATATGGTCATGTAAAACTTGGCTCTTTTGGTTTATTTGTTTTCTTATTGTTTGGTAGCGATCGTAAATGGTGACTGATAAGTAAATTCCTGCAGGAGCATTCTAATTCACCTATGTTAATCATGTTTTTTTAATTAATATAAATGCATTAGATTGCAAAAAAATATATTTGAAGAGGCTAATCCATTTCTATATTTTATAATTCATCTTACAAATATTTGATTATTTCTTCCATAAATGTCATGATTGATACAATCTACTCCACGCTTTTATATTTGAAACTTGGGCTATAACTATATTTAATTCAACAAAATTAATACCTAAAACCAACTTTGAAATATTTATTTTATGTGTGGTTTCCTCCACCTTTTATATCTTTCTCTTTTTTCTCCCTTTTCCCTAAATTAGATTGGTTGATTTTTATAGTGATGGATTTCTTAACACTTTCATATTTTCTTAGATCATGATCAATTCTCTTAGTGCTAAAATTGTGATTCTTATTGAGAATCATAGATAAAATCAAATTTCACTCCTCGTCTTCTCCAAGGCCTAGATAATTATGTCATATTCCAACTCTCTTAGTGGGGGGCATTTATCTCTCCCTATAGATAAGGAATTTTCATTTATAAATATCATTGTCTCTTGAATTAGGGTTTTTTTATCGACTATAAGTGAAAATTATTTAGTTTGGTATAGTCTCAAGGGTGTATTCCCTTAGCATCCTTATTCCTATAATTTATTCACCACAGTCCCCTCCTTCATCACTTCCATTTTCTAAAATTTATTTATTTTGGTATAGCCTCAAGCTTATATTCCCTTAGTATCCTTATTTCTTTAAGTTATTCACCATAATCCTCTCGTTCACCACTTCCATATGAATTTTTGAGTGAGATGAGGAGAGATTGGATTGTTGTGGGAATTTTTCACTATTGCAACTAATGGATTCCTTGATAAGTGGGTTGATATATCACCATATACAAATAAATGAACCCTAACTTTATTTCATATATATATATATATGTATGTTGATGTTGTGAAATGAAATTAAGGAAGAGAAAATAACACACCTTTTAGATAGCTAGCATCCAGCACATGAATGTGGCATGATAACTAGTAAATTTCTTACATCAAGATATGGACATATCATGCACAACTACAAACTCTACACATAAGGTACACTGCATTGACGGTTATATAAGCACTACAATACTCATTGATCCAGAAAATTTGTATGATGGCCATACTCAACTCCAATACTCTAAAGAACTAGAAATAAGTGTAACATTATGCCTCCTAGAGTGTGACGCCATAAAAGGAGTTTTTGGGTATAAATCGTAGCAATGTGTATATAATACACTAATATAATGGATTTGTATTATATCTAGAAAAAAATATAGTAGAATATGAAAACCATTCCCTAAAAACAAAAGATATAATCAGGGTGAAGAAATGTTTTCAGCTCCATAATATAACAACAAATAAATCACATGTGAAGTACACTCATTGAAGTTGTGGATATAAATCCTCCTCCTTAGGAGGATCCCTTTATTCCTTAATGTGTGTAAATCCGCACCTTGATTGAACAAGAAAGTAGTATGTAAATCCAAATAAGTTTCAATAGGAACAACTCCTCAAGATCTCTATTCTATTTTTTGAAACATGTTCTTACCATGTATAGTGGGACGATAGATGAAGAGAGCTAAAGACTATTTATAAATAGTGGAAAAATCCCCTTAACATGGCCATAAAAATAGTTGTTAACTGGCCATATCAAGGATATGAATAGTCATTAAGTTTTAGAAACATCCACTTATAACTCCCCCCTTTTGGAAATTTTATCTAGAAACAACTAAAATTGCAACTTTTGTAGGTTAAGTGTAGCATTTTGGAGGAATATTTGCATTAGAAGTGAATTAATAATGGTAAAAAGTATGTTATCTGTGATGGAAAAAAATCAATGTTTATCCCAAAAGTTTCCATAGGTCTAGTGGAGGAGAACAATAAGGTGAAATGGGTGGAAAACTTGTTGCTTGATGAGGTTTTAGTAAACTTCTGTAAATGTCTCAAGTCAATAGTTTCTAGGTGATCAAAAGAGTTAGTGATTGAAATACATAATTAAAAAACTAGAAGAGTGGATAGGTGAATTGTGTAGGAGTCTAATAAATTAGGGATAAATAAGCTTGTTGAAAATATGTTGGCATTTATGTCAAAGGTGTGGCACAAATCAGGTGGTTGCAAGTAGATCAATCAATGAGAAGATACTTTGGAGCAATTTTAAGTACATAAAATAAGATCAAATGCACTTGTACGTGACATAGATAGATAGTTATTAGAAATACATTTTCAATGGTATATTGAAGTGTGAAAAGGGCTTCCTAAATAAAAATACGTGGCTGGTCAAATTGTCAGAGGATAAAGTCAAAATTTTGGTGTTTTTTGTGTCAAAGGCCTTGCAACTGAGCCAAGTGCATGAGATAAATTTTGGTGTTTTTTATAGAATAAATGGGTTTTGAGATTCATTTTTTTTGGAAAAGTGCATGATTTTAAGTGAAAATCAACACATTTTGGTGACATGAAATTTTTGGACAAGTGCCTAGAAGTACTTAGACACTTAGAATTTTCTCAAAAATCTCGAATTTATTTTGGGCGTTTGTAAAATTGTTGCTCCATTAGTCATTTTGTCAAATAGTTAATATTTTCAAATTTGAATAATGTTTTTATCTCCCCATTTCATAAATTACACTTGTGGTCTATTGGTAAGTTCTTGAATTTGTAAAATATAGGTCATGATTTCAAATCCAATGGAGGAAACAATTTGTTAAAAATCAACAATTTTGAGAAACCTTAACTAGGTGACAATTTCACTGCCACGTGGTGACATTTTATTGGTTGAAGTGGCAACATAGTATTGGTCATTAGTGATTTCCCAATCAACTGCCAACTCAGCATGCCACAACATCAGTTTATCATTCATTTCCCAGTCAATTACCAACTTAGTGTGCCACATCGGCAGTTCACCAATGATTGGCCATTCAACCACCAACTCAACGTGCCACATCAATAGTTGACTAATCAATTCCACATCATCGCCAGGTCAGCAGTCCACTGGCACGTCATCATTACTGTATCATCATCTACCATGTCATCATGCGACATCAAATATTTATAGTCCATGTAACATATTATCGTGTTTCCACGTGGGACTCTCTCGTGCTGCCACGTGCCACCCATGCACCTTAATTTTACTATTTTACAAAAATTTAAATGACCATAAATTTCTCATATGACGTATTTTCAGGAGATTCAAGCGTAGTTTGAAATTTCTCGATGAGCTCTACGTGATGAGATAGATTTCATTATCATTTGAGAGAATAAAAAATGGTATTTTTTTAATGGATTTTTCATCAATTGGATTTGTAAAACATCATCAGATCATGAAAACATGCTTTTAACCTAAATGTGCTTTAACCTGGTTTTTGAATCACTTACATTGGGCATAAAATAAAGAAATTATCAACGAAATACTGACATGTTGTCCAAGGTACCACTTCCTCGCAGGTAAAAAGTGCGATTCATTTTTATTTATCTTCCTCAAAATTATTTTATTAGCACTATTAATCAATTTGTTGCGTATATATCATATGAAGGGAGACTAATCAACTCTCTCCTTCGTGAATCTTACATTTTATTACATATTAGTGCTAATATTTTGTAGGTTCCAGGATGATCAAAGAAGATTAATTTATGCACAAGTGGTTCTCAAAGACCAATTTCTTTTTCAAATTTTACAGTCCTACTCCTTCAGTCCCTCTTTCTAATTTCACAATCCATCCATGAATTTCCATCTTCCTACTACTAGATCATGACAACACAATCATTTTCCCTTTACAAATTTCACACTTTCATGCCTCACTTACATTTCAGCCTAACCCATAAATAAATTCATTCAACTCACTTACAGTGCCTAGTTACGTCATTGTCCTTTTCCTTTTCCAAAATAAAACTTTATTCATAAATGTAAATATTTCATCTACGGTCCTTTAAATCATTGTTTTATACTTGCATTATATGATGGGGGATTCATTGAGTCCCTCCTTCTAGCAAGTTTTGACCTATAGACTTCAGCACATTATCCGGGTTCAAGACTAGAGTTATTTTTATTACCTTGAGGCTTGCATGCCTTAATGAAAAGTTATCTCACCAATAAACAGTGAGAATACATCAATGCCCCCTATTCATTGGATCTTCTAGGTGACTCAATTTCAACTCATTTATTCGTACCTAGTAATATGTACTCGGGCATCTTGATTCTCATTGAAATTAATGGTGAGTAGTCTCGTGTTGGTTAGCAAAATTCATTAATGGTCGGTAATCCAACGATTTATTTCTATGTTCGACATCAAAAAAAATTATTCACATATAAAATAATTATGACGTGATGCATATATGAATGAAGAATATATGATTCCAACAATTTGCAGCAATGTTCCAATAGATCAAGTTTCAGTTTTAAAGTTCAACATTAATTCTAACAATAAGAAGGCACAAATATTTCAATTTCAAGATTTCATCCACTATTCATGCAACCAAAAGAAGAAGAAGCACATCATGTTCTTTCACTTTACATTCCATGATCCAACAATAACAACCCAGATCTCTCACATGCATAGCTTATTGAATTTTTAGGTAGGTGATGGTATGTTTTTCTCTAATGTTTAATCATTAATTCCTTCAATGCTAAAATACATGCATTTGGAAAATTTACTCATGCCACATTACTTTCCTAATTTATTTTTCAAAATAGAAAAACACCTTTAGTTTGGGGGGATATCCATTACCACTTTTCAATTCCATATTCCATCACCTCATATATTGTTGACCAACATGCTTCTCCCAATTAATTGATGATGTTTTTTTGTTCTCTAAAGCTGGATATGGTTTGTAAAATATTCAAATTATGAGGAAGTATTTATTAATATGTATATTAATAAGTCTTCATTTTGAATACATTCTCAAGTATTCTTTGTTGCAACAAAAATAACAAAAAAAGAAAAGTGTTGCCATACAAGAACCAATACTTGAAATAGTTATGATTGCCCCACAACAGCCAACCATAATATCTTCCACTTAGATATCTTCGAGATAAAGAAGACTTTTCAAAAGATGTACTATCTTGGAAAAGTATCTCAAATCACAAAATGGCTTGTTGACAAGTCTTTCAGGCTACAACAAAAAAAAAGTTATTGAAAATTATCAATGAAAAGTTGCACGAGGACATGCAACATTTAATTTGGGGGGAAATGTTGGGTCTCCAAAATTTCATTCATTTCACCCTCTTCTCTTTCACCTTGATTCAATTTTCTCCAGATTCTGCAGCTCCATAACCATGCACTAAGACCATCTTTATGATAAAATATGAGTTTATACATATGATATTTGAATAAATTTACTTTGGTATTTTGAGAGAATTTATGGTTAAATATTAGAAAAATAACATGTATTCACTTATATATAAAAGTTGGATGAGTTTTGTGACATTTGTAGGAATATTTGAAGATTATAGGACAGTCATATTTGGCCTCTAAGACTCAAATTCGAATTTCCTCTTCAAACTCTTGAAGATTTAAGGAATATTTGAGATAATTGGTCAAGCACATCTCATTGAGAAATATCATGGAAGTTTTCATAAGTGTCTCCTATAAAATTTAGGAGAGATTTATGAGAGGATATGAATATATGTTAATTTCTAGATGTCAACACATGGTTGTAACCACATGAGATATTCATGGATCTAGGAGAGATTTGTGGATATACATTTATGAGATAGATATCTTAGTTTTTGTATAAATAGGAGTGCATACTCCTCTCAAAATATGCGAAAATTTTGGGAGCTATGCTCATGCTTTAGAGTAGAGTTTTGGATGTTAATGATTGGAACTATGCTTATGGTTGATGTAATGAATACCAATGTAGTTTACTTTGATATGGTTGGTGCTTGATTAAGAGTTTTCTCAACTTTTTGCCTCTCATGCACTTTAGAATGGCCACCGAATGAGTATGAGATGCATTTTAATGTTTCATTTTTAAAGATATATTAGTTTATTTATTTATTTATTTTCTTATGTTTCATTTTAAGTATTTTAATTAGATGCATTGCTTACATTATTTTATTCTAATCCCATTTGTGTTCTTTTGCAGCTGAAGCATTATTTATTTCATGTCATAGACTCATCTTTTTTCAACTTTTTTTGTTTTTAGATTCATAGATAGTCATGAATGATTCTAATTTAACTATGCACACAATAGTAATTTCAATTTATCTCTCACTTCTTTCAGTATATGATTCCTTTAAATTTCATAGTTTGAGAATTCAATGCTTTCTTATTATAGGAATTGTTGCTTTCTAGATTAAATTTACTTTCAAGTCTTTAGAATATATTTGATTTCCTGTGATAAGATAGATTTATTTTCATATCAATTTTCATTTAAATTTCATAGATTAAAATATATATTTCCAAGTTCCAAATTTGAGACTTTTGAAAAGGAAAGTGTGTGCACACTCATCTTAGACATTTTTCATGAATAGGTTTTCCATAATTTAAATAGGTTAATTTACTTTTAAATTGAAATTTGATTCCTACAATATATTGCGCAAGTATTGTTAGTTTACTTCGCAAGTTCACGAACCCTGGGTTTGACAAGTAATTTAAATAATAATTAAATTACCCAACACGTTAGTACTATTACTTCCTTATAGTGACTCAATTTGTATCCCTCTCATGAAGGTCTCATTTTACACATTGCAATCAATGTTACACAATTTCAACTTACTTTCTTATTCAAGGTTTATGTGTATAATCTCTTATGTTATCCGTTAAAACCAAGACGAACCTTTTTGTTATGATGTACAGGCTGATACTTCGGATGGGGCTACTACACCAAACGGTGTGAGGTTTTATTGGGACTAAAATTTTGGAAGAACCCCTGTATGTTGGAGGTATCCAACACCATCAACATTCTAGTGCTAGAAGGAGGGTCATATGACAAGTTGTGCCCATTGAGTCCATTCTGAATCTCTTATCTTAGATGGATCTTTCCCAAATAATAATCCCATAACGTTTCTCTAACCTATCTCATGGTAAAATTTCAATCTCCACTAAAATTTTTCATGTCTTGTGTTTATTCAGGTTTGATGGCGAGGGTGGTACATTTTTGTCCAAACACATAAATGATTTTCTTAGTTTTTTTAAATATCATGAAATTGATGATGAATATGTTGTGTGTATTCTATTCACCCTTACTCTTGAACGCCATGTTAATCAATGGTGTGATACCTTACCATCTACCTCTATCCATTCTTGTCATCAATATCTTAGGAGTTTCATCAAGCTTTTGATAAGTATGAGCTCTGATATGTTTATGAAAGAATCAATCATCTTAGAAAGGAACCTAATGAATAAATTTAGGATTTTGGTAAGAGATTTATTCACTTATGTTATGAGTATCTCGAAGAAGGTATGGATTGGGATTTATTTTATAAAAATTTGTAAAATTTAGTTAAGATCTCTCTAAATCAGTTTGAATCTAAACCTCTATAGGTTCCTCTACTTCCAACTTTTCGAAATTGTTAGGCACTCTCAATCGCAAAGGAGGATACTATTGTTCCTTTATTTACTTGCCCTCCTCCTTTTCTAGTACCAATTTGGGTCCCTCCTCATGATAATGTTGAAGCTGGGAAATATTCAAATCAAATTCCTAATCTATCTTCTCAACCATCATCTGTTTCCCATGATCTTGATATGACTGAGGATAATTTGGAATGGTTCATGAAGCCTATGGGGAATATTAATCCCTCCATTCCACCAGATTGTATCAACATTCATAACTCTATTATTGAATCTAATTTTGATTATTGTCCTCCTCTACCACCTCCTTCTCACGATCCCTTGCCCCTTGATTGGCTTGATCAATATCTTCCAAATAAAACCAGTGATCGATTCCAAGGTAGTCACATTTCACAGGTAGAAGAGAAATGATATGAGGATTCATTCAATATTTATTCTCTTTTTGAGAATCCTCCATGTCAATATCATGTTCTCCCATCATTGGTTGATTT
Organism: Pinus albicaulis; assembly: GCA_034641835.2. NCBI lineage: Eukaryota > Viridiplantae > Streptophyta > Pinopsida > Pinales > Pinaceae > Pinus > Pinus albicaulis. The sequence continues at coordinate 622,163,407 of CM076579.1, forward strand.
TGAATCCAATGATCTCAATGATGAGTAAAATGAAATTGATTTTCCTAATCAATCTGAATTCTTGGAGAATCTCCATTCTGATGACTTTCATTCCATTATTGAATGTATTGATGGTTTTCCAAGTGTGCCTTTTTATCTTTCGGTCTCTCATGAATATTTTGTTTTGAAATATTTAGATCTTGAATCAAAGTTGGTTAAAGAAGATGTTTATATGGAAACATCCAATTCATCTCACTATCCCTTATGTTATACTTTTTGTAATGCAGATACTCCATGCTCCTAAATTTCATCATCTAATGAGTTGGAATTTGAATTAACAAAAGATAGTGAGATTATTCATGATGAAGAGGAAGGTAAAGAAATCATTTGATATCCATTCCTTCCTTTATCATTTTCAATTTTTCATGAAGAAAATTCTTTTGTCTAAGTTTCTCATGGGATTTGTCTGATCAATCCATCTTTAGATGTGAAATTGGAAGAAATTTATGACTTGGGGTGATCTATTTGTTGAATATGTAAGTACTGAACAAATAAGTGATGTAGCTTGCTTCCGTGGATTGTAGTCATTTAGTTGCAATTCTTGATTGTAGGTCTCCACACATCATGCATAATCTGATTAAATCCGTAGAATGCAATTATACAATTCTTGAAAGTATTGGGACTCACTAGGAAGTTGAGGCCCTTCGAATTCCTTTTATGGTTATGTTAGGTTCTCATGACTCTGGTAATTCCCATGAAAAAAATCATATTTGGATATTCTCACAAAATTCATTCCTTTTCATGATTTCATTGGATGTATATCCCTTCTTGAAAGATATTTGGTACTTCAGACATAGTTTTTCTAACTTTCAACATTTGGTCTCTAATCTATTTGAAGTTCATATTTCACTTGATTTATCTTCATGAAAATCTCTCATATCAAACTTAGGCTTGGAATGTATACTTTTCATGGATTAGCGAAGGTGTGAATTTCATCATTCTAAAAATGATATTTGGCCAAGGGATTCATACATGTCACATTATTTTGAAATTAATTATCTCCTAATACTTCTTGTGAATATTTCGATAATGATTATTTTCTTCATGGCGCCAAATATCCTATTCAGTGTCAATAAATGATAGTTCTATTTCTTTAATAGATTTCAAATTGATTTATCTTCATCCTCCATTGATTGAGAATATTACACCTTAAATTATTTATCTAATCATGACAATTTTAATTCAATTTATCATGTTCCCACTAGTATATCTTATGATACTTGTTTTTAATCATTTTATCCTTCTCATTTATTATTCCAATATGCAGATACTTTTCAAGAATTTGAGGAATTTTATCCTCCATTGATGGTTATGTCAGGTCCTCACTATTTTGAAAAGCTTTCTAAATGTGATCAGATTTATTTTTCTTCGCAAGAATCTCATCTTCATTCCACACTATTAATTTAAAATTATTTCTCCCAAGCATTTCAAGTTATTAAAGAATATTTTTTTGAATTTTAAGATCCAATCTATGATGAGTTAGAATCATCTTACTTAGCAAGACCATTTGTTAAAAGCAAGATTTGATTGCTCTTATGTTTACTAAGGAAGACAATATAAGTGTAGCTATCTTTATAAGAATCTATCAAGGTTTGTTTGCTTATGATTTTCGTCGAAAAGGTAAGGTTGTACGTTGGGTAAAGTTAGGTGATATGATACATCCTTCTTCCTTTAATTAATACCTTTTATCATTTGTGCAATATTTTCAATTTCTTATCTTTTCTTTTGCACATTATTATATATTAGTTTCCATTTCTTGTATCTTTCTGATTGCAGGTCGGGAGAAATTAGGTTGGCTTTAATGGAAATATAATTACATTTGTCCTTGACCTTTTAGCGGGTTAGGTTAGGAGTAGGTTTAGTTGCATTTAGTTTCCTTTTCATTATATCCATATTCTTTCTTGCTCTCCATCTAGTCATTACATTTGATTTATGTTTATATAATATTTTTGGATTCAAGTTGCTTTGTCTCTTGTTTATACTTTTTTTTGTTACGTATTTTCTTTCATTTATGTTTAATAAGGATTTCTATGAAATATGTTCCCTTTTGTCTCAAAAAATGACGTGGAAAAACTTGAAAATGGAGTTATGATGACGAACAATGCTTGGTTTATCTATTTCCTCTTCTCTATCTTGGGTTTGTATATATTTAAAGTTGATGATGTCTGAATAAAAACTATGATTCTTTCCAAACATAAAGCCTTTGGTCAAAATACAAAGCCTGTATCTTTATTAGGACCTTCATTCTTGACTCATCCTTGTATTGAATGGTGTTTTGACTTGTCAACTCGACTGAGTAGAGAAAATAAAGGAGATACAATTTAAAATGAGAATATAAATTTGATTGTATTTTAGATCCCTTAAAACAAGGAACAATATCTTCTACTCTCAATAAGTCAGGATCCCACTTCCACCCTAGTAAATAAATAAGTCCGTAAGGAAATTTATATAAATAAAATAAATAAACGGTCAAAGAAGAGAAAGGCTTCCTATGTAGAGAGGTGAAGCAAGAAACTTTTTCGGGGTACTGTCTAGGCTTGCTGGCAGTGAAGTGATGATTTTTTTATCTTTAGGTTACTCTGTGGGAAACACCAAGGAATGTGCTTAAAATCTTGATATACTTACTATCCTTATCCTCTATCGGAACAGTGGAGTGATCCGAATGGAAAGTGGCCTACAACCATGGCACTCATGCACACATAGTATTTATCCACCCATGGTATTGTAATTGACATCTATCCATGGTATTAATTCACCCATGGTATTCATCCACACATGGTATTTATCCATGGTATTGTAAATGGCATCCAACCATGGTATTCATCACCCATGGTATTTATCCACCCATGGTATTGTGAGTGACATATTTCCATGGTATTAATTCACCCATGGTATTTACCCACCCATGGAATTTACCTATTGTATTGTGACTAAACAATGCCATAAGTAACAAATCACATCTTGTAAAATGGGAGATTGTCCACCAAAATGTAGCTTATATAGTTATTATTTGTTTTAATAAAAAAATCTTTTTGGTTTTATGTATTGTGTGTTCTCTCCTTTTTCTCGCATTCTAATCTTGCAGATCTTGCCAGATCCATTTCAATTTTGTAGATATTGGGGGCCTCCCGCCAAGATCTAGATCAGTGGTATCAGATTCAGGTTATGAATCCATGAGAATAAGGGTTTGAATCATATTTTAGTTTCAACACATGGAAACCATCTTAAAAAAAATCCATGCAAGTTTCACGACCTCCACGGAGCACTTTCTTGGACAAAGTGGGAATAATTCTTGCTTTTTTTCATTTTTTGGAGGAACCTTTTGGGTGATGAGTCTGTAGAGTCGATCTGAAAATATTGGTGCAAAAATTTCAGAAAAATAGAAGATCTGTATTCCTTGCGAAAAAATAGCCAATTTCAAAAAAAAATCAGTCAAATCAGAGTCCAGATGAGGGAGATATCACTGATTCAAAATCAACAATGTTGTAGAAATATTTTTGACGACTTTTCGTGGACGGAGGCTCTCTTGTCATTTTTTTCAGTTTTGAGTGAAAAATTTCAAAGAATGGCTATATATCTGATCTCCCCTTGAAAAATCACCCGATTTCAAGAAAAAAATCGGTCGAATTGGTGTCCAAACGAGGGAGTTATCAATGATTTAAAATCAACGATTTTTTCAGAAATTTTGTGATGGTAGGAGAATTGCAGTGCGAATCTGATTTTCCAAATTCTCTAGATAGTGATTTAAAACACATGAGAAGATGAGGAATTATCATTCTGTTTTTAAAAAAGGGTTATAATAAATATTTTTAGTTATATTGACCAAGTTATGCCCATTTTAAATTTGGATCAGCATTGAGAGCGGGTTCCCTTTGGAGACGTACCCTCCCACCCCACTTTAGTAGGCACCTACTTCACATTCATCAGTTTTAGCATAACAGCATTCAACATGGGTTCTTTGGAGATGTGCCCTCCCACCCCAGGCTATGTAGGCACATGTTACTTCATCAACAATTAGCATCACTGTTATGGGTCCATCACACAAAATCCTTCTCATCGAAGTCTATTTGCTAGGCCACTATCGGTATCATAGTTGGTCACAAGAATTACATGGTATCTCTATCCTCGAATCTTCGTTTTTCATTGTTCTGGTTCATCCATAAACCCACACTTCATCAAAGTCAATTTCCTAGGCCACACACTGTTAGCATCATAGTTGGTCATAAGAATTACAGGGTATCTCTATCCTCAGATCTTCGGTAGTCATGGTTATGGGTCATCCACAAACTCACACTTCATCGAAGTCCATTTACTAGGCTACACAATGTCAGTATCACAGTTGGTCACAATAATTACATGGTGTCTATGTCTTTGGATCTTCGGTCATCACGGTTATGGGTTCACCACACAAAAGCCTTCAATTCATTAGCTCTTCATATTCAACAAACGCTTCTGAGGAGGGAACTTCACGTAAGGGGGACCATTGCTTCTTAAGGAGGGAGGAATGATCTAAATGGAAAGTAGCCTACACGCATGGTATTCATCCATCCACAATATTTATCTGTCCATGGTATTGTAAGTGACATCTATCCATGGTATTAATTCACCCATGGTATTCATCCACACATGGAATTTACCCATGGTATTGTAAATGGCATCCACCCATGGTATTCATCACCCATGGTATTTATCCACCCATGGTATTGTAAGCGACATATGCCCATGGTATTCATTCACTCATAGTATTCATTCACCCATGGTATTTACTCTCCCACAGAATTTATTTGTGGTATTGTAACTAAAAAATGCCATAAGTAACAAGTCACATCTTGTAAAAGGGGAGATTTTCCACCACAATGTATCTTCTATAATTATTCTTTTTTTTAATAAAAAATTTCTTTATGGTTTATTTATTGTGTGTTCTCTCCTTTTTCTCATATTCTAATTGTGTAGATATTTCCAGATCCATTTTAATTTTTTAGATCATGGGGGCCTCCCCCCAAGATCCGGATCATGGAGGCATGACTGGTCTTATATTGATGTGTTTCAAACAGAGAAAAGAATAGAGGGGACTATATATTTACCTAAGATAATTAGAAAAACCAAGGTAATATGTACAAGCAATCAATATTTCCTGAAGCACTGAGACCTTTCACTTAGAGAATTAAACCTAAATAGAGAAGTGGGAGTTCTACCAGTGTGTCACCAAGTGTTGTCGCTATGGTTGACACCCTTCAAAATTTTTCTCATACTTGAATTTGGAGCCTAGTGAGGATCTAATGATTTGTCACTCTATTCTTACTCCATGGTCATTTTATGTTTTGTAAAACATTTAAGTCTTATTCCTAGTCTTAAATTTTCAAGGCACTTGCACACACATGCACAACCTTCGATGAGTTCATAAGAACACTTCCTTTATGAAAGCTTGAATATTCCAAAAATGTCCATCAAAATAATACATGTGTGATTTTCAACTCTTTTTGACATTCAATGCACACTTCCATTGATAATATCCCTCCCTTTGATTGCAATTGCACTTGATTCTTGAGAGTTTCTTAACTGTTGTCTTTTGCGCACTTTATTTTTCACAAGTGTAGCTTTCACATCCGTGATTATCTCTTTTTCTTGTTTTCATTTTAAAAAATGTATTTTTCATGTTATCATTGCTTTCATATGTGTTCATTTCAAGGCCGTTCACATTTTTCAAGTTTCATCTTCATGTGTTCCTCCTCTCACAAGTGTCGCTTTTATGTTTTCACTCTTGCATGTGTCACACATTTATGTATCACAAAAGTTAGTTCCGGAATAAAGTTATGCATTAGATGGTCTTACATATCATTGGAATATGTTTTATACACATTCCTATAGCCTACCTCACCTTTTGGCCACAGCCATCACTTCTATCGTAACTTGTGTTATGAGTGTTGTAATGTGTCGTTTCAATTGTCACACTTAGAAATAGGTGTTACTTTGCTATTTTTTTAAGTTGTGACTATTTTTCATGAGTAATGTGTATTCTGTTGGCTTTTATTGATGGAATTTATGTGTGTGGTCCATTTTTGAGTTGCGTTAGGATGCATTTATTTCTCTTACTCTATTGTTTCCACACTTATACATTTTGATAGCTCTTCTTGGTCCTTCATACCAATGAAATTTTTAAAGGAATTAACACTCTTACTAGGCTATGAGTGAAAATTATTCATGAACCTCATTGACATATATTTCCTCCTATACTTGTGCACTAAGTATTTTCTATGGTCTCCCATTCATAGTCCATTAATACTTCCTAAGGATAAGTCACCGAGCCTTATGCTTCCGCCCTCAGTGAAAAGCACATTCTAGATGAACAGGTAGACAATGTTGGAGAGAAATGTTCCCTCTCAAGCCTCAACACACTTTGAGATAAGGAAGCACACTTCAAAACAATGAATCACACTTGAAACAATCAGTGAAATGGGGTATTTCATAACAACAAGGACCCTTTGAGTGCATTTTGAAACAACGAAGCATACTTTGGAAAAATGAAGGATCCTCTTTCTCTTAAAAATCACATGTCACACCCTTGAAGCCTAAAGCCTTTGAGCGCATAACACACCCTTGAAGCACGAATCCCTTAAGCACATGGAACACTCTTGATTCCTAAAGCCTTTGAGCACATGGCACAATCTTGAAGCATGAAACCTTCATCCTTCCATTAGAGTGCATGACATAGTCATGAATCCTAAAGCCTTCATCTGAGCGTACTCCTTTGACTCAAAGAACTACACCCTCCTAGTTCCTCTTGAGTGCACAAGTGCACTACAAATGCGCTAATATTGACCCCTTCATCCCTTCGGTGTGCACCCTTTCACCCTCCTTAGCTTCTCTTGAGTGCATAATATCACTTTGAACCAAAGAATGACTCTCCTTCATGCTTCAGACTTGTGCCCTGTGCCCTTGATCTCTCTCTCTGTCTCTCTCTTTCTTGAGTACATAAGTGCACCTTAAAGGCCTGTTGTGAGCCTTGATGAGGTTGAATGTTCCATCCTAATAACACCTTCTTATTTTAACACTCTAATAGGCCCATCATGAGTAGGTCATTCCATGAGGTTAGTAGTGATAGAATATATGTTTTTAGACTGAATTTTCATTTTCATGAACAATTTTCATTGGGAGTAGTACCTTCCTAGCATGAAAATTTTATTATCAAGAGATTATAGAAAGGATAAAGAATAAATAGACACCTATGGAGAATAAGAACAAAATAAAGGTATCATGGAGACATGAACTAGATTATGGACCAAGACAGAATAAGGAAATTTCATGATGACTCAGAGGGTTCCAATATTGATAAAAGACCCTTTGTAGGGTGAAGATGAGAAAAAAAACTATATCTTTCATGAAGATGAAGCATAAATGAGTTCTACCATCAAGAATACAATATGAAGCAAATAGTGAGACAACTTGACATTTCCACCTCATCATGAAGTCCATGTCATCATTGTTAATTTGTAACTTGTAAAAATGTCATCATAATGGTCAATATGTGTCCATGTGTCATGCCACATCATCATGTGGAATGTAATGATTTACTCTCAAGAAAATGAAAAAATGTAATGTCTAGAAGTCCAAGATTTATACGCGGAATATGAAAAGTCTCTTAGTCATATATGGAAAAATGTCTTTCGGATAAGTCCAAAAGTCATTAGAATTTCAAGAGTTGTTTAGAAATCCAAACGACACATTAGAAGTCCAAGATTTATGAGGGTAATTCAAGAGTCATGACGATATGAAACGCCATTCATATTGTTATATAATCAACCTCATAACTCAAGCGAAGGGATTTTGGAGGCTTAAGATTTGGAGAGATTCTCTTGGTTACTTTACTTGCAATAAGAGAGAAAACTATTCTATGGAGAAGCAAGAAGTGACTTAATGTTCCACTACTAGAAGTAGTATATCACCTTTGTAATTGTGTACTTGGATATTTCACCTAATATTTAAATTCAGTGAGCCAACACATTTTCATGCATGTATCGCAAATTTTTTAGGACTATGATTGGGATGTTTACGGTATATATTATGTTCATGTGGACTAAAAAAATTGAACTATTTAGGTGGATTTGGTACTTATCTTTTCGAATGTGTTTTGTATTCACTTTAAAAACTTTAATTGAACTATTTCGTTAACGAATAATTTTATGCTCTTGTGCATCTCTCTTAGTTTATTACTATGAATTCCTTCCAGAGACTCACTTTTGTCTCTTTCTCATGAAGGTCTCCTTTTACACATTCAAATCAGTGTGTCACAATGACATCTTACTTGCTTATTCAAGGTTTATGTATATAATCTCTTATGTTATCCATTGAAACCAAGACAAACCTTTGTGTTATGGTGGCCTGGCTAATACACTTAATGGGGATCCCACTCCAAATGATGTGAGGTTTAGTTGGGACTTCACATAAGGGAGACCCCCTAAATGTTGGTGGTACCCAATACTATCAACAAACTAGTAATAAAAAGGGCCTCCAAGTTGAGTTCTCCAAATTTTCCCCTTTGAAAGCATCAATATGGATGATAAATAATATATGAATCCAATATGGATAAATTATAAGACATGAAAGGAAATAATGGTATGCTATAATATAGTGGAGGAGATGAATGTCATTGGGAAAGCAACTTTGTTTGAAGCACATGGAATAGACCTGTGCAAAAATAAAGAAATAAGTATCCAAGGTAAGGTATGTCTAAAATGGAAATAAAAATAATGGTTCATAACAATCCCATAGAATTCAAATCCCATAGAAGTAGATCAAAAAAATGTATGAGGTTCATAACAAAATTTCAATCTACAATAGATATTATTCCTTCCATAAAATAATGATATGGACGCCATTGGTAAATAAGACCTTCATTAAGGCAGTCCATAAAACGAAAACTCTTCCACTAGAATAGTGTAAACTATAGATATAAAAGGATTATACACCAACATCGATGGCGTCAAACGTATGGAAAATACAAGTGGAAAAAGGTTTAAATGCATTGTGAGAGCATAATAATATACCTAACCCAATTGAATAATGTGTAAAGCATAGTCACTAAACAACTATGAATTCAATTCAACATCCTACGCACAAAAAAAAAAAATGTCTAGGTCATATCCTGAAATTGTGAAATAAGATATCTAGTGAGAGTTATAGGGGAATTGGAATTTTCAACCTTGATTTCTTAATCCATATTAATATTAGTGGTATAATTTACCAGAAAAGACTCAACACTACCCTAATTTGAGGATGTACAAGCAAAATGATCAAACTGAAAAACACAATCTTAAGTATTTATGACCAGAGAAATTAAATTTAAAAATAAATATAACTTGTATCTTCGTGATGAAGTCCAAATACTCATAAGCATAAAATTTTAAGGATTTTTAGTAAGAGGGATCATATTTAAAGTTGACTCATGAGATCACATACATCAATGAAGAGTCTATGTAACAAATTATTAGGGGGATTTGAAAAGTACCAATATGATATAATTTAATATATTATGATATAAATACTTAACTGTAACACACAAAATGCTCAAAATTAAGTGTAATAGTATTCTCCCTAATATGTGAGGATAAGCCATGAGTTGATGACTAAAATAAAATATAAAAAATTAGAGGAGTGGTAGGGTAAGCTAAGAGTCCAATAAATTATGGATTTATAAGGTAGATGTAAAAAATGACCAAAGTATCGAATCTATATTCCCCAACGTGGGTAACCTATGCTCAAGTATAAAATAAGCATGGCCAACAAATCTTCTATAAGGTTGTGGATTCCATGAAGTATATGAAATGCAAGATCATGGCCATAAAAGAATACACAGTGGATCCATGTGAAAATAATAGTGTAACAATTAGAAAATAGATAGTGGATCAAAGCCTTAGTTTACATCAATTAGAAGAAGGATGAAGAAAATTATTAAATTGGTCCTCCACCAACACAAAATTGGATAATGCTACTTAAGCATAAAATTGGGGAAAGAACAATAAAGAAATTTTTTACCGTAGTTGAAGATTATCAACCAAGTACATGATGCGTATGGGTCACCATCATGTGAATATCTCAACCAAATATGAGAATAGGGGAAACCATTTGGTCACTAATCATTGAGGTATTGGCATTGATAAACAAAAGGTGACCCATTAAATATCATAATTAGCACTGAGGTACTAAATTATATTCTACTAGTCTGATTATATGTGTTGAGTTGGAAAAATAATATAATCAATTGATTAGGATTCATTGATAAGAACATAATATAAAAATCAATGGAGAATACACTAATGACTACAATCCCTATGATACAAAAAATGTGTATAAGTATTACTTTTATAATAATGTGTTATAGTTCATAGAAAACCCATCACCAACAAAAAATTAATGAATCCTTCTATAGTGGGACAAGGAAAAGCATAAAATATGATGATTGAATGAGAATAAATTTACCTAGGAAAATTGAATATGCATGGTCAAGATAACTGAGGAATAATAGACACATGTTATAACATCCATTGAACATTATCATGCCAAGAAAACATCTCAAGAAAAAATTATCATGAAAGAGAAAATTAATATAAATCATCAGTGAATAAATCATTGAAGAATTCTGGATAAGGATTCAAGAGTAATCAATTAAAGGATTACTAACAAAGAATCACGATACAATTCCTAAGACAATATGACAACATAATTGTAAAGAATTGGGAGAAAATATTTCCAAGGAATACAATAAATAGAGATTGAAAACATTTATTTATATAAACAATAAATAAATAAAGATTGAAAACATTGAAATAAATCCCGTACTCTTTGGATATATCATTTCAAATGTCATGTCTAATGGAATATTTATATTTTTTAGGGTTAATCACACGCTATAAATATATAATTACCATGAGATATTGAATATAGAATGAAGAGGAATCCAAATATTGATTGGTTTTTATCTTACACATTATATGCACACTTGAATCATAGAGAAGTATGGATGAAGGATATTTTTTTTCACTCTAATAAAATATCATCAATTCCTCCTAGCCATTGTTCAACCCCATTAAAATAAATTAGCCAATTCTTAAGCGGTTGAGCCTATTATCTTTGGAAATTAAGTGTCAATAATTTAAGTCTCCCCAAAACAACATATAATTGCCTTGTGACTTCTGTCCATCAAACAAACAATGTCAAATACCAAATGAGGGATATTGTTTTACATGTATGGTGGGTACTAGTCTTCTCCCGGGAATTGAATCATAACACATTTACATGGTATTATCATGTGAGTGTAAAATTTGTTCAAAATCATTCAAAGCTAAGATACCATTTTATTTAAAATATCAGATCATCAATATGTAATAATTTAGGATTCGACTCTTTGAAAGTATTGTATTAGATTAGGTATAAATTGTAGATATGTGGGTGTTGATGTTTGTATCTCAGTTATGTGCTTCTGCATAAGATTAAGTGTTTATGCATGAAACTGTCACCTAATTAACTTGTAACACTAGTAATTACTTTAATTATTAAAGTAAATAACTTTTATAAGATAAAATGAGTTAATATAATGAAATGTAAAGGTTATTTGCATTACCGAGTTAGATGAATCTCAACAGTTGATCTGAAGTAATGTTGAGATCTAATCTCAATCATCAAACATTTTGGATATTATGGTTGTGGATTCAGTCAATAACTAAAACTTATAAAACAAAGACTAGGCTAAGGGGAAAGACACACATTTTGAGTAAAAAACACAATGAGAGTGAGATCTCAGTGATTGGGTGGGAAAAAGCACTTATATTCAAGTGTGTAGGGTTCAAGGAAGGTGCAAGGGAAACACAGGATATTTAGATCAGCCAAGCAAGAAAAAAGGACATATCCAGGTTTGATCCATTGGGCTAACTCCAGGTTTATTATTGTATGTATTTTCCTCAGAGGGCCATTATTGTAGGAAGGGACCCTTTGTATTTTTGAAGTTATTTGAATGAAGAAATAATTTCAAGGGTAGACATGTTTGTGTGTATGTGATTGAGATAGTTATATTTTTTTTGTTTATGTTGTAATAATTTTCAAAATCCTAGTTCTATTTTTTATTGAGTATATGCATATATGTTATGAAACCAACTCACACAATATAAGAAAATATAGATCACCACCTTAGAAATGAACTTCTTCTAGGGGGAAAACTCCTTTAAATTACATAAATGAACAATTCAATGATGATACAAGTGGAAAAACCTAATTTATATATATAGGAGTCCATGGGGTCACAATATAATCCTAGCCGACCTAAAAATAATAATGTAAGGGCATAACAATAAAAATAGTGGCCTTTTATGGTGAACAATAATAAAAATATGGGGACTACAGGGGTACACCAATACCAATAAGGTGGCTACACTAACAACAATAAGGGACTACACTTGTAATATATGGACCTAACATTCGCCTCTCCTTCAAAAATTGTTTTCCTCAATGCTTGAGTAGTTCTAGATGCTTCTCTATAAAATTCTCATCCTCCCATGTCGAATCTTTAGTAGGTAAGTTCTTCCAATTTATGAGATACTCTGAAATCAATCGATTTCGTAGGTGTCAATTTCTTGTTTCTGTGACTAATTCAGGTTCCAATATGATTTTTCCTTCCTTATCAAGTTTTGGCAATATTGTTTGAACTGGAAGTTTGTCACCTATAACCTTCTTTAAGCATGAAACATGGAAATCTGGGTGCACTCAGGAAGAAGCAAGAAGCTCCAATTTATATGCCATAGTACCACTCTTTTGCAACACCTTGTAAGGACCATAGTACTTTGGCTATAATTTATTATCCTTCTTAACTTGCTTGAGGGAAATTTGTTTTTATGGTTGTAGCCGTAAAAATACCCAATCTCCTACATCAAAAATTCTCTTGCTGTGATGTCGATATGCATGTTGTTTCATTCGATTTTGTGCCAAATTTAGGTTATCCTTTAAGAGTTGGAGAACTTTTTATTGGTGCTCGATGTGATATTCCACTGCTTGAACCTTAGAATTTTCTCTTAATGATGATGTGATGGACAGTGGATGATATCTATAAAGTGACATAAATGGGGTCATTTTTTCTGTAGTATGGAAGGAAGTGTTATACCACCATTTCTCCAGAGGTAACCCCTTGACCCATTGTGTTTGTTTATTAGATACAAAACAACGAATATATCCCTCCAATTTTTTTTTCACTACCTCAGTTTGCCCATCGGGTTGAGGATGATAAGATGAGCTTTGAACTAGTCGAGTACCCAAACAAGAAAATAATTCTATCCAAAATTTCTAGTGAATATGGGATCTCTATCACTTACAATAATCCTTGGGTTTCCATGTAGCTTCTGAATTGTTTCCATAAATGTAGTAGTAACTGTACTTGATTTAAATGAATGAGATAATGCACAAAAGTGTGCATACTTGGTAAGTCTATCAACTACCACAATGATGACACTCTTTCCTTTGGACTTACGTAACCTGTGATAAAATCCATTGAAACCTCCTCCCAATGTTGATTTCAAATGGATAAAGGTTGTAGCAGACCCAGGGTCTTAATTGTCTCAATTTTATTTTGTTGGAAAACCAAAGATTCCACCAAAAACTTTTGAATATCAGTTTTAAGGCCATCCCCAAGAAATTATTTCTTCACCCCATGGTAAGTTTTTAAAAATACAGAGTGTCCTCCTAATGGAGAGGTGTGCAATTCCAAAAGAATATTTTGTTTTAGTTGGGAATTATTACCAAGATATAAGCGATTTTTGTACCATAAGGAATCATTTTTCCAACTGAACGTATCAGATGTACTGGGGTCTTGCTACAACTTTTGAATGAGTGTCCACACTTCTTCGTCATTCTTCTATTCCTCCCTCACTTCGGTTATCCAATCTGGCTAGATAATAGAAATTTCACAATGAAATGCTTCCACCTCCTCATCCTTTCTTGAGAGTGCATTTGCAACAACATTTATCTTCCTTTTTTGTAGATGTTTTTAAAGTCATAACCAAACATCTTTGTGACCCATTTTTTCTTCCCTTCTTAAGATATTTTTTGTTCCAAAAAGTATTTAAGACTATCATGATAATTTTTTACCTTGAAGTGTCTTCCCATTAAGTAAGGCCACCATTTCTTTAGTGCATGTAGTATTTCCAACATTTACTTCTCATAAATAGATTTATGCAAATACTTTCCTTTGATTGGACGGATTTCAAACACAATGGGTCTTGCTTATTGAATTAAAAAACACCAACTCCATTTCCTGAGGCATCACATTCCACAATAAAGGTTTTGTGAAGTCTAGCATAGCTAAGACCAGTGCAAGACACATTTCCTCTTTAAGATGTTCAAAGGCCTTAGTTGCTTCAGGAGTCCATGAAGATGTATCTTTCTTCAATAATTTTTTTAGAGGCGTTACTATTCTCTCATAATTCTTAACAAAATTGTGACAATAGCCTATTAACCTGAGAATTCCTCGCAACTGCTTTATGGTTGTCGGTACTTTCCATTCCTTAATGGCTTTAATTTTTTTAGGGTATGCCTTAACACCCTCCTGATCTGAGATATTCAACCTTTTCTACTCCAAAGAAACATTTGGAGATTTTTGCATATAATTGTTTCTCCTCTAATAGTTTGAGCACCCTGTCAACATGTTGAACATGATCCTTCCAAGACGTGTTGTAGATTAGTATATCATCAAAAAATACTAACTTTCTAAGGAAGGGTTTGAAAATGGAATTCATCAACCCTTTAAATGTAGAAGGTGCATTGGTAAGGCCAAAAGGCATGACCAAAAATTCATAATGAGCCTCATGATTTCGAAATGTTGTTTTCGAAATGATTGTCTAATAATTTTTGAATATCTGGAGAAATAGATGATTTTGATGTTGGAACTTTTAGTGAGCATAATTATGCAATTATGTATCATTGTTATTAATTCAGAAACTTTTTCATGACATTAGAGTTTTTTGTCTTTCTCGGCTTCCCTACAATACTCCGTAATTCAAATTCCTTTCCTTACGAAATTTTTTTCAAGAAAAGTTATTGAAAATTAAAAGATACCATCCCCAAAGTTTGTAGCCATTGTACTCCTAGTACAACATCAACACCTCCCATTGGAATGGAAAGCATTGGAAAATTTTCAATACTTCATTAACCTGTTATTGTGGCATTCAAATAAAAAAATTTCTCTTTTCAGTTCTTATTTATTATTTCTTCCTATCTGTGACAAGGTCATTTCGATTCCTTGGTTGTAAATTCTCTCTTGTGTTCTTGTTGCAATTAATATTTCACTCCAATTCTCCTTTAAAGGTAACGGTTAGCTTAGGTATAATTACTCAGGTATAAATTATATGTATAATTTTTTTCCTTCCCTTTTCTTTCGTAGATAGCCTTTCTATCATAACATTAATCAAATTTTCGTTTATTTTGTCTTTAGAAAATAATGTCGAACTTATTATAAATTTTGATCATGGAGTTGTACTAGAGTTGGCTACTAGCTGTGTCTTCGGTTCCAAAGGTTTTGCGTAGTTTTGGTTATCAAGTAAGCATCTAGTTCCAAAGATTTAACTTTGTACCACCTTAGTAGGTAAAAACCTGTTTTTTTCCATTCATTAATATTCTTTTGCGATTATAATTATATACTATTGTTCTCTCCTAATGTTATGTCCAAGAAATACTATTTTGATTCAGGGTTAACAACCTACCATAGTGTCGTCTTCATTGAGAGTGAGGTTTTTGTGTTCATCTACCATTCTTAAATTTTGTTTCGAATATTTGTAATTTGGAAAGCATCATTTAGTAATAGTATTTCCCAAAGAATTTTTCTACTAGTAGAGGCTATAATAAATTTATCTTTTTTTTTTGGTTGTTTTTCTTTTAAGTTTTTTTTTGGCCACCAACCTCCATTGTCAACTTTTCAAATACAAGTAGACCCATTGCGTATCTAATTAATAGTCCTCATTAGTTTAAAATATTTTATAAATTCATTTAATTTTCCACTACATTTTTTAATTCTCTCCTAATTTATTTATTTTATTGATAGGCACACATTCTAGACTTCCATTGCGCCGCAACCCTTAATTTTTTCGAGTTTTTTCGAAAGCAATTTTCCTCTTTAAGAAAATAACTCTATGATGTAGGAGCATCTGACTCAGGGTAGACAAACAGCAACAGGTTTTGTCTCTTGGTGATGTGTGACAATTTGATAGGTATTTGAACCTGTAAATGTTTAATTTGTTTTAGAAGACTGTTTACAATTAGGGAGTTTTTATTAAATTAGGTAGTGTAGCTGACTTTTTTATTTATTTATTAAAAATCTGTAGGTGGGCTAGTTGGCTGTCTTATTTTCGTTAATTTGAAGAAATGGAAAAACAGTAACTAAATGTAACTGACAACATGACGGTTTCCAACTGGAAACTACCTTGTTTCCTACTGAGATATAAAAAGGAGAAAGGTGCATTTGGTACAGGTTCGGGGAATTGTCAAGAAAGGAAGAGAAATAAAACGAAATAGAGTATTTTGTTTCGCAAGCCATATGTGTCTTTTGAGCATCGAAATTTTCTTACAGAATAATATTAATTGCACTATCAACTTGTTAATATAGAATTACAGTAACAAACATTTGTTTTTTTTCCCCTCATACAAAAAGAACTGCTACGGTAGTGCAAGAAAGCAGTATCTACGAATTTTTCTTACAAGACAGAGAAGTTTACAGATGGACGAAGAATTGGAAAAACATTATGAACAGATAGTCGTGTGAACGGAAGACGAACATGAAATAAAATACATGGAGGGAAGTTAATCCACAGGTACCAATCATAAAACTATGGTTTATTTTCTGAGCAAACTGAGAAACAATAATAGAAGTTTTTTTTTAAAATATAAATTAATCAGTCAAATAAGAGTCCAGTCCTTATAGGCCGTTCAGTTACGTTACATAATATATTCGAACCAATATTTGCAGTTAGGGTTTTCAACCAAAACCCTCACGGCTACGGAAGCCGAGTTCTGAACAACAACAAAGCTACAGGTAGGGTTTCTTCAAAACCCATAAAAAATTGTAGACAACCTCATTCAGAGCAACCGGTCTGGAACGAATGGAAGACACAGTGGAACAACACATGATAAACCCTGGTTTGCTACAGCTAAGGATTTAAGATAGATTGAAGAAAATTTACCTATGAAACCTGTTATTTCCCAAATCCACCTTAGGCTGAAGGAAGGCGGGATTCAGGGTAACACCAAACCACGCTCAGTATGGTAGCTAGCCCTACCAGAACAGGAGAGGGCTCTCTCCATGTCAATCTCAGGAAAAATGTATCAATAGGCCTTGAGATGAATGAAATGAGTGCTAATTTTACGCTAGGTATATTAATCAAGGAGTTTGAAATGATTTTTTAAGGGTCTTTTGTTGGAAAAAGGCAAAGGCAATTTTGGGCTTAGGGATGAGGCCAAATTCTTGCAGAGTTCAAGTTGGGGTAGGGAAGGAAATGAATTTGATGTCTTGGATTCAATGAATGGATAGAAAAGACTACTGAGGAGCTGAAGAGGGCAGGAAGATGCAAGGATCCTCTTCAAACTGACGAAAACATATAAAACTAAACAAAAGTTTAAGGTAGAGCACCAACAAACTAATGAATTCTACCTTAGTTACTCATTTGTTTAATTCAGAAGCAAAGAGAAGGGAAATGGCATACATATAACATTAATGAAACTTACAGATACATGGAGAAAAAAATCATCAAAACTCAGAGCCACAAGGATCCCAACAACTGCTGCAAAACCCTGGTCTTTCCTTTGCCAAAAATGCAGAAGTGTATGAACAATGAAGTGCCAAACTATTCCCAAGTATCCAACCCTGAAAATGTCTCAGAAAATACATGATATAGACCATCCTAACCCCTTCCCATGCCTCTAGGGGTCGATCTCATCCTTCTAGGAGCTGTTTCAACCAATTCTAAACTAGGAACTGAAATCTAGGCAATCAAACAACTTGCCTCTATATGCTAGGAAACTGATCCATTCACTTAATTTTCACTTTTTAGTGAATGAATCCTCTAGAAAAAGTAAAAATGAGCCAAAATTACATCATAATAATCAAATTACATCAATATAGATCAATAGTTACATCAAAAAGTAAAACTAGTCGAAACTGGGCGAATTTCTGAGCTGAAGAGTCAAAATGAGGTCAAGTTTCTCTATGCGCCGCGCCTTAAAACTCAATGCGTCACGCCACTTTGAGCCTGTTTTTGAGGCACTTCCCGAAGTCCAAATTGATCTCATAGTAGCTCGTTGGAACGCCCTGCCTGTCTACTATCCAACCCAAGTGGAATTTTTTAATTTGGAGTTCGTTTTCCCCTCCAAAAATGCAATCACCCAAGACTGGTTCCTGCTGGTGCAAAAGGTGGCAGAAAGGCCATTTTTGGTGTGTTTTTGACCATTTAAACCACCCAGAACTTAATGAAATCTCTTATCCATTCTTGAGCATGCATAACGTTTCATAAAAAATCCAAAAATGTAAAGTTTTCCTCCAGAAGATCTCTCAAACGTAAGCGCGCGCCAGGTGGCGCGACGCATCGGGAGGAAAGTCTGTTTTGTGACAAAAAAAAACAAAATTGACAAAATTTTCTCCAAATTCCTCGAAACTTGGACTGAAGGTCCTCCATCACGTGTCATGCTCAGCCAAAGAAGCTTCGGCCAAGATTCGGAGTCTATCCTACGTTTTGTGACGTTTAAGTGCCCTCCTGGTGTATGTAATTCAGTGGGGTCATATGATGAATCTGTGTTCGTCTCCATGATGTTGCAAGGTATATGTCAAGTGTATGTTTGGTTTGTTGAAAAATTTGGTGCCTTGTTTCAATTGCCAAAATATGCCAAATAGGAAGGGATAGTAAGGATAATGAGGTCTTGTCAAGTGCTATTTTCCCTTTGAGAATTTGACAAATGTAGGAACAATGGACAATTATTTGAATGCTTGGGTACTATTTGGGTAACTTGAAGTTTTGGGAATTTTACAAATGATATGGGAGAGTGATAGTGATAGGGAATGGTAGGGTTTTAGGGATAATGGAAATGAGTGATAATGGGATTATAGGGGAATAGGAGAGGGATATTAATGATATTGTGACAGTGAAGGGGGTAAAAGAGCCACAAGTGGGAATGTAATGGGAGTGTAGTGGGAGTGTTTGGCACCAAGGTTAAGTTTTAACACCCAATTTTAAACCCTAGCAGTAGTTTTTCACCAAGTGATAGGGTTTATAATTTCACCAATCAACACTCTCATGTATTTGCCTCCAAACACACCAAACACTATCTAATAGCAGTGGCAAGGGCATACAAAATTACTTGCAGCGAAAGAGTTGGAGTCGTTTTGATTTTTGATGAAGAAATGGAAAAATTCGTCTTGAAAGCTCTATGCGCCGCGCACAAGACCCAGTGCGCCGCGCAGGATGTATGCACCGTGCACGTGCAAATTTACATTGTGGTAATTGGCTCTGTGCGCTGCGCACATTATATGCGCTGCGCCCAACTCCCAATGCGCCGTGCAGCTCTGTTTCAACACATTTTCGGCCTCCAAACGCTGAATTTGCTCCTCCATGTTTTCACTTCGATTCTTTGATGTATTTTGGCATGCAAATGAAATTTTGGAACACAAAAAGTCATATTTGTTCCCATGACTTTGAATTTTTCTTTGTAATAACCCACTTTGTAAAGTTGTAGCATTTTGGCACTTTGAAAATTTAATACAAACTCTGTTTTGATTTCCATTTTGATTTTTTGACTTGAATGATGATTCTCTTTTCTGTTCTTTGCATGGATAGCAGGTGGAATTTCGACAAAGGTGACCAGGGCTACGCTTGGAGATTTGTAGAACTTGAAAAACTTTAAAAAATTACATATTTATTACAAGAAATAAATTTGACGATTTCTTCTTCAAAACAGAGTTTTGAAGTAGAATCATTCTCATCATTATTGATGATGAAATCTTTCAATGAAAACTGATTTTGAACCTCCCTCATGTGCCTGCTGGCATTACTGGACATTTTGAAGACTAAAACCTAGACCTAAAAACCGAAATGACTCTTATTTGACCAAGAGACCATCCATGACTGTAAATGACTGAAATCAACTTTGATGAACAATTTTGAATTTTGACCAAACCAACAAGTACAAACATGAGGGAAATGAGTGAAGAGACCCTTCCGTCAGATGATGGCATGCCCCTAACAGAATGCAGATGAATGGACTGAATGAGACACCTAAAAAT
Organism: Pinus albicaulis; assembly: GCA_034641835.2. Lineage (NCBI taxonomy): Eukaryota > Viridiplantae > Streptophyta > Pinopsida > Pinales > Pinaceae > Pinus > Pinus albicaulis. The sequence continues at coordinate 622,183,745 of CM076579.1, forward strand.
GAAATGAAACAAAGAGAAATGATCTCTGACGGAGGGATGTAAAGACCGACTCTAAAAAAACCTATAACAAACTCAGTATGAGGGAAAAGGCCGAAACATGGAAACGATCCTACCCGTTGGAAACTGAAGAATGAAGGCAAAACCAAGACTGAGGATTGGATAGCTAGGGAGGTCCGTGTTACCTGCACAGCAAAGAAACTACGTCAGCCTGAATCCTATGTGACATAATCACAACGATTAAAGAGCGGGAAAGAAATTTTAAACTGCTACCTTGCGAGAAGACATAACACGTCGACCTTTGTTGAACCAGAAAGCTGATAAGGAAACCAACCAAGCCTGCTCACGAGGAGCCCAAGGGTCAGAGTGATAAAAAGAAAACGGAGAAGCTGAATCATGGAGTGATGGCTTACTGTTTCTAGTGCCGAATGGAGCTGAGTTAACCGGAAGGAACAACGGCTAAAACAACCTGTGCACGGTTGACAAACGAGTCACTAGTGATGGAGAAAATCCATAGAAAAAGCAGTGGAACTGGCGGTTTAACAACCTACAGGCACTGTTGAAGAACATAAAGGACAAACAAATTGCAGTGAAAGGAGACCGACCCCGTCGAGGAAGCTGAGCAGTTTAATATCATCACCACGGACACCGGTTTACCATTTTGAAGCCAGACACAGTGGAACAGGGAACTCACAGCAAAACCCTCAGAAATATCACCGAGGTGAAACCCTCGCATATAGCCACAAAGCGAAAGGAAAATGACCGCCCGAGTGAAACTGATACTAGACAATAGGGTGAAAACCGAGTGACACCGACAAATGGCAGAAGGACCGATCGATCGGACTGATGCAATCACATTGTGATTAATGGCGAATCAACAAAAGCATTGTATCAGATCCTACGGAGATTGTAAAACCCGAGACTTACTGTTGAGAACAATAATTACAGTCCGACGTGTAAACAGTCCAAGTTTAATTGAAAAGCCACATAATTACAAAGTTGACATTTGCGCATTTAAATTATTGTTTGTTATAGTTTTTGACTTGGGTGTGGGCTGGAGTTTCCATCACTCTATACCTTCTCATAGGTTCATTTTTTTTCTATCAAACTACTCTACGATAGCTGGTCTTGTGTGATTTTCCAATAAGGTTTTTCTAGCAGTGTTTTTTTCCTCTACGATTTATGAGTTTCGCACTAATGCTCTTTCTAGAGCTCCTTGATATTTGGTGGAGATGTAATTTTTAATTCAATTGTTCCCACACAAGTTTTCTCAGAGAAATGTATTTTTAATTGACATATTTATATATAAATATAGCTACTGTCTTCTACCTATATTTTTTTTCAGATACTTCCTAAACCCTGGTACACCTCGTGTTTAGTTACTACATATTTTATTTTTGGTTTACATTTGAACTAAGTATTTAAACCTTATAGAAGGTCTATTATTGAATATGTATATAGTTATATATATTTTTAATGCCCCTTTTAAATCATTGTATATTTTATTCCTGTAATCTATTCTACCAAAATAGAGTCATTCTATTATATATTATAATAATGAAAGTGATATTTCATGTTACTTTGATTAGAATAGCTATGCACGTCTTTCTTAGAAATAAAAACAAGTACACAATGAATATCCTATTCTTAATGCAGAATTTTTGCATTAAAATTTACAGTAATATCATTAGTATACAACATATTCTAGAATTTCGTTTTTACTAGAGTTACGAAAACTATTTTCCTGTTTTTTTGATATGTACGCTTTCAACTAAGCCAATAATTTTTCTGGTTCTTTTCCTTACCAAAACACATACTAAAAGAAATTTTATGCTTTTCACTTCAAAGAAAAAATGAAAATGGTTCACTGCATGTAAAATAAAATTTTGTTGAATTGTTTC